>CAVLJG010000002.1:22293345-22413985 GCA_963669975.1 Acanthoscelides obtectus
ACGTCTTTAAGTTTGTTTAATTTCAAAACGGAGTATGGTTATGCATTGAAATCCATATTCCTGCATTAAATGTACTTCTTAGTTGGGAAGTCGGGAGTGCAATATGCTTTAACAAGCGGCAGAATCAGAAAGAAAATATTAATTAATTGATTTTATAATTGTTCCAGACACTGCTAATTTTTATTGATGTTTGCAAACGAATAAACTCGTATTGGGTAATACCAGTATTAGGGCCGATTTAAATTTGACAGGGCAACATTCATGTATTTTGCTTTTTCTTATAAATTTACATATAATAGGCTGGTTATCTCCTTAGCCAATGGGAATGCGACAATAATAGGTCGATTTTCTAGCTGTTAAATTTAATAGCAGGTTTGAACGTTTGTTAATGCATGGTAACCTCGAATTTGTTAAGTTCAATATCCTGAGTATTTATGTTATCATTATAGCTACATACCTATTGAAATATGCGGATTTGTTAGGAAATAAATTTATTCGGTAAGCTTGAATGTCATAAAATTTTTGTGCAGACATTTATCAAGTATCAAAATTTGTCCTAAAACTGTTTTGTAGATTTGCTCTAAGGACATTCTTACGACTACCTTATACAGCAAAATATTTCTTAAAAGCTCAATTGCCTTGCTGGCAATTATATTAAAACCAAATTACATTCTAAGAGCAGTAAAGCGGTTCTAAAATAAAATAGCACCGACGCGACGGTCGAAAATTATAAAATTTATTTGCTAGTTGGATAACCATCCTCTCGGTATATTTTTTTTTTCATGAGGTACAGTTAGTATCTAGGATGAATGAAAGGGTATGCGAGAGTCGTAGAGACTGGTCAATGTAGATAATTAATGATTACATATACTAAGTGACATATAAATCCGAACACCCAGTTTAAATGGATTTATTTTAATAAAATTTTGTATAAGTACTTAATGAAGCATAATAAGTAAATGATAAAAATTTTAAAATGATTGCACTGCTTTAAAGCCCTTTGACCTTTAATAATGTGTGGATGCACCCTGATGTGCTACGCATTCTCCAACGCGCCTAGGCATGCTTCTGATCAGATGGTCAATGTCCTCCTGTGGTATCTCATTCCAGGCAACCACCAACTCCTCTCGAAGTGCTCCTAGAGTCTGAAGGTGGTGAAGGTGAAGGTGACCTGGAACCATAAGCTATAGCACCCCAAACCATAACTTCAACAGTGTGATGAACATGTCTTTCAACAAAAAACTGTGGATTCCTCCTTACACCACGTCGCCTTCTAACCCTGGCACGACCATCGTGCATGCCTAAACAAAATCGAGACTCGTCACTAAAGACAATACTGTTCCATTCCTGTTCCCAGAGTGACCGTTGTCTGCACCACTCATGGCGATTACGTCGGTGTTCTCGAGTTAAAAGGAGGACCCAGTGTGGCCGGTATGAAAACAAGCCAAAACTTCTCATTCGTCGGTAAACACTTCGCATGCCAATAGGTCTTTCGTGTTCTGCAAACCATTCATTTGCAATGGACCTGGTAGTGGAGAAACGGTCCCTTAAGGCCAATAATCTTAGGCGGCGATCTTCACGGTCTGTTGTTCTACGGCGGCGTCCAGTGCCCCTTGCTCTTTGCGTACGGCCTTCTCGAAGCCATGCCTGACAACACCTAACCACAGCGTCTACACTTCTTTGCACTCTAACTGCAATTGCCCGAAAAGAAAGTCCAGCTTCCCGAAGTCTGACTATACGGTCCCTATCAAACTCACTAAGTTGACGAAATCGTACAGGTCTCCGTACTCTAGGCATCGTAACCGATCGTAAAGGATGAAGCAAAATCCGCCAACGTTGGTTCTTTACTGCGGCTGAAATATTCATTTTTAGAGCGTTAGTGAATTAAAAAAAAGCAGTATATAACCGGAATGTCCAACTGATAAGGCTGAAAATTTTTTCACTTGTTATTTACAGTAAGATAAATACATTCACCAACTTTTATTAAAATAAAACCATTTAAACTGGGTGTTCGGATTTATATGTCACTTAGTATATTTTCATACAGTGTATCAATAAGGCATAAAATTGCTATCCATTACATTACAACCAATTATCCATAAAAATAATGTCACATTAATATTTTATCATGGAAAACGATGTAGTTAAAGTTAACTATGGAAATGAATATCCAAAAACAACTTTTTCACCGACATTATTGCACAAAGTATGCATGCCATGAAGTTCTAGTTCAAGAGATCATATCGATAAAAATATTAGTCTTTGGATGCATTGCTTGTCTTGTAGTTCCACTATTAGTACGATATTACGACCTGATAATACTATTCCCTGTCATTTCTTGTGTCCAGACTATAAGATGCTACTTTTTGATACTTGCAAAAACTGATCCTTCTCCATTATTATTCGAAAATAACAGCAGCGTGCGAATAATAACAATACCTTTTCAACTAAGTGATCATACTAATTCTCTCACTCTACAGTTTGTCAATGTCAGACGTGGAAAGGGGTTTTCATTAAAATGACTTTGATATGGATTCCTCGCCATCTTAAGAAAAAATAATGCCGGGTGAGATAAAATGCTTAATTGTGACTGATCTAAAATGAATTAGATCTAAAAAAAACTAAATTTGCAGGTGCTGGCTTATTCCTCAATTTCCAAGGCGAAATTGAAATTCTTCTGTACTAGCTATAAGATGTTAAATTCCGTATTACTTGGGGGTCCATTGATTCCAAAGAATATGCACTACGTTTTTCCGATTTCATGCCTTACTAAAAAGTCGTGTTAAGTAGATTGACTCTATACTCAATACGTATTCGTTGGAGGTTTCAAAGAAAAAGGATTAGTCAAGCCGTTTCAAAAGGCGGGATCTAGTCGTGACTAGGTACGATGAATCTTCGACCTCTACTTATCAAACTATACAGGGTATTCGTGAAATAGACCGAGAAATTATAGGGTGACTTCTTGTTAAAAATATGAAAATGTTTCTATAAACATGACTCCGGGAATGCAGAGTTTTCAAGATACAGGGTGATAAATGTTTAAGAAAATTTTTTTTCATTATTATCTTGAAAAATATTTACTCTGTTCTTTTCAATAGGTTACAATTATTAGGTCCATTAGCGTCCCGGGGGACATCTTAGCGAATATTATTGGCAAAAAAATGTACGCCACCGCCTTTTTTGTAACTTTAATATTTGTTGTTTAATTAAGCATCTAAAAATATAATTCCTTCGCCAATTGTATTTTTTTGTATCACACTTCGTTTTCCAGAAAAACATGAAAACCGTTTTATTGAACAAAATTAGACCAGTAATTTTTGCTGAAAAATTACAATTGCCTTAAAAAAAAAATCAAAAAAAATCCCCAGGAAAGAGTGTTATTGCAACTTTCTCAATAGGTACTATGACATAAAGTATAAATGAGATATAATTGAAAAAAAATCTAAATTTATCACCCCGTACCTTGAAAACTCTGCATTCTCGAACCCATGTTCCTAAGACCTTTTTCTACATTCTTTAACGAGGAATAACCCTCTAAAATAACTCCGTCTATTTTTTGAAGACCCTGTGTAAACATATTTCTGTTTCCATGGAAGATGTAGTGAAAATATGTGACTTATTGTGTCAAGGAGGTGCGTAGTATCACTGAGATCAGCGACCTCGATTAACAACCATTTATCGCCTACAGGATGCAACCTCTCCAAACTATATTTGCAATGAGCAGGAATCTCTGAAACGTTGTAAGACTATGTGCATTATGTTAAGAATAATTAGTTAAAACCATGTATCATTCAAATTCGGCTTAAGCTTGGTTTTAACTATATAATTATGATAAATATTTCGCCAAGTCAATCATTTTATACATTTAAATATCGTATTAACTTACCAAAGCAACTTTTTTTTATGCTTGCCACTAACAACAATAATGTGACCATTTATGCGGCAAAATGCTTACAGAAATAACTGTAATATGCGAGGGGCTTATACTAAGTCTAAATACATTTTTTAATGTTTACGGGGAAACTACTTTACTTCATAAGACATTTAAAAACGTAAAATACGGGGATTTCTCTATGTAAATATGTAGCATAAATGATTATTCGTTTGAGGCAAATATATCAATTTTTGAATTTTCTTTATTAGTAGGGCAGTATAATTCTTCACCCAGTGGCGTAGGGAGTAACAATCGGCGTGGGAAGAACCGAGTTTAAATTTTTTTCAGTACCCACACCTCAACCCTTCCTTTTTATATTCAAATGAGCTTGACCACGACTAGGCTAATGTCAAAAGACCAGCATGAGCACGCCATACCAATGACTTATTCCTATAATTAAGCTGAAATTGCCCGCTAAGTATTAAATTACTGTAATTCAAACAGCCATCCGGGTCGGACGGCTTTAATAGCTCCCCCTCCAATCGCGAATCGTGGACCATCATCGTTGGTGCTTCACAGGATTTTTTCAGGCCCCTGATTCCATAGGCCCGCTCCTATTTCATACTGCAATAGTCCAGGCAGATTTGGATCAAATGTTTTACTGACACTAATATTCTAGATTTGGGCAAGCCATCAAAACGGTCAAGCGAGGGGTCTAATGCATAAACCAGTCAAGTTACATCAGGAAAATTGTCGAGGAAACGCAAAAAACCCGTTTTTGGTTTTCGTATTCTTTACCAATTGAAGATAATTCTGCTGCATTATTTTTCGAATGCATCTATCTGTAAAGAAAAAAATAAATGATCTTTGAGGGTAAGATTACTGGACTTGACTAGTTTATGCAAAGTCCATTGTACTTTGACGTTAAAAATCTATTTTTGAATGAAATAATGCAACTTTGATACAAACTTAAAATATTTTCATTTATTCATCTTTACTGAATTTTGGATGCGGCAGTTTCTATCTCATCTGGCGAAAAGCTGCGATGGTAATTTTTCTTATTGCTTCATACAGGGTTTGTCCGGAAAGTAATAGGACTCATTTTCTCCGCCATGACTGTACTTTGGAGTGTGCGTGCACCGACTGGATTCGGCAGAGGGGCGTCCCTAGCTAACGAATAAGCGGCTGGTCAGTTGCTCCGAGCACTAGGAGAGTCAAGACAGGCATTTTCGCGCGACGTGTTTCTGTGAGTGGTGCAAGCCGAAAATGCAGCGTTTCGTAAGAGCAGAGGTACGCGATTAAATTCTGTGTGAAACTCGGTAAATCGGCGACAGAGACGTTTGATATGATCAAGCAGGTTTGCCCAGGTGTTGCTTTAGCCAAGAAGTGGCGTGTTTCGGTGGCACCAGGCCTTTTTGGAGGGCCGGGAAGAGGTCGCTGATGAAGACCGTACTGGAAGACCTTCGACTTCGACAAACACCGATAATGTGACTCGTGTGCGCAAAGTTTTGAACTCAGACCGTCGACTAAGTATTCGTTTAATTGCCCAGATGTTAAATTTACCAAAATCTGTGGTTCATGACATTGTGACACAGCATTTGAACATGCGCAAGGTGTGCGCGAAGGTGGTCCCAAAAGTGCTCACTGACGACCAGAAATTGCGGCGAGTGGAATTGTGTCAAGGGAAATTCGAACATGTGTGAAAGTGGCCCCCAATTTTTGAATAACGTAATCACAGGTGACGAGTCGTGGATCTTTGAGTATGATCCCGAGACAAAGAGGCAATCTTCCGAGTGGCACACGACGGCATCTCCTCGCCTAGATCAGGTCCTCGATTATCTGGACTCCAACCAGCCGAAATCAATGGCTCCTTGGCAGAACCCAGCCATCAATCGAAACAGGATGAGCGCTAGGAACGCTTTTTGTTCGTCAAGGTACTGAAGTATTTTTTGGAACCATTAAGCTGTACAAGATTGTCGCATCCCCAGGCAGTGATAACCTCCAGGTCGCTTGTCAGAGAGGAAGACGTAGCTAGTCTTCTTTTTTCCAGCTCAGCGGCTTGTCACTCTGAATTCCTGCATGTAGAGTGCTGTCATCAGCGGAGTTGTGTATTGGGTTGATCGTGCAGGAAAGGAGGTCGTTGATATGTAAGAGGAACAGTGTCGGAGCCAAGACCGATCCCTGGGGAACACCCGCGTTGACGTTGTTGGATGGAGAGGAGAACCCGTCAATTACGACGGATACCTTGCGGCCACACTTAGATAGCTGTTACATCATTCTGAAATATTGTTGCTATAGAAGACATCTTGGCTTTCGGCCTTGTCCCAGCTCCAGCCTTGTCTTCTGTTCCTGGACTATAATGACAGCTCTGGCAAACAAAGCGGGGCCATCATATAGAAGCCATTTTACAAGAATATTTTCGTCTCTTATTCAAAGTGCCCGGTTGTATCCGACCCACTGGACACTTTCAAAATACGGTCCAAATTAATTGCAGAATAATATACGTGAAATATTATCACCATTATCACCCGCGGCGAGTGCGTTGTCTCATCCCGTATGCGATAAAAAAGATGTACAATGCGGCACTGGGGTGCTTGTTTATATTTGAAAGGGGTGAGTAACTTATGCGTAATGTTTTGGGATGCAAAAAAATGCGATGGTGGTTTACGTGAGAAAATCCATCTCGAGGATGAGGAATTGGTACTTACGTCACGATTTTTATGTTTTTGTTTTTGGCCTTTTTCCCCGCGGCCACTGGACATATTTTCAAAAACTACAAATCCTTTGCATCCTCGGTATATCGTGTAAACATTTCATCAAAATCCGAGTGATACTTCTCAAGTTATAGGTGGTTACATTAGCGGACAGAGCGACAGGCAGACAGACAGACCGACGGAAATGAGTGAGATGGTTTTTTGTTATGTACAGGTCACATAGGCCATCCAAAAAACTTGATATCTCATTTCCGAAATTTTCGCGATGACAATACTTTCGCGCCAGTTGGCGTGGGAAGTAAAAAGCATTCGTATTTACAATAACTCTTCACTAGTTGGTATGGGAAGTAAAATCATTTGCTTCAAAGGTTTTGACGGTCTACTTGACACCAATGCTTTCAACTTACAATAAAATACCCAGATATCCATGTATAGGCAAAACAAAGCCCCCTCAGAAATTTGCATGTTAACCCACTTTCGCACCCCTTCCTGTTTCTTAGATCCACCCGAAGATGCGGCAGTCGCCTACAAATTGCTTCCTAAACTGTTATGCCCGTCTTTTGTTCGGCGCGAAAATTTTTAATTTTTTTATTTTAAAGGGTATAATGACACAATCACGTCCTATTGTCGAGAAGCTACGATATTGCCATGACATTATGTGGGAAAGGGAGGAATGTTGAATATTCCTCCAGTAATTAGACAGGGGGATGTTTAGGGGTGAAGAGCTGTTATAGTCTCATCTTTTCAAATGACAGAAGGCTTAGGAGTGCCGCAGCTGGATTATTAAATCATGTATACCATTGAAGGGGTTCAGGCTTCTACGTAATGAGAATTTGTGGCATGGCTTTCTTCAATTTCGGTCGAAAGGGGTAGGCATCTCTTACTGTAGCTAGTGGTCACCAAAATTTGGAGCAGGTACTATCAGAACTGGATACCAGCTTTTGCTTACAACGTCAGTTGGCGATGATGCATTTTATTATAAAATATATTGATAGATTGTCGGTTACAGGTCACAAGCTACTGAACAGAGAGAGATATGGTAATTAGCTAATTAAAGGAGGTGGGTTGATAAGTGCCATGTTGCGCCCATAACCCACTCAAAAATAAAAAGTTCGATTCCAGACTAGTATAGTTATTTTTGAACTTCAAGACATGGATTTTTTCATTATATAATATTTACGGTATAAGTAATGTGACATGCTTCAGAAATTATTGCCAAGAAATACAGTATTTAGCGCTTTTTGTGCGTATCATATGAAGGGTGCCGGGGAAAAACAGCATTAGTCCATTATTTGGCTAAATTGAGCTTTCAGTTTATTTTGGTGCCATCTTTCTGATGATATCTTATAATCAGCTTCTTAAATTGTAAAAATGGCCTACGTTCACAGAACAACAGCTATAAGATTCCCTGTGCCGGGGAAGAATGGCATAAGTCGCTGCGCGTGTATGGGAAAACGGCATCAGTCCCTATGGAAACAGGAAGACAAAGAGACGTAATGAAAACGTTGCGCGCCAATACCCACGAACTTGTATCTGATTGTTTTGTGAACGATTTCGCTGTTTTACTACTGTTCCTGAACCTGAACGCTGTAGACTTCTAGCGACGTTAAATCAGGTGACCTAGGAGGCCAAGAATCTGCTCCACCTCTGGCAATCCAACCGCTGAGCCAAATACTCACGTACTTGTACAGCAAGGAAGCTCTGTTGGATCTCCCACCGTTGGATCTGGTGATCCGCGGTGAAGCGAGAGTAGTCGCTCATCGACTGCGGAGTCAGGGCAGCTAGGCTTTCTTGAATCCTGTCAAGGGGCATACTGCCATCTTAGTCGAACTGCAAAAGGAAGACCCTGTCCTTCTAAGCAGGGGTGATCGTATTACCCCTAAATATCGCTTCAATCGCAAGTTTATTGTGGAGTATCCTACGAGGGAGGAGTGGGACGCCGGTAGCCGGGGACTCTCCGGAGTGAGCGGGCAGGTCAGGTACACGGACGGCTTGGTCACCGAAGAGGGCTCAGTTGGATACACCACTATTTTCTAGGCGAAAATCTTCGCGATTCTGGCTTGTGTATCTCACATTCTGGAGGAGGGTGAGCCTAGGAGAAGAATAACAATCTTATCCGACAGCCAGGCTGCAATGAAAGCAATAAGTGCCTGTAAGATTACTTCGAGCCTTGTATTGCAATGCAGGGAGGCTCTGGATTGCCTCGCAGCAAGGCATCCGGTATCATTAATATGGGTACCTGGGCACGCTGGGATAAGGAACAATGAGACGGCGGACACTCTGGCGAAGACAGGATCAGCCAGCAAGCTCGTTGGTCCTGAGCCAGCTCTAGGAGTGTCCGCGTATAAAGCTAGGAGGAAAATGGAGACGTGGGTTGCAAGACAACACTCTCAGAAATGGAGAAGTATCTTCAGACATCTCCGCCAGGCACGGGAACTTATTGAAGGGCCAGTGCTAAGGATGGACGCTTCTGCCTATCTCTGGATAGAGCCAACCTAAGGTTGCTGGTGGGACTGTTGTCTGGCCATAACACATTAAGGCGTCACCTGCATGTGACGGGGGTGGCTGAGGATCCCTTATGTGAACGCTGCGGGATAGAGGAAGAGACCTCGGCGCACGTTTTGTGTCGATGTGAAGCTCTGAGCAACTATAGCCAGACTATACTGTGGTCCATTACTTTGGACCCTCAGGACGTCAAGGGGCTTGGACTCGAGGCGATTTTCAACTTCGCTAAAAGGGCGAGGCTTGTGATCTAAGGATTGTAGAGGTGCATAAGGGTCCGCTTAATCGGCCTATGCACTGGCTCCTTATGGTGGCCGGAATGCCTCTAATTTCAAGATTCATTCATTCATTCTGTAAAGTCAGCCGGCGCTCCAACATGCTGAAACCACATTCGCTGTCTAACGTTCAATGGAACATTTTCAAGAAGTTCTGGAAGAAGTTCCTCAAAGAAACGCCGGTAAATAGGTCTTGTTAACCGTTCCGGTAGAAGGTATGGCCCAATCAAATAATCATCAACAATGCCTGCCCATACGTTGACAGACAACGTTGCTGATGTTTTCTAGGAAAAATTGCATGGGGATTTTCTTTGTCACAAACTTGCCTATTCCTACTACTAAAAATACCGTCTCTTGTGAAAGAGGCTTCATCGGTCCATAAAACATAGCGTAAAGGATTTGGTTGTGCAGCAATTTGACGAAGAAGCCATTGACAAAATTGAACTCCAGGATGATAATCGGCTGCAGTCAATCCTTAAACTTTCTGGACGTTGTAAGGATAAAGTTGTTGATCGTGTAGCACCCGCCAGGTGGAAGCGTTAAGGTCTATTCACTCTCAATCGTGACGTGTCAGTGCCGTGACGTGCCACTGATTGTCGCTGACGTGAGCTCACAGTGTTTTCAATTCACACCGGTCAGTATTTTTCTCCGCGCTCTGACAGGGAACTTGCGTTCACGTGAGGTCGAGATGGCAAAATTTTCAGAGGACAAACTTGCAATTATTGCATTGATTCTGTTTTTTCTTATACTCCAACTACCACGAAGGCCTAAGGCCTAAACACCCATGGCGTACCGTGGTGCTATAGAGGGAAATACAGGGGAAAGGGGGGAAGCCACACGGACTCTGATGAGGGAACATGCACACGTTCTGGCCCCTCCTACGAGATCCGCCGGGTGGTCCTCCGCGTTCGACAGTCAGAGATCGTCTACCGCCTACGAAAGATGAAGAAGAAGAAACGAGAAGAAAACGGAAGTCCATGTATTTTGAATTTGACTGGTTCTACAGCACGGAATGTGCGCGCACAAGTTCAATTAGTGTTTCATCATTCATGTCTCTGACAACTATATCAAAATATTCACGAAATTACATAAAAGCACGGCCGTGAAAATCGAAAAATATCGTTCTAAAATAATGCGATGGTCACGGTACGGCGTTGTCGAGGGCACTGAGAAAACGGCCACTTCCACGTGTGTTCACAGCACTGGCACGTCACGACTGAGTATGAATAGGCCTTTAGTCGTATTCATATTCTCAGCAACGTGACGTGCGCTACTTGATGGTTCGTCGGCAACTCACTCTTCTTTAAATTTGACCGTTCTTAAGGTTCGAGCAACACCAGTATTATGCATGTTGGTGTTAAACATGAATGTCTCGGAGAGCCGCCGATGAATAGCAATATACTTATTGTATCCCGGATGCTGTCGTTCGGGATAACGTTCTTGATACAACCGCGCTGCTGCTCGTACATTGCAGCTTGTTGTTCCGTATGCCAAATGCATATCCGCCAATTCTTGATTGGTAAAGTTTTCCATTAGCAACAATTGATTTTTGTCAAATTCTTGCAAACTTCACAAATATGATAAGACGACTAACGCGATATGGAGTGCAGCTACAAAAAACAATCTCTCTTATCGTTTTTGAAGATAACAACAAGCGACGGATATGGATCCCTATACTCAAATGTTTTCTACTGTTGCACTGAATAACCTCTACAAGTTTGATCCAATAGTTCTGAAACACCCTGTATAAGTATAGCTCTGAAATTGTGTGTGAATATTCCTTTTTTATGAAAGAATGAAACAAGTGATTACTTTGTTATTATCACTTTTCCTTTCCGAAAAATCGTGAAGACTCGTCTCGCAGCAAGTTGAGTTTTCAAGAAAAGCAAAGATTTTTCGAAGAAAAAAGTGATAAGAATAAAAGTAACCACTTGTTTGATTCATCCATAAAAGTGGAATATTCACATACAATTTCAGAGCTGTACTAATATCTGTTAACAAGTTACGATCGAAGAAAAAATCCACAATAAAATGCACAAAAAATGCATTTTATGACAAAACAAAATTAAAAACGATTTTTTTAGTCATCTCTATACAAATCTTGGAGTGATCAGATGAAAAGGATTTAGAATACTGTTGCGAACAGCTAGTTGGACAAAAAGCGAAAAAAAAGGGCACGTGTGACCTTAAGGGTCGACCCTCAAATATCTCATTATCCACATTTGCGTATAAATAACCGTCATTGCGCCCATGGTGGTGAGAAGTGTGCAGGTGGTGGGCAGCAGGTTGTCGGTATGTCCGGGTAGCAGACATTTGGATGGCAGAGATTTGTACTCTGGACCTCGGAAAGTGTTACAAAAGCACCGAGAAATCCAAGATTCCAAGAAGAAGAAGTGTGAGCATTTGGTAAGGTGTGCGATAAAGAAGACATCATGGATTAGTTTACGCTAGTTTGTTATCTGGTGGGTGTCTAATACGAGTAAGTCTCTGTGTAAAATTTAATTAAAATCAGAGAATTAAACATTGAACTATGAGGTACTGTGCAGCGGAGGGTTGTTCAAGTATCGACAGCAAGAAAACAGAAGCATTTCGAATTGGCGCTTCTTCAGTTTTCCAAGGAACAAACAAGTTTGGAAACAATGGGTTCTGCAGTGTTATCACCAACACGAATTTAATAAGTTCTTATTAAATGTAATGGACCGACCTTAGATTCGACAACTATCGGGTGCGCCATCTTTTATGTCGGTATTGAAACATCGAATGACTTTGATATTTACCAACCGAGTGATTTGGTTATACGTCAATTTCTACAATTTTAGTCATGAATCGCTTTACACCGAAACAACGCGCCGAAATAGTCACAATGTACATTGAAAATCGTCGTTCAGTTGTGTTAACGCAACGTGCATATCGTCGAAAATATCGTGGCAAACAGGCAGCGTCTGACAACACCATCCGTCGTTTGGTTTTGAATTTTCTTGAGTACGGGACAGTGGGAGATCGTCAAAAGTGTCGTATCGTCACCGAGCTCAGCATTTTGGCATCAGTGGAACCACGTTGCGGCGCATTTTGAAGGATGATTTCCATTTTTTTCCTTATAAGGTGCAGTTAACACAAAAAATATTGCCAACTGACCATCCACGTCGCTTGGAATACGCCCAAACAGGCGCTCGCATGGTTGAAGCTGAACCTGGATTTTAAAAGCAAATTGTGATGACCGACGAGCCCCATTTCACGCTCTCTGGCGGCGTTAATAAGCAAAACTGCCGCATTCGGGGGACGGTAATCCACATGAGATCCCCGAAATGCTGTTGCATGACCGGAAAGTGACTGTTTGGGCCGGCGTTTGCGCCAAAACCATCATTGGCCCATTTTTCTTCAACGCCTTCTGAAACGAAAATTCTCTGGACGTCTGATGTCAAAAAGAGGTGACACTGACTGGCCACCCAGGTCTCCAGATTTGACCCTACCGGACTTCTTTTTGTGGGGTTATTTGAAAATTCAAGTGTACGCCAGCAGGCCCCAGACCACTGAAGAACTAAAGACAAACATTCGTACCGCAATCGCCGCTATACCACCAGAGATGCTCGAAAACGTAATGGAAAACTCAGCAAAACGGGCACATTTCGTTTTGGCCAATACAGGTGGCCACTTGATAGTTGTTGTGTTCAAAAACTAGTCCCAATAAATTGTAAAGGACCATATTTAATAAAAATACCCGATACATAGAAATCAGTTTTTCGTATTCAAAGTTCTTTCATGTTTACATACCGACATAAAAGATGGCGCACCCTGTACCACACAGGGTCATTAAAATTGACTAAAAGTTATTCATAATTGGCTAAAAACTATTCAAAATTGTTGATGGGTTCGGCCATGCCAGTTAGTGTAAGGACAGATGATAAGCATCTTTATTTTAGATGCAAAATGTATTTTAAAATCCGGTTGTTGAATGGAGATATGAAAGATAAATCCAGAATTGGAAAAAAATCAAAATACGAAATACTTTTACTAACATCTAGCCAATAAAAATGGTTTCTCCAGTAAATGAACAGCTGTACATTCATGTTATCACTTGTTGATGGCAAGATAAATCTATAGGTAAAAAATTCTTGAATTCTAATAAACATACGTAGGTCTTTACCTTTTTATGTCACTCAGTATAAATCAAACTGTACAAGTAATGTATTTACTCTAGAAATTGACACGTGTTGAGCGACCCTATGCAACGGCACTGACGTAGACAATCGTGTCGGCAAGTTTGCCCCTTTGGGAGGTCAGCCTCAGGTGTGTATGTGTCGCGTTACTACCCCCTTAATGTGTCCTCGGTGTCACTATCAGATTCACTAATTTCCACCGACTTATTAAGCCGCCCTTTCCAAACGGCTATTGAGAACGAATTACAACCTTAATGGTTCTGAACTACTCAGTGATAGCAGAAGCGTTGCACTCAGAAAAAATAATTCCTTCAGCTTGTCTGTTTACCTTTGTTAAAATGTTATCTCATTGGTTTTATGAAGCAAGCAGCTCCTGAGGGCTGAGTAGTAGAGATATGTTTCGTTATTGTCCTTTCATTTACTAGCGTTAAGCATAACAAAATGCCTTGAGTTCGATGACGTTTTATATTATCACCATGTTAACGACTTTGACAGGGGTAGAATTATTGCCTAACGAGATTATTCACCAAGACAATTTCAGACCGCATGTTGCCAGAGCATCGTTAGCCTTCATGGATCAACATCGCTACAACCGTTTAACTTGGCCATCTCGATTGCCTGACCTATCCCCAATTGAACATGTCTGGGATATGATGATCACAGGCTCTTCAATTTGCAACGCCCTCCCCATACTTTAGCAGCTCTTACTCACGAAGTTGCAGTATCCTGGAATGAGATACCCCAACAGGATAGCGACCACCTTAACAGCACGAAGCCCAGGCGTGTCAATTACCGTATGAGAAATCGTGGATCCTCAACACATTATTGAACCAACTTCTGCAGTCAGTTGACGAATCCAGCTGAAAATTTAAATGTTTTACTAGTAAGGGACACTGAACATATATGCCAAACATTCTTAAAGTCGGATAAAGATACGTAGGTGTTGACATTTTTTTGTCAATCACTATATTAATAACAACGATACTAAACGTCAAGTAGTAAAGTATTGATCAAGGGAGTAGTAGTGTTGGCGTTGGATTTGTGAAACAGGGTTGAAAAAAAAACATGTAGTTTTCAATTTCATACAAAAAACAAAAGGTTTTTTTGCCTTAAACGTTTTTTTAAACGTTTTTTTTGTTTTTAAATTTTATGTTTTAAACAAATAAAACTTAGAAAAAACATTGTTTAAATCATATTTTTTCATGATATTAATTGAAAATGTTCGACCTACTATTCTACTAAATAATAGATACCTTATTTAAGTCCGACTCTGTACTATGCTGTCGCGATCAGCTGTTACGAACTACGTCGCGCCACGCCGCCGTTAGGCTGTACCCGTAAGTCCCCGAAATAACAAAAACCAATTGCAATCAGGAACCATTGGCCTGGGAGAACCACAGACTACTATTTATAAATGCGCCTTGCAAGTTGGCTATTGCAGTAACGTCTACTGTAAGTTATGTTGTGGTGTTCTTTTTTTGAAAAATGTCGTCTACAGGAAGGAAGAAAGATGCCATTTGGTCCTGTTTTGATGTTGTTAAAGATAATAACAAAAAATCAGTGACTGTTAAATGTAAAAAATGTAAAGTAATTATGGCTGGACTAGTGCTGCGTATGAAGAAACATATTCAAAAATTTGTTCCATCTGAAAATTATCAGCTACCAATGTCAATTATCTATGATTCCGGGTCAGGTGAGTATTTAACGCTAGATGAGGTATCCAAAAATATTCAAAGAATGTTTACCCAGATAATAAAACATGTAACGTTGAATTTTAAATTTTTATCAATTTAAAGACAAATGCCCAAGACTATTTAAAAGAACTAAAGTATGTCGCATTTGATTTGGACAAGGTCCAAAGAATCGCCTGCACTATAGGAGACGCCACAGAGATATGGCTAGAATTTTTAGAAGCATTTGAGACTGAAGCAAATGGAGAATTTTCGGTAAGTGATACGAATCAAGTAGAGGAGCGTATGAAAATGTCTTTGACCCCAGCTATTTTTTTGGCAAATTTGCTTGATCACCGCTTTAGAGGCAATAAACTTAGTCAAGAGCAAATAGAAGCTGGCATGGAATATGTAGAAACCTACCATCCAGAAGCATTGCCAATTATTATTAGTTACCAGGCAAAATTTAAAGTTTAAACCATATATGTTTTCTAAACATCTAATTGAGAATGTAAAACCATTAGCATGGTGGCGTTCTATGAAGATTATGAATACGAGGGATGTCTTTTAAGTTTTGCATATAGAAACATAGTAGGCCGCGCGGATCGAACGTCAGTACTGAATCTTAACCCCGCTCTTTAGTAAACTTACATTCAAAGTTTCACAACAATACGTGCAGTGTTCTCACTACAGTGAATTTTTAAGTGTCACCAAGTCATTAGAAAAATGGAACTCAACCGAGAACATTTTCGCGCCATAATTTATTACAACCTTCAGAGACAATTATCGCAACAAGAATGCCTTGCTGTGTTACTGTGTTTTCGGCAACGAAGCGCCACATCAGTCGACAATTTCCCGTTGTTATGGAGAACTCCAACGTGGACGGGTGAGTCTTAGCGACGATCCCAGGGTGGGTGCGCCAAAAACGGCAGTCACCCAGGAAAACGTCGATGCTGTGCGCAAACTCGTCATTGAACATAGGCATGTGACATATCGCGAGATTGAGGCGTCCTTGAAGATCTCAAAGACCTCAATTGAAAAAATTTTACATGAACAATTAGGAGTAAGAAAATTAGTTTCTCGTTGGATACCCCACCTGTTGACCGAAGAGCAGAAAGCAACCAGGGTTAATTGGTGTCAAAAAACGCTTGACCGTTACTATTCCGGAAACACAAAAAATGTGTACAGCATTGTTAGTGGTGATGAATCGTGGATTTACTGTTCTGGATCAGAAAATAAACGACAGTCGACTGTTTGGGTGTTCCAAGGTAAAGAAAAGCCAACAAAAGGCATCCGTTCTCGAAGTGTTTCGAAAAAGATCGTCGCGACGTTTGCGTCTAAAGCGGGTCATATTGCAACAATTCCTCTTAATGAGCAAAGAACTGTTACTGCGGACTAGTATACCACCATTTTTTTGCCAAAAGTTATCACCGAGATTCGAAAAATCAACTCCGAAAGAAGAATCATCCTCCACCAAGACAATGAAAGCTCGCACACAGCCCAAAAAACAAGGCAGTATTTAACAGAAGAAAACGTGGAATTATTGGACCATCCCCCATATAGCCCCGATCTGAGTACTAACGATTTCTTTACTTTCCCGAAAATTAAAAACAGACTGCGTGGTCAAAGGTTCCAGTCACCAGAAGAAGCAGTTGACGCATTCAAAAATGCCGTTTTGGATATGCCAGCAAACGAGTGGAATAAGTG
The DNA here is from genome assembly GCA_963669975.1 of Acanthoscelides obtectus. Taxonomy (NCBI): domain Eukaryota; kingdom Metazoa; phylum Arthropoda; class Insecta; order Coleoptera; family Chrysomelidae; genus Acanthoscelides; species Acanthoscelides obtectus. The sequence goes on from CAVLJG010000002.1 coordinate 22,310,245, forward strand.
CTTCGAAAATTGGTTCGAGCGCATGCTAACGTGTATTAATCTTCGTGGAGAATACTTCGAAAAACAATAAAGTCATTTAAAACTACCTACCGTGTTGTTTTATTTCCATATGCAAAACTTAAAAGACATCCCTCGTACCACAGCCTTTTTTTTTACTCCAACTCCTACCGTGGGGCTATAGGGGGATACATGGAGAAGGGGGGGACGCCACACGGACTCTGGCGAGGGAACACGTGTGCATGCAACATGCACACATTCTGGCTCCGCCTTCGAGAACCGCCGGGTGGTACCTCCGCATTCGACAGTCAGAGACCATCTACCACCTTGGAACTTACTCCACAGCTTCATGTTGCTAATGCACCGTTAGAAGACTCTTCTCATCATACGGTTTAGTCTATTCAAAACTACGTAATCGGCTAAGCAATGTCAAAGCTGCTGAGTTGTTATCAATTTTTATAGAGCTTAATTCCAACAATGATGACGTGACTGATGAGATATCAGATTGATGAGTTAGATGACTATGAGACTGAAACAGTGTGGGGAATTTGTTAACACTTGTATGCAAAATGCTTAATTTTTTCAATTTTTGTTGTGTTCCTATTATTAGTAATTAAATAATATTTATGTTAAAAAAATTGTATAATATATTTGAGAAGATTTCCTATTTTTATTTATTATACTAATAAAGAAAATGAAAAAAAACGCTTGTTTAATTTAAGTGTTTTAAACATGTTTTAAACTGTTTTAAACAAAAACTGTTTTAAACCTAAGCGAATGTTTAAAACATGTTTATAACAATTGATTAAAACAAAATGTTTAAAAGGAAACAACCCTGTTGTAAAAACACAGGTTTGTAACTTTTTCCGTATTTGTAACATTCGGTCTTGGACTTCTACTATGCCCACATTTCGTCGTTCATGCAAATGATTGCATGTGGTAAACAGAGCTTAACTGCACGAGATGGGATACAGTAGCGTCAAACCTACCTGTTCGCTATGATGATATTCTTGTTTTTTTTTTTAGATTCGCTTGGTTTACACACAATCCGCGGCACCTGTAGTGGATAACTGACCTACGTTCCAAACCCTTTGCTCGCAGCACGGCCGGGTTTTTTTATTGCCGATTTTTTTTCGGAACAAACTATCAACTTTAAAGTATGATGCACATGCTACTAAAAACATTGCTTATTTTTACAAGAATCGAATAAAGTGTAAAGGAAAGTTTTAATTAGAAGAACATCCTGTATATTCACACTTTCTGTGCGGTTACAAGTCATCGAACTTATTTTTTGTGCATCACCTCAATCATGTTGCTTCGCCAGAGCATCATTAATCTTTACGCAGAAGTAACGTGGTAGTGGTAGTTCACACAATACATATGCAAACATCAGATAACCCAGCCTAAATTATATTTGAATTAATTAGGGCATACGGGCTTATTTACAGATGTTATTAGAGCATTATTACATAGCTCGGCTCTAATGCAGGTTAATGATGAATTTTTGAACACTATGAGAGGATGGGGTGATAATGTTCTGCTTTGTTTCACCGTATTTGTTGGGAGAGGAAAGGGTGGTATATATATGTGACGTTTACATAAATTAATGAGGGAGAGCGGGAAAAATGGAGTGACGAAGATTCAGTCTCACGCATGGATGCAAACCTATGAGTATAGTCGTACAAGCCCTAACACAAAATAGTTCGGACATTATCTAATTTTATCTTAGTTTCTTTATTTTTTTAGGTTACAAAATATTTTTTTCTATTATAAGACATTGAAATATATTGTTATTGGATATCATATTAACAATATCCACACTTATTGCCAATATCTGCTATCATAGACATTGCAACATTTATTTGTTTAGCAATACCCCGAAAACTCTTTTATTGACGAAACAATTTTGTGATTAAAACTCTGATTTGTCGCTTTATCGCGCGACATTTTTAAGCAAATTGATTCACAAAATTGATTCTTAAATCAACACGTCAAATTGTTAACACTTTTTGGCCTGCTATTATTTTCTACTTAGCATCGTCTCCGAACATTTTTTGTGTCAGCAAAATGTTGTTATCAATATCAGTTTGATATTTCAATATCATATTGAAAACTTGAAAACAGTTTTGTAAGTATGATGTGCAAACAATATTCAATTTTCTTATAAAAGAAAAACAGTTAATAATAATAATAGTATGAATTTATTCACGTATAAAGTATTACAATTTATTAAAAGTAGGTATATATATATGCAAATAAACTGAAATAATCCCACAGAAGGATTTAATTCTTGTGCGTGAGAAAACATTTTTGCTTTGAACATAGTTAAACATAGTTAATACATAAATTTAAACACAACATAACCATAAAGGTAAGTGTAATAAAACTATATTCAAAACCTAATTTATTTCTATTTGAGTGAGTTTTGATATTTCATGTTGATTATTATATTACAAGAATTTTTTATTTTAATTCTGAATCCATTTTTATTTAAAATGCATTTCACATTGCTTGGTAAAAAGTTATAAAATCTAGTGGAGAGGTAACTGAAGCGTCTTTGAACTACATTTTTTTGTTGTAAATGGTGTTCTTTTAATGTCCTCGACTTTAATTCTTGTTTCATACTTGTGGTCCAATGAAATGAGGTTTGATTTATTTTTGAATAAATTGATTATAACATTGTAAAAAAAGGGTTGCCTAAGATCGAGTACTCTCACTACGGAATATAACATATCAGATGGATATAGAATTGGCCGTTAAAAAATAATTTTCGAATATTGTGTTTGGATTATTTCTAGCTTCTTAATTTGGTTGGTAAGAGCACCATCTCAAGCTAGTATGGCATAATTTAGGCGACATTCAATAAGTGCATGATATATAACATCTTCATTGTTTCATGGTCTAGATATTTGGTGAGGTACTTGAATTTAAATAATAGTTATGAAAGGGACAAAATCGGCTGCGAAACAGCTACAAGGCAGCTACAAAACAAAGCTGGAGGAATGTGAATGGTGGTTCTCCGCAATGCCTTTCCACGCTGGAGGTTGCAATTCTATTAGAAAATGGACGAGTAGTACCTAAACCAAAACAACTAAACGTAAGGTACAAAATAAAAGGGTACTACTTCCATAAACTGGTGTTTGGGGCGTAAATATCCCAAAATCTGGAAGTCAACGAAAAAACGCCCACACCACAACTGAAATCACAGCGGAAAAGCATTGCGGAGAACCACCATTCACACTCCTGAAGCTTTGTTTGTTGGGAGCCATCCCTTCCACTTTATGGAAGACACTGTGCTGTCCCAGGAATTATTTTTAGAATAAAGTGTTGCTGTGTCATCTGCAAAACAAATTATTGTACCTTGCCACTCCAAGCTAAGTAGTCTATTGATATACACAGTAAATAATAACGGCCCTAGAACTGTCCCTTGTGGTACACCATAAGTCACAGTTTTTTCTTAACTTATGGAATCATTTCTTTGAACAAATTGCTTTCTGGAGAACAGGTAACTTCTTATAAGGTTTTGAGCGTTTTCTCTATTTTCTGCATGGTATAAAGTTTCCAATAGTTGCGAGTGATCCACCGTATCGAACGCTTTTGCCAGGTGTAAGAATATGCATAATGTATATTTACTTCGCTATAATAATTTATGAATTTTTGAAGTCAAGAAAGAAACCGAGTGGATTTATTTTTCTGAAATCAAAATTGATTTTCATGTATAAGCGTATTTTGTTGGAAAAACTAATGAGGCCAGCATTTATGATTTTTTCACCTATCTTTGCCAAATTAGATATAATGTTATTGGTCTATAGTTGCTGGTATTAGATATGTCGCCAGATTTATGAGTCGGAGTAATTACTCCTATTTTGTAAGGGTCTGGGAAAACTCCAGATTCAATTATTAAATTTGTTAAAAATGTTAGTGGTTTTCTATCTTCAGGTGCAATTTTTTTGAGTACCTCTGACCGTATGCCATCTAAACCTGGACTATTTTTATTTTTTAGGCTGTATCTGGTTCAACAGAGATTGAATGTTGTATGATTTTTCTAGATGGAATACTGGTGTTATGTTTTTTTTTTTTTTTTTTTTTTTTATTCAAAGAAATAACCGCATCAACCTTTACAGGTTATTAGCGGTGGATGTGATTAAATCTTATGTAGAACATTAATTTTTCTTAAATACATAAGTAGTTGGTTAATGTCACATTTGTCCCCTATAATATCCGCTAGAGTTCCGTTAATATTATGTTGAAGTCTTTCACTTTCCAGTAGTGGGCACTCCACTAAGATATGTTTAACGGTGAGTGTTTCTTCACAAATGTCACAGGTTGGTGGTTGTTCTCCATTGAAAAGGTGCCGATGAGTGAGCTGGGTGTGTCCGAGCCGTAGTCTGGTTATAACTATTTGATGTCTTCGATTCTGGGAAATACAGCGCCATGGCCCCATAGATGATTTGAGCTCTAAGAGCTTAGAATTTTTATTTCTCCATTCACTGTTCCATTCTTGATATATTTTATAAGTAAAGTAAGTTTTTGTATCCGAGAATGGTATTTTTGTTGTTGCTGATAGTTCTCCTTGCGCTGCGATTTTTGCTTTTTGGTCTGCCTCCTCATTACCCCGGATGCCAACGTGGGATGGAGCCCAAATGAAGTTAACTTTTTTGCCTTCCGTATGTAATCGATGTAAATGCTCCTTGATACTGATCACCAACGGGTTACTCACGTAAACTCGTCCAATCATTGTGAGTGAGCTCAGTGAATCGGATATTATTACCCAGTTTGTAGCTGCCTTCTCTGTGATATGTTGGAGAGCTTCCATTATAGCATGAAGTTCACCCGTGCAAATTGTAGCTTCATCTGGTAATCTCGTAGCAATAATAGTGGTCGGTGTGATGACTGCGGCGCCTGTTTTGTAGTTTACTTTAGCTGCATCTGTGTAAATTTTTTGGTGTTCCAAATGTTCCTGCATAAGCTGATTGAAGCGCTGTCTTATTAGTTCGTGAGGTACATCGTGCTTGTTAAGCTTTGTCATCCTGGTATTGATGTCAGGTAAGTTGATCAGCCAAGGTGGGACAGAGGATGCTGAAGTGCGATAGGTAGGAGGGAACGATATGTTTAGTGATCTGAGACGCAAACTTGTTCTCTGGCAGAAGGAGCCCCTTCTTGTTATATTCATGCCATTCTGTGACATAGTAGCTACTAGGCGACTATGGATAGGAATTGCTGGGTTAGAGTGAACTCTGGTTGCATATGAAAGACTCAAGATCTGACGTCTGAGGTAGAGCGGTGCCTCGCCAGCTTCACAGTATAGGCTGTCACATGGTGTGGTCCTAAAAACACCAAGTATAAGGCGCAGAGCATTATTGTGCAGGACATTTAGTTGTTTAAGGGTCGAATTTGTTGCCGATGCGTATGCTATACATCCATAATCAATTTTTGATCGGATTAGGGACCTGTAGAGGTATAAAAGTGTAGTTCCATCAGCTCCCCATCGTTTGTTTGCTAAACATTTCAGTAAGTTGATTGCATTTTGGCAGGATTTAATCAGTTCTCGGATGTGTGGTTTCCAGTTCAAGTGTTGATCAAATATAATGCCAAGAAATTTTATTTCTGTTGTGTAATGGAGTTGAATATTATTGTACTTTAGATTTGGCTTACATCTTACTGGTTTCTTCGAAAATATTATACAGTTAGTTTTCTCTGGCGAAAAGGTAAATCCTGATTGTTTGGACCATTCCAATAATTTATCTAGTTGTATCTGTAGTAAATTCTTAGCTGTATCGAGATGTCTTTCTTTTAGATACAAGATCATGTCGTCGGCGTATAATCTCACTTGTATTGGCTTATTAATCGCATCCAAAAGGTCATTTATAGCGATAAGAAACAGCGTGGGGCTAATGATTGAGCCCTGGGGTATTCCATTTTCTTGGTTTCTTTGTGTGGACAAGACTCCATTGGCTCTTACTCGGAAGACTCTATCACGTAAGAAGTTCAAAATGAATGCCAGTATATTTCCGTTGTAGCCCCATTTTTTCAGCGTTGTTGTGATTTTGTGCCTCCACGCAGTATCAAAGGCGCGGTCTATATCAAAATATATAGCTAGTGAGTATTGTCTATTGTCAAACGCTTCATGTATATGATTTTCCAAGTCAATTATATTGTCTAACGTGGATCTGTTGGCTCTGAATCCAGATTGTTCGCCAGCGAGTAACTGTTTTTGATCTAAGCTCCAAATGAGCCTACGGTTTATAATTTTTTCTAAGAGTTTGCACATTGCGCAAGTTAATGAAATGGGTCTGTATGACTGTGGGTCGAGTGATGATTTATTAGGTTTGAGAATAGGTATAACAATGGCCTGCCTCCATAAGCTAGGAAATACATGTTGTATCCAGAGTATATTGTATATTTGTAGGAGATGGTTTTTGGCGTTTGCTGGAAGATATTTCAAAAAGACAGGGGGTATATCATCTGGGCCTGAGGACGTATCTTTCAGGTCATTTAGTGCTTCTTCAAATTCGGCTGTTGTTAAAAGGGAATTTACAGGATTAGTATTATCTTGGGTTATGTTTATGTGAGTAGCTTCTTCCTGTTGTTTATATGCGAGGAAATCTTGACAGTAGCTCTCATTACTAGATTTCTGATAATACACTTTAGATAGGCTTTCTGCAATTTTGTCGTTTTCTGTGTAAAGTGCTTGCCCGTCTTTAATGGCTTTTATACGACTGTATGACTTGTCTCCTGATATGTTTTGGACTTTCTTCCATACTTTAGAGAGGGGGGTGGAGCTATTAATGCTGCTAACGTAATTTTGCCAGGACTCTTTTTGGTGTTTATTTATAGATAAGCGTGCTCGAGCTCTTTTCAGTTTAAAGTCTTTCAGGTTTTCAGGAGTATTGTGTTTCTTAAGTCTATTGAATGCGTGTTTACTATCTTTTATCGCCATTTCGCAGTCTTTGTTCCACCAAGGAACTGGATTGTGATTATTATTCATATGTTTTGTTTTTCCTATGCTCAAATGTGCCGCTTCTATTATTAGGTTATTAAAGTTTTCTATTGTTAAATCTATGTCAACGCTTATCACTGCTTTTTGAAGGTTTTGTTCAATATAGTCTGAGAAATGCTGCCAATTTGCAAGTTTCAGGTTCCATTTTGGTACTTCTGTAGGGGTGTCAGTTATCTGTTTCGTATTCGTCACGATTACTGGATAATGATCGCTGCTGTAAAGGTCATCCGTTGTGTCCCATTCCAGCTGTGTGATAAGGTTGGGTGAGCATAGAGTTATGTCAATTGCGGAAAAGTTGCCATTAGCTGCATTAAATCGAGTTGCATTTCCGTTGTTGAGTATAGACATGTTGGATCCATCTATGACGTCGCTTATTATTTTGCCACGAATATCATTTTTGTGTGATCCCCAGGCGAAGTTATGTGCATTGAAATCACCTAACAGTATTCTTGGAGATGGAATTTGATCTAACAGTGCTTCCAGTTCTGCCGCTTCTAGGTGATAGTCTGGAGGGATATACAAATTACATATGTTGATCCTTTTTGGAGCTTCTAACGAGACTGCTATTACTTCCAAATTACTTTTGAGGTTGAGCTGCATCACCGGTATTTCTTTTTTCACATAAATAGACACTCCTCCACTAGCTGTGTCTTGTGCGCGATTTTTGAAGAAACCTTGGTAATGCTTAGGAGTATGTGATTGGTTTCCTCGGAAGTGGGTCTCCTGTATACACATAATATCTGGGTTTTTGGAGGATATCAGAAGCTTTAGCATATTCAGGTGGCAGAAGTATCCATTTACGTTCCACTGGATAATAGTGTTGAATGATAGCATAGTAAAATGTGGAGTCCACTGAAGAGGTTTCGTCATAAGAATCGTTAGATTTATTCTCTAAATGGCGTTCTAGTTTTTTCCTCAGTCTGGTTACGCGGTTTTTTATTGTTTTGTCTTTTATATGAGGATAAATTGTTAAGAGCATTTCAATGAGTGATTTTATATCTGCTGTGTACTCGTGAACAATGCTTATTGTGTCTTTTGCACCATGAGTATTCTCAAGGAGGCTTTTCAGCTGATTATAGTCGAGGATGTAGTTCTCATCGCTACTATTTATGAGCAATTTTACTGATTCCATATTGTCGTCTAGAATATATGAGTGCGTAGGGTCTGATTTTGGCTTTTTCTTTGGATTTTGTCTGGGTATAACAAGCTCTGGCATTAAGTTGGGATCAGTGAAGGGTGTTGCTTCCGAAGTTGGAGTTGTTATTTCGGAAATGCTTCTCTTGTTGTTTGCACTAGTTGTATTTATCGAATTTACGGAGGTTACTGTTGACATCGAAGATTCTGCCTGCGCCAAATTAAGTGCGGTAGCGCTGGTCTCTGATGGGTCATTTGTTGGCTGAGCAGTTGCTGAGGTTGTAGTTGGGCTTGGGGTTTCATTAAGCGTTTGTGTTGTGGATGAAGAGTTGGAGGACGCTGGACATCGAGAAGCAATGTGACCTGACATTTTGCATTTGAAGCAGCTTTGACTATCAAGAGATAAGAATACTCGATACGTAAGGTCATCGTGGCTGATTTCTAGAGAATTGGGAATTTCAGATTCTAGCGGTTCAATATATACCTGTCTTCGGAAACTTAAAATATGATTATATTCAGGAAGAGGTGCGCCGATCTTCAGAAATGAAATAGGCGAAACTGTTTTGATGCCTATACGTTGTATACTATCTTTGATTTTTGCGTGCGGTATTGTGGGGCAGACATTTGAGATGACTAATCTATCTGCAGGTGCTACTAGTCGCCGTGCATGTGCAACTTGTCCTTGCAATTCGATTTTTCCAGGATTATTGAGAAATTTGTCGACTATTTGCTTGTTGGAGAAATAAATGCATATACGGTTATTTGAAATCCTGGAGCAGAATATTATATTTTTTGGATCTACTATGGGGCCCAGCTCCAAGAGGTAATCTTGTATCCTGGTACCCTCGATGGAATTGAAAACGATGGCTTGATCTTTACTGGGATGCTTGTAAGTGACTGGCTGATTTAGTACAGTAGAATAAGATGGAGCATTGGTGATATTTGTTGATGTTGTAGGAATACTTTGGAGAGACATCTTTATTGGTTCAATTGCCTTCTTTCAGATATGCTGTGACCATATCTGAGTACGGTACTGTGTTTTGTAACACGACGATGAAGGAGTCTTTTTGTGCGACGTGAATTCCACAAACGCAGGAGGAAATCTCAGCACTGTGGCTAGCACACACTGCTGTATTGCTTCAACAGCGGAATATCGATGAAAATTCGGTGGTTTCTTACTCACAGTAGGCTGTTGGCTTCTATCTTGATGGTATGGATATGTCACTATGCACAAATTACGTTGTTTTACTGGTAGAAATTAAACTTTTTCAAGAGCCCGATTAAACTGCTGCGACTCGGTAAGGAGGCAGGGCCGGATTCCGGTGTTATGTTTATTTATTTTAGTTGCCAGTTTCTCTCCCATTTGCACAAAATAGTTAAAAACATTAGCAATATCTGTATCTGCAGTATTACAATATTATTAGTATTGATTTGTTCAATACCTGTTATTGGCTTGTTGGAGTTACAGATTTGGTTGATGGTATTCCATACAGTTTTAGAATTGGATTTACTTTTTTGTGGTATCTCCGTATAATATTTTGTTTTGTAGCAGTTATTAAATTTGAAAGTTTATTTTTGTAGTTTAAATAATCTTGTTTTGCTTCTTCAGTAAGATTTGACTGATATAATGTGTACTTTTCATTTTTTTATTTATTGATATGATTAGCTCAGTAGTTACCCAGAAATTTCTTTGTATTTTATACTAACTTTGTTAGTATTCTTTGAGATATATTTTTTCATAATGTTGGTGAGACGTTAAGATGCTTCATGCACATCACTTGATAGATATATATATATATATATATATATATATATATATATATATATATATATATTTCATCCCATTAATTTTTAACCTCACAAAAATAAACATTCTTTTAGATAAAACTAGATGATGTCGAAGATTTTTGTGTTATGGCTCGTAATAGATGAATTAATGTATATGTATATGTATGCCTGGATTCAATATCTTTGAACTTCCAGAATTGACTACGCTCTGACGCGAACAGAAATTTAAAAAATATCGATAAATAAAGTTGGATTTTTCAAATTTTGACCCGATATAAATTTCCATTGCTACGCCCAAATTTGATTAAAAATTTAAAAATTTTGAAGTGTGAGTTTGGAAGCTTTCTCGTACTCAGCATGGAAGTGAGTCTTCGCATAGTAGTAAGTCCATGCAAAAATTTCATGAAAACCTAAGTAGTACTTTCTGAGTTATAGAGGGTAAGGGGTATCGGAACGGCGGTAACGGGTACTATGGTTTTTCGTAAAGTAACATCCAGATAACGTAATACCCCGATTTTGGGTTTGTACCTGATTACAATACTTAGTGGAATGGTTAATCAAACTGAATCAGGTAATTCATACATAAATATACATCGGTATAAACTAATCTTCAAAGTCCATCTTAAACACGAATTCTTGACATTCAGGTGCTGTTTTTTACTAATAATGTGTAAAATAATAAAATAAAATGAATTATTTTCATTCATTCACATACTCCTGCCTCTGACTGTACTACTTCAACCCCTAGTCTCGCCGTACATTTGATACCCTTGTATGCGAATGTGAATTTTCCCCAACCCGTAATAAACCCCATCACACATCACACAACAACATAGTCGTTTTATTAAAAAAGTAATAGGTGCGCTTATGGATTTCTAGGTCGGGTAATGTGCTCATTACGCAGAAAGCGACATTGCTGCCACAACATATACAGGGTGTCCCAGAATAAGTGGCTATTCCACCTGAAAACAAAACATGTGACAAGTCCACATAAAAATGTCCAAAGGGCACCTAAATAGGTTTTTACTGTTTTAGTTTCTCACACTATGGAAGGCACAAAGTTGGACAAACTTTTTTCATTTGTTTTCGATGCACTGAGATTTTTCTTAAGGAAACAAAAGAAAAAATCAATAACTTGATTAGGTGATCTAATAATTTGTATCCTCATGGATCGCTGATTGCAATTTTTTTTCAAACTGAGGGACCAGTGTATATGATTCAGAACCATACTTGACAAATCTGTATTAAAACAAGACTCTCAAAAACGGCTTATGTAATGGATGTCGAAAATCACACTTTTTACGCTCTCCAAAAATTTTTAAGTCTTTATTGTATTGGGTATAACAAATTAGCAAGGATTTAATTGGTTTCTGTGGTCACCATCATGTAAGGCCCCAACCAGATGCCATGCTGTCAAAACCCGTTAAACTAAACAATATCGAATATAGCTCACAAGCTATTAAAGAGATACCGATTTTCAGTATCGTGCTTTGGGACCTGCATCACCTCCCAGGATGCTTTTTATCAAAACTTTTGTGTTATAAGGCCGTCCGCCACGATACGCTTTATACATGATTCTGCAGCAATTAAAAAAAATTTACTGAATTTAGTACTGCTCAATTTTTAAGAACTAGAATCATGTCTGTCACAGAAATACATTTTTCTAATAAATTATGGATGAAATCATGAGTTTTCAGGTGAAAAGAAAATACTTCTGTTAACTTTGAGCTTTCATTTGTCACATTGTCAAACATCTATTCTTACCATACTTTTTTGCGGCTGCCTTTTTTTCAGTTTTGTCATGTTTTTCGTGGTGTATTGCTTATGACTGCTGACTAGACAGCGAAGAAAAGTGAGGTTTCAAAATTCGTTCATATTGGCCCTGTTTATACATCTATTAGGTGTGAAATAGAAGTCGTATTTGAAGTTGGGATTTTTTCAAAGATTTTTTTCGAATTGACAAGGATTATACTGGGATATGAAACATAGCGTTTTATACACGAAATTGTCTGTACTTTTTGATGAAGAAATCAAATTTGAAATTGAAAAGGCGCTAAATCAGAAGTAAACACAAAAAATTGGTCAACTTCAGTGTTTTGAGTTTTCGACAATTTTTACTCCAAATTATAGCCTAAAATCTGTCTAAAATACATTAGAAGTTTTGAAATGATATGCGCATTAATTAAGGTGCCATATGTGTAAATACATGCCCCCCCACTTTAGGTGCCCATTTAGGTTGACTGGAAACCAATGAACGTAGTGGCTCTGGTTGTGGTACCAACGGAAGCAATTTGACTTTTCCACTGGCGCAACATAATCCAGGGGCTTTCTTTTTTGACTTGAAAGCCTTTCATTGTGGACACACAACGTTCATTGGTCCAATAACAACGGATTGTTGTCAACTGTAATCGATTGCCACGTCATAACTGAATGAAGCTCGATTGAGATTACATGCGAGACTTCTACGTTGTTGAATTACAGTCATTCCATCCCGTTCAACTTAATTTCTTGCTTCTCGTTGCACTGCTTCACTTCTTCGGAGCATTCCAAGTTCTGCGATCTAGGTTGGTACGTCTACTTGATGGTATTTTGAAGAAACAGTGGTTAGTTATCGGGCATCGGGCGTGTTGTTTTGTTTTTGTTCACGTACGTCGTCGTGTTTATTTACAATGTTCTCGAATCAAGATTTCGCCGACATGTTGTTAGTTTACGGTGAAGCTCGTCAGAATTTAAATCTTGCAGCTACAGATTTCGCCAACGGGTACATCCAGACAGAAGGACATTTATGCAAGTGTACCAAAGACTTCGAGATACAGGAAGTGTTCAGCCCACTAATATTAGCACTCGTGAAAGACAGGTTACTGTAGAGCAGGAGGATCAAATTTTAAATATAGTGGAAATCATTGCAGATATCAGCACTCGGGAATTAGGCCGCCGCGCAGGACTATCGCATACCATAGTCCATAGAATCCTACGGGAAAATTTGCTTTATCCGTACCATGTACAACGAGTGCAGGCCTTGTTACCAAAAGACTATCCTCGCAGACTAGCATTCTGTCAGTGGTTTTTGCACAAAAACATTGGAAATCCGGATCTTTTTCAAAACATTCTAGCGACGGACGAATGTACTTAATGCGAGACGGGATATAAAATTTTCATAATACTCACACGTGGACTCAAGAAACTCCTCATACCATTAGCGAAGGTCATTTCCAACAACGTTTTAAAATAAATATTTGGGCGGGTATTCTTGGCAATTGACCCTTTCGAGTTACCCCCAAAGTTGTCAGGAGAAAGATACCTTAGCTTTCTAGCCAATAACCTACCAGAACTTTTGGAACAGACCTTAGACAACATGCCATTACAACGGAGACAGAATTTGTGGTTTCTTCATGACGGGCCACCACCACACATTTTTAGAGGCGTCATTCAGTATTTGAATGAACATTATCCAAATCGCTGGATCGGTCGAAATGCTCCTGATCCTCGAAAATGGCCAGCAAGGTCGCCTGACCTCAATCCGATGGATTTCTGGTATTGGGGAGAACTTAAAGGAATGGTTTATGGGGCTGGTCCAACAACACCTGGAGCACAACTTCGCGAAAAAAAAAATTAATGCGGCTGAAATAATAAACTTCGAGAACCTAGAGTAAGAAGAAGCTGGGTTCGTCGTAATGAAGCTTGTGTGGAAAATGGAGGACGACATTTTGAACACCTTCTTTAAATACAAAAAAGGTGCAGTGTGGGTTTTAAAAAGAAAAACAATGTATATATGTATCAAAATTGTGTTCCCAATTTATAAGTGTATTTTTTTAATACGTTCAGTAAACTTTCACACACCAGGTGAAGCGCTGAGACAGTTAGTCGTAACTCCGTTTTTTTAATTGTTTGCATTTTACGAGTACATTGTCAAATAGTGAAATAATACCTAAGAGCCAAAAATAACAAACTACATCCTTATTTACACTGCGTTCCCTCGTAACTTGCGTCTGACATTGCAGCGTTGTCAGATTTTATTTTACTTTAAAGTCACTTTACTCTAAAACAATGCCGTTTTGACCCCCATGTTATATGAAACTTTTTCCTTCTTTTAGCCTCCTCTATCACCCATTTAAATAATAACTATCATAACGTTTACACCCTGTATATATATATATATATATATATATATATTCTTAAGTATTGACAATTAAGACGGCATTTATATGCATCTGAAAGGTTGACCGATTATTCTAGGACACCCTGTATAATACAAATAGTGCCGTTGACGCGTCGATGACGCGGACGCGTCGCTGAAGGGTTACATGACAAACAACATAGGGGCGGAAGTAAAAATAACCTTCAATATGCAAATGCGTACGCTGTTAGTCGGCCATTTACACACACCCCTACTCATCTGCTCAGTGTAGAGAACAAGCGAGTTATGAGTGCGATTCTTTTTTATTCTTGCGTCTTTATTGAATCTCGCATGGTTACGGCTACTGTAGAGTTATTAGGACAACATATAAAGGGTGTTTCGAACAGCAGTGGAAAAATGCAAGTAGGTTGAGTTTGCACTTCGGTTAAAAAGGAATTAAGTTAAGCCCTTTGTGAAAAAAGTACATGTACAATAGGAAAATTTAACGGATCAAGTCAAATAGATAGCAGAATAAGACGCGTATCTGTAACATGTCTCTAACATTTTACGTTTTGAAGACAAATGGGAAACCTATGGTGTGTGAATCATAGCTAACATGTGCACAGAATTACCGGAATTGAGCGTAAAAATATACTGCCGTAATAAGCCCGAACGCAGTATGTCTACATAATGCGAAAATGAGATATAGTCATTATACTATGGAAGGCACGTAGAAAAGTGATACGATGAACGATGAAATACAGTATATGTCATCATATATATCGAAAATCTACAATTTTTCTTTTACGGTATCCAGAATTTTAACGATTATCTTGAATTACAATACAGTATCTGCACATCAATAAATTAAAATACAGCAAATGACCAGTACTTACGTCATTCTTGCTTAGAAACCACACAGATACTGTGTTTTGATTCATAACCAAAGCAATGGAGCTAGCACGTACTATTAAAGATACACTGAATCACAGATTCATAATATTTTTAATTACTTTTCGTCGATTATTTAGTGTATATGTCAGGATACTGTAGAATATTTTCACAGGTTTCGTATACTAAAGATTATACGAGCCCCTTCCCACTTCAGATGGCCCACTTCAAGATTTGTACCAAAATATGCCTTTATAAACTAAACATGACGAAACTATTCACTTATAAAACAATTTATTTTCTCAAAAACATTTTAGATACACTCTAGTCGTAAAAAATACATACTTGAAATCACTTAGACCTATAACTAATAGAACATCTGAACAAATAAACAATCTGCGAATAAATGCGCGAAGTTAACAAAGCAACAATTGAAAGATTACCACTGGGTAACAACACCTTTATTTTTTATTACGGCTGAAATTCTTTGGGGCATAGTGTTAACCAAGTTTTGGCAAAAATTTGGGTAAAACAATCCCATATTTCTTTTGTCTCAGTTCGGTGATTATACGAGCAGGATGTTGTCGTAGAACCTTTTTCATCTCGTGCCACATAGTTTCAATAGGTGACAGATCTGGACTGCTAGAAACCCAGTTCTAAAGTGGTACATTATTTTCTTCCATCCATTTTATAGCCTTTATTGAGGTATGGCACGCTGCACTGCACCATCTTGCTGAAACACAAAATCTTGGCCGGATGTCAAACATTCTTCCATCACTGGTAAAAGCGATTCTTCTAAAATTGCCAAATATTTGTTTGTATCCACATTTCCATCAATAAAATGAAGTTTTCCTACTCCTTTTGATGATATACTGCCCCAGACCATAATGGATGTATGGACTGTATCGCACACCATTGTTGAGGTGTCCATTGTCTATGTTCTTTAGCCCATCTAAACCGATTTTTTCTTTTGCAGTGGAGTTAATAGTGGCTTTTCTTTGGCCTATAAACAAGTTGTGCAAGTTTAGGGTTTTTACTTTACTTTTTTTTATAAGAAAACTTACCTTGCAAGTGCTAAATCCGAGTTTGTGAGCCTCTCTATAAGTTTTCGACCTCGAAATTCTCCTTCCAACAACGTCACTCCACAGAGCACTTAATTGTAAATAATTGACAGGCCTGTTTTTCACGATTATTCTTCTTAATGCTCTTCGGTCGGCATTTGTGATATTACTTGTTTTCACATATCGTGGCCTAATATTAACTGAACCAGTTACGTTATATCTTCTAACAATATTTCTCACACTGTACCGCGATAAGTCTAACAAAGTTGCAATTTCTGAGTTTGATTTCCCAGAATTAAAAAATTTGATTATCAGTAACCGAACTTTCTCACTAATGACCTTTCCTCTACCCATTTTGAAAACCTTAACCACCCAAAACTATTTTAAACGTATTCTGACAGCTGTGATTAATAAAAACAATTGTCATGGCTTTTATTTTTCAGAGCCACCTATGCGTTTATAGACTTATATTGCATTGTAATGAAAATGGGTTGACATTGCAACATGTGTTATTTTTATGCTGCAAATTTGATTAGGGAGTGATAAAGTTGGTGTTTTCTACTATATATTATCAAAATATTCATTTTTAATATTTTAAACCTATAACACCCTGCTACATTTTTATTATTTGTGTTTGATAAGAAAAAAAAAACTAGGATTTCAATAGTTGGGCCAACTGAAGTGGGAAGGGGCTCGTATATGCTGTACGTGCGATAAAGAACATTGCGGAGTACTGACTGTGTTATTAATTAAAGAGATCAGATAATTCGAAAGTAACATATGCTTTTTTACTTATAGACAGGCATCTTTGGTAAAATTAATGGATTCGTTCGAAAACATCAATTTTAACCTGGTACAAACCAAAAGTTTTCTTTTCCATTAAGACGTTACAATTCGAGAAGGGTTAAAACACGTTCTCATCGTTCCTGCAAAATGTGAAAATAGCAGGTACTACCTTCTGGCTTATGACGGCAGTATACTAACATAATACATTCAGATTTACCCCCACCTCCTAATTTATAATCCCTGAACATTTTTAAAAAAATTGCTAGGACCATCTGAAATGGCAGAAAACGGCGTTAGGGAGATTTTTATTTATTTTTGTTTTTGGTCTTTTTTCTATCAAAAACTACAAGGTTTTTTCATTCTTGGAGTACTAGTACTTGTTATCATTCCATCCAAATCCGCAGGGGTATTATGTAAAAAACTTTAAAAAATGTCAAAAAACAACGAAATGTCATGTTGCAGGCTAGGTAGTTTTTAGCGTGAAAATAATTTCACATACAGCTACAAAACCTACGTCACAAAAAAACCTAAGAAGTTTAAAAGAACCGACAAATTGTCACTTTTCTACCATACGTAATAACCGTGCGGAGCAGTACTTACCTTGCTAAAGGGTTTTTTTTCTGGAACGAAATAACTCTTGCCATCTTCCACAAGTCCGGAATCACCAACGGCTGAAGATTTGATTATTGAAATATGTATAGACATCACCGTCACTGATAGTTTGACACTTGAATTCCTGAGAGATCAGATACTTATTGTTAAAAAAAATGGTATCAGTATCTGGTGGCTGTGATCTAGATGCACTGATAAAGTATTCATTTTATTAACGTTCGTGAGGTGATGTGGTGAAGTTAACTTAGAATCACTGGTATACGCCTCAGTATCTTTAAAATCCTTCCGCAGAGACTTACCCCGACTATTCTTTATTTTATATTATATATACGCTTTTCTTTCAAGGGTAACATCACTGTTCACACTTTTATTGCTTCTTGATTTTTCAAAAGCTTTCGATACAATTAATCATGAACCCTTATTGTAGAAATTGAATTACTTAGGACGTTCTGTTTTGGGCCCACTACTAATCACATTATACACCTCAAATTGGACTATAGTTGTTCAAAATTGTAAAATAATTACCTACGCCGATGATAGCCAAATATATCTATCATTTCACCGAAATAATCATGAAACACACTGGCCTTAAATTGTCCACTGAAAAAACCCAAATGATTTTATTTGGGGCAAAATCGAAATCTAATTTTTTCAAGGAAAACACGCAAACTTGTATCAACAAATTACAGTTCAAATTCTCCGACCGTGTAAAAAACCTCGGGGTGCTCTTCAATCAAAAATTAAGGTTTCGAGATCAGATCACTCGTGTACTTTATTAAATAAAGCTCCTGTATGCCAACAAAGACATTTTGACCAAGATTTTCAAGAAAATTTTATGTGAAAATTCTTCATTGTATACCATTATATTATCCCTGCCTTTAGGGTAACCTTTATCCAACAGCATGTGTGTGAATCAATTTAATTTATACAAGTACCATTTCTCAACATCCTCAAACGTATTTCTTGCTGTAAGGTACGCAGTTATCTCTCATTCTCAAGGGCAGTACCGTGGGTGTGTCTTTCGACCAGTAGCGCTTACTTGCCTTTTAATTCTTCCTTTAATAGCTTTGCCTTCAACAATACGTACACCGCGCAGTTGTTAGATAATCTAATGCTTACAATTTTTCAAGCACTCGCACAAAGACGTTGAGCAGCATGAATTAACTTCAATTATACCTCTTAACTTGCAGTTTATACATAAATGTATATAATTGGTTTTAATAGTCGTAGATACATATTTACCGACGTACGAATTGATGTTTTTTTTGCAAACGCTCGAAATGCATACCTGTAATCACTGAAATTAATGGGTACTTCGGTGTATTGTGAAACTGATGCTGTTTAAATAATAACTGTTATCGTATTCTGCAACTCGAACAAGAATGACCTCTGCTAAATCTTGAACATGTCAAGAACCTTTACGAAAACAATGCAGTCCAACGGGTTAAATCATTCAGTGACATTAATTCGAATACAGAAAGGACCAGGATGTATAAGTGGGATTTTCTAAATTTAATTCTTGGTTGATTTGCATTTATTTCAGATTATTACATTTTTTCAGAATATATGTATTTTAAATTTTCAACTATAATTTTCTTTCTAGTTTAGTACTTGATTATTCTTTAGAAGAACCATGGTGTGCAATTTTGGCATTTTTTTCAAAATATAACCATTTTCAAACCTATTATCTTTATATGAGCACTTTGTTGCAACATCTTCTAGAAACTTCACATCTATAATAAGGCACAAAACGTATATAGAAACACAATTGTTGCTGCGCTGCGTTTACATTAAAACCAAAAGTTAAAACCTTATTATAATTGTATAATAGTTGCCTTCTGTTGTAGATTTGAACTAGAAGTTGGTGTGATCATACGCTCAAATAAAAATAGAAGAGGTTAAATATTCGAAAATGTGTGAATTTTGGAAAAAATGCTTTGAACAATAGGGTACATGAAGAATAAATGAAGAAAGGTATCCATAGAAAATTAGGATACATATGCTTTCAAAATTTAAGTGCAAAAAATTAATAGATAACATGAAACTTGATTTACTTTCAGGACCGAAAGACCCTGAGATCCTATTGATTGCACCCTATAACATATATTTCAAGTTATTGGAAAAATATACAAATCAATCACGATCGACTGAATCATGGTTGATTCGGAAACCACCTTTTCAAATCGGGAATCATTGAGTATGATATATTCTTTGAATCCCGAAAGTATGAACCCCATGTTTCTGATTTATTGAAAAAGTTTAATTTTGCACGATCAGATATCACTTCCAGCTCAACTGACATCGTTGCTAAGCTTAAATTGGATTAGATGGCTTTGTCACACCGAAGCAGCCGCGCAGGCAAAAGCCTAAATGCCAGGACACCGCGGCTGCTATGAGGACCCCAAAAAACTTTGTTAACTCGATTTTTGAACTGCCTAAGGTTATTAGAACAAGGAAAAGCCTCCTCTTGAATATTGTTCCACGATTTCGACACCCTAGTGATACAGGAGCGGTCGTATCGGCCAGCTCTGGATGTACGAAGTTGGGATGGGAGGCGGGCAATGCAACAATAGGGCGAAGTTTAGCCAGTTAGCTACCCTTACACCCAACCCTCTTGTGTGAGGAAATATGTATATACAATTCAAAGTCACATACATTCAACCTGAAAATGAATACATCGATCTGGCTTTCAACTAAGTCTGAACAGATGACAACACAAAAAAAAAACATAAAGATAATAACAACTAATCATGATACATCTAACAGCTGATTTTTAACCAGCTTCCTGAATGTTACTACACTTTTGCTTCTCCAGGCAGGGTCGGTTGAGTTGTATTTTTAAAACAAAGCGGTGTAGTGCAAAGGCATTGACAGATTATTATCATGCCTCGGATCTCTAAGATTAATGATTCCTCTAGTTACCAATTTACTATGGAGGTAGAAGTGCTTTTTAGTTCACAATATCTTATGCACAAATTGTTGATCCATTTTCAGCCATTTCAACTCCTTGATCTAAGAGCAGACATGACTATATTTTCGAAGACCATACACAAACCTACAGCAGTTGTTTTGCATTCTTTGGATCCTACCCAGATTCATCGAGTCAAGACAAGGATATTATAAGGTTATAGCGTAGTTGAGGATGGACATTATCAAACTTTCAACCAGCTTCTTACGCGTTTTAAAGTTCAAAATGAATCTATTAGCATCTATTAGCAGTCCTAATTTGATGTAGGTGGACTTCGATAGATGACACACATGTTTGTCAAATCCTAAACTAGAGTCGAAGATGACACCAAGATTTTTTGCTTGTTCCACAGTAGGAATGAGCTCGTTTTTGATGCTCAATGCAATTCTGCCCCTTACTCTATTATGCAAATGTTTAGGATAAAAAAGTGTGCAAGTACTCTTATCCGGATTAATCTTTAACGTGTGTCTTTTACAAAAATCAGTGATGTTGGCAAGATCACAATTTATCTTATATGACACTTTATCCAGATGAGACAAGTCAAAATGAAAAGAAGGCTGCTTATCATACAAGTTTGTATAGCACAATGATCAATAAATGAATGTAAATCAAAGGTATATATCAAATACAGTAAAGGACCTAAGACGGAGCCCTGAGGGACACCTGAAGAAATGGCAGCAGAAGATGAGACACCTCTAACTGTCTTCACATTTTGTTTACGATTAGTTAACATAAGTAATTTTCAAAAAATTTAAGCGGAATGTCAGAAAGTCCAATATACTTTAACTTACTCAACAAAGTTTTATGGCTAACAGCGTCGAACGCCTTAGAAAAGTCGACCATAACTAAAACTGTATTAATATGTCTATCCATATTATTTAAGATATTGTATGTCAAATGGAGAAGTGATGAAGTTGTAGTGTCCAGCACGAAATCCAGCTATGATAGCTAAGATACTAATATAAACCACAATTATATACAAATTTCAAAAATTAGTGACTAATACGCATGTTTGATACGACCCGATATTTTAAAGGATCGATATTTTTATATACGATTCTTGGGCGTATCGACACATTTCACGAGAATCGATATCTTTGATCCGTACTGCGTCAGGTAGAGTGACAAACTTTAGATTACTTTGCTTCTATGTTTCCTTCCGCTGGTGCTACTCACTTCACGACCTCACATAATTTATCTTCGATTCCGCCGTTGTCATATTAGGGGTTCTCCCCGAAAATCAGGGGATTTTAATTTCAATGGGAAAGATTTTGGGGTCATTTTCTTCTGGGAATTTCTTTTGGGGAACATACATATTTTACTGGAAAGTATTATTATGTGAAATTTTACTAATGACAATATACAATGTACTTGTTATGTATTTATTTGTCTTTCGATGCGAAACAATTACTTTTACCTTTTGGGGTGTTTAGCGAGATACAGAAAATATGTCGCTCAAAAAAATATTTTAAGATCCAAGAATACCTAACAAATCGTAAACCTATGGCAACAAGAAATAACTTTTTTGGGGACTGAATTTAGGGGATTGTTTCACTTCGTCTGGGGAAACCGAGCTAAACGACCTGACAACCTTGTTATTACAGCTTTACTACGGCCTTACTAAAAATAGCTGATGACATACATGTAGCACTTGATCAAAATAAATCATGTATTTTAGCACTACCACATTTCTCTAAAACATTTGGCAGAATTACCCATCAA
This sequence comes from Acanthoscelides obtectus, assembly GCA_963669975.1. Lineage (NCBI taxonomy): Eukaryota > Metazoa > Arthropoda > Insecta > Coleoptera > Chrysomelidae > Acanthoscelides > Acanthoscelides obtectus. The sequence continues at coordinate 22,332,321 of CAVLJG010000002.1, forward strand.
GTCTTATTATCTTTCTTGTGTTACTTCGATGTTTTCTAAGATGGATATATCTAATTAAATGCTATATAACTGGCAGATCTCAGGCAGTCTCAATCTCCACAGGTCGAGCTTTCCAGCGGTGTCCCGCAAGGCTCCGTGTTAGCCCCTCTGCTTTTTATACATATTAAACACCTCGCAGCTTGACAGATGTATAAAATATTGCTCCTACCATTTCTGTGCTGATGATACACAGCTAAATACAGGGTGTTATGGAAATAATATTCGTAACTTTAAGAGGTGATTCCTTGCATTATTCGAAGAAGTTCAATATAACCTATGTCCGAAAATAGCAGTAATAATAATAATAATAAACGTCTTTATTAATACACATGCGTGGCGAAGTTTAGCCAAATGGCTACTCTTACACTTAACCTCATTTTGTGCGAAAGAGTAACATAGTTAAATTCGATACACAAACAAACAATAGTAATAATAATAAGAAGAAAAAGAAATGTAGTTACATGAATTGAGATAACTTGTTGACAACACGCACACACGAGCCAACAGAGTAATATGAAAAAATGTGAAAAAAAATTAACAGATGCACACTTGAACTATTAATATCCCGTCAGCTGTTTCTTAACGAGTCTCCTGAAAGGTACTATTGTTTTACTGCGACATATTTTATTTGTAGAGTTGTATAACTTGACAGCATGAAATGCGAAGCTTTTCTGAAAAAGGGCTGTGAGTGGACTGGCATCGCAAAATTCAGATTGTGTCTGAGATTTCTCCGATTAATGTTACCTCTTGGTACTAGCTTTTCTAAAATGTACGGTGGCTTTTTTTGTGCGAACTACTTTATGGACAAACACCTTCATAGCATAAACAAACTGTAATTCCATCTAAAACCAATTTAAATCTTTAATCTTCGAAGATACATGACTATATTTACGAAGTCTTAACACAAACCTGCAAAAGCCGTTTTGAATTTTTTGTAACCTATACCGATCCGACGAATCCAAATAAGAATAGAATAAAATCAGAGAATGTTGCAAAGATGACAGGATCAAGCTTTCAACTAATTTTTTACTAGTTTTAAAGTTTAAAATGAACCGGTTGGAGTTTAAAAGTTTTAATTTGGCATACGTTTTTTGAGACAGGTAACCGATGTGTCTATCAAACTTCAAGTTAGAGTCATATAAGATAACAGATAACATTCAGGTTTTTAGAATGTTCTACCATGGGGATGCGCTCGTTATTTATAATGAGCACAATTGCGTCCTTTATGTTAGTATACATGTATTTCGGAGAAAAAAGCATACTAGAACTCTTTTCAAGATTGATCCTGAAACAGTGCTTTTTACAAAAATCCGTAATACTGATTAGGTCAGTATTAATTTTAAATGATACTTCATTCAACTGAGCATATTTGAAGTGAAATGATAATTGTGTGTCATCAGCATACGTTTTTATAGAACAAAATTCCACACATCAGTCTAAGTGTATAGTGTAAATTAAATATAGCAGAGGTCCCAAAACTGACCCATGCCGAACGCCAGACGAAACCACAGTTCTAGAAGGGACGCCCTTAACCGTCTTAACTACCTGTTTTCTTTCGGCCAAGTAGCTTTGGAAAAATCTTAGCGGAATATCAGATAGTCCAATGTACTTCAGCTTGCTCAACATGATTTTGTGATTAACTGTATCAAAGGCTTTTGAGAAATCAGTCATCACTTATATGGTATTAATATGTCTGTCTAAGTTACCTACGATGTTGTCAGTTAGATGGAGCAAAGCTGAAGTAGTGCTATGTCCCGCACGAAATCCTGATTGATGAGGAGGAAACAAGTTATTTTGCTCTAAATATTCCACTTGTTGAATGTACACTGCTTTCTCTAATACCTTCGAACAAAAGCACAGGACACTAACAGGCCCCAAATGATTTTGAGTGGTTGGATTTTTGAATTTGGCTAAAGGGATGATAATAGCTTCCTTCCAAGCCTCAGGAAAAGTCCCGGTCTCAAGGCATATATTAACAATACGTGTAAAATACAATAAAATTTCAGGTAAGCAGTAACCTAACATAGCATGTTCAAGTTAATTTCATCACTTTCTGTAGCAGGTGGCTTGATAGAGGTAACTATGTCCAGAATTTTTTCAGCGGTCATCATTCTAAATATAAATGGAGTTACATCTTGCCTGTTAAAGCTGTTCTCATAAAACTATCCTGTACTGTCAATCAAACGGTAATTGATATTAAGATGTTGATAATTTAACATGAAGTGGTTATTGACTTCGTTAGGGTCTAATAGATCATAGGGTATTCTAATGTGTTTCTGGGGACAAATATTCATTACTCTCAGCTGAGCACGAGCTTTTCTAGAATTGAGTGACTATCAAAGCGAGATAAATATCCTTTTTTTTCACGCCGGATTGAACCAAGTGAATAATTTCTTAACTGTTTATACGCTGTCCAATTTTCATCATCTGATTGTGACGAAATTTAATTAAAGCCTCACCTTAAGAATGACCTCAAGTACAAAAGTTCATGGAGCAGCTTTTTTGGTGATACGAGCCGTCCGAATAGGAGCATGAAAATTAAAAAGCTCAATAAGCACCCCATAAAGGATTAGAACTTCAGTAATATACAGCAATTCTTCTAAGCCAGCTGCAGCCAAATCCTGCTTGAATTTGATTACATCTATGTTCCTAAACCTAAAATCCCTATAGGTTATGAATTTTTCCTCCGATGAAACGGTTTTTATATTTAACTCACAAAATACTAGTTTGTGGTCAGATATCAGATCTGCATTTAAGGTAATAGAGATGAGAAAGAACACTTTCAGTATTATTTAAAAATATAACATCAATTAAAGTAGAACTAAAACGAGAAATACGAGTAGGCTCATCGATGACCTGCCTGAAACCATAAAAATCAAGACAACTGCTAAGTACATTAGTGGTATCGAACATATCAATATTCATGTCTCTAACAAGACTAAATAATGTCATCATATTGAGGCATAAAGAAAGAAACAAGATTGTCTATGTGGTTTACACAATCATTGATAGAACAGTGAGGAGGTCTATAAAGTACCGCGAAACCAACCGCTTCGGAGCAAAAAAATGCTGATATTATTCTTTTTAGTCATGAAAAAAATTAATTTTTGCACCTTAGTGATTTAAATTCATATGCCTAATAGCGTAAAATGTATCAATACATCTACAGTCCGCGACAAACCTTTAGCCCACTTGTTATATGGTGAAGGTTCCACAGATACGAGCCGAAATTTAGAGAGATCTTCCATGTTATGAATAGTAGAGATAGCAAAAATGTAATAGCATTTGTTTCCCAGAAAAATAACTGACTGACAACACTACGTGGAGATGGCAACGCTTAGCGCTGCGACAAAACTATAGTACACGTACGTCTCAGTCCATCTCACAGTCACATACAGAGAGAAAGAAACGTATAATTTGTATGTTGTGACGTGTGTACGTATTATCGAACATTTTTTTTTATTTTGTGGTAGAAAATGCCTTGTGGAAAAAAACTTGATACTGTAGAGATGAGGATTGTTGTTCACTTACGGGAAGAAGGTCGAAATATCAAACATATTGCCCAAACGATTGGAAGGAGTCGAAAGGTAGTTACAAATTCCTTGAATGATCCCGAAAAGTACCAAAGAAAGAATCCCGGTGGTCGACCACGAGCTCTAAGTGACAGAGATAGGCAAAAGATTTTGCTAGACGAACTGCTCGCGAGATTGCGAGAGAAGCTGGTGTATATACCAATATAAGAAATGTACAACGCATTTTGCATAATGCATCCCATTTAAAACGCCTTAAACTAGCAAAAAACCACCACTTACTGAGCAGCATAAAGAATCACGCTTAAGGTTTGCCAGAGCCCACGTTCAATGGTGTAAAAGATGGCCAAAAGTTATTTTTTCGGACGAAAAAAAAAATTCAATCTGGACGGCCCTGATGGATTTCAATATTATTATCATGATCTGAAGAAAGACCAACAAATTTTGAGCAGGCGGCAGATAGGTGGCGGAAGCGTGATGGTGTGGGCAGCAATTGGCTATAAAGGAAACAGTAATATTTGCTTCATATCGGATCCTTTAACTGGCTCTCGCTACATCACCCTAGTCCATGAACAGCTATCGAGAAATAGCGAGAAGATAGCAGGGATTCATTACATTTTCCAACAAGATAATGCTCGAATTCATTCTGCTTGCTGTGTGAAAAGATATTTTGACCAACAACAAATTGCTGTTTTGGAATGGCCAGCTCGTTCACCTGACCTGAACATAATAGAAAATTGTTGGGGTCAACTTGCCAGAGCAGTTTATGCATGAGGTCGGCAATTTGAGACTGTTGATCAGCTAGAAAACGCAATCAAAGTTGAATGGGACAGAATAAAGCTGGATTACATTCGTAGTCTTTATCACAGTTTGCCGAGCCGTATGCAGGAGGTGTCAGTAGCAAGAGGAGGTACCACTACTTAAGTATTATTCAGGTAGTTCGTTTTTTTCTTGAACTTAAATTTAGGTTAGGTTTTGTCGCATCTTCTGTTTTCTTTTTCAGATGCAATATGTAAGATAAATACAGAAATAGGAAATTTCTATTATATTTTATTAACATGTAGTTAAGTGCAATTATATTTGATATATTAATAAATTAAATGTTTATATATCCATTAAATATGTCTCTTCCACTATGATGTGCTATAGTTTTGTCGCGGACTGTATTTATCAATTAACTGGCTCCAACAAAATAATCTTCTTGCTTATTAAATACAATTTTCCGAAGTAAAACAGACAGACAAAATCCCTCACACAACTGGAAACGTTGTACTCCGCCTGCACTGCTTGTTTCATCGCGACCGACATCGTATCGGTAGGCAAAAAAGTAAATACCAACATCGGGAAAAATTATTTGATAGTTTCTCTCACATTTTATTATTCAGTATGTATTAATTACTGTATCAGTGCGTGCATTTTGATACGAAAGAGATGTTTTCGGTACGCGAGTGTCACGAGAAGCTAAAAGAACATTCATAGAAAGAAGTATCCCAAAGACTTCTGGATTCAAGGAGCGTAGTGCCTAATTTTAACAATCGCGGAAGACATCGTGAAGTTGGAGTGGAAACCGAAGAACATCTATTGTGATTACTAATACAGTTAACTGTAACTTTATGTGATTTACGGATGTTGCTTTTCTTTCTTTTTTCGTGCATCGCATCGTTTCGAATAAGTGACTGATAATCGTGGGAATTGGTGGTGTGTATCGTCACGTACCGGTAAGTACTGTAATTTTTTTTAAGTAAATGTACTGTACTGAAAGCATTATTAAATAAAAAGTATTAGCCACAAACAATCGCGTAAAAGTATTCAATAACTCAAGGCATATGTTCAACAAAGGTATCATACAAACGTAAGCAATTTGATGAATCAGTTGCGGTCGCCGTGCCAAATGTTTGAGAAAATTTAATCATTTACGACTCATTTTCCTCGAAAACGATTGATTTTCGGACATAAGTTATCATGAACTTTTTTGCTTAGAATAATGCAAGGAATCACCTCTTAAAGTTATGAATATCATTTCCCTAACACCTTGTATATCATCTAAAGAGGATGCCGGAAAAACATGTGATCAGTTAAATGAGGACTTTAGCATTGACATCTGTGTAACACTAAACTCTTCGAAATCAGTGTGATGCTCTTCGGTAGGAGTTACGCTCGAAACAGATACCTAAGTAAAATAAATATTAGTGTAAAACATGGAAATATGAGTCCAAAAGATGTGATGTCCACCTAGATTAAGCACTCGTGTTCTCGGAGCATGTCACATCTGTGTTAAAAAGAGCTTACGGTGATCTTAAAAACCAATATAACAGTAGACGTATCCTCACACAGCAATCGAAAAAAAAAGAAGGATTGTAAAAACTTCAAAATACATGCGTCCGTTTTATCACGGGAGCTAGGAGGCAAGATCACGTTTCTCAATAACTGTTACGAATGAAATATCGAGGATCCTGCATTCAATTTGTATGTTTCAGAAGATCATCACCAAACAACTCCTGCTTATTATAACAAAATTCGTTATAGAAGAGACGTCCACAGTCTCAGCCTGCGTTACAGACATTTAATTTCTACTCCTAAATTCTGCACATCGTTCAAAGTTTTTTTCTTACAATGTCGCATGCCTTTATCATAAGGTATCGATTTCATACAGGATTCTGTCAAAAAGCCTCTCCACACTCACGCGAGAAAGTGAGAAAAACATGAGAAATGTGAATGTAGAACCGGTTTTCATGATCTTCGCAGCTTCTCGGCTTGTTCTCCGATTTTTGTCAGTTTTTTGGTGCGAGAGAAAAGAGCTGAAAACGCGAGATCAGGCCTGAGCTTGTATTGACTCCACAATCATTTCTCAGTGGTAGGTGACTCGTCGATTAGAACAGTGGTGAGTGGTGTTTGCTACTGAACATCAGTATGAGCCGGATTTGGACAAATGAACTAGAATTGCCATTCCTAGAATATTTTCAAGCAGAACCGATTTTGTGGAATACAAATTTGAATGAATATAAAAATAAACTAAAAGCCCACGATACGTGGAAACGTAATAGCACCTTGATGGAATTACCCATTGAAGAACTAAAAAGCAAAAAAAATCGTTATTAGCCAGCTGCAGAGGGAATAAAAATAAAGTCAAGAAACCGGAAAAATCTGGTGCTGATGTCGACGACATTTATTAGCCAATACGGTTCGCATCCGAATCATTAATATACAAAGTGGCGCATCGAAAACGAAACAGATGCATTTACTGGCAGCTCAGTTTTTTTTTGAAAAAAGCTCAGTGCCGTCGATTTTGTTTTCGAGGGGGACACAAGTTTGGCAAAAAATCACGCTAACACGTGCAGCCCCCTGGGCGGGGGTGACACCAACCCTAAAATCTTAAACGGAAAGGGGGGTCGAGTGATACCTTATTTTAAAGGTCTTTCAATTCCCTTTATAATGATGTAAAATAGACTTTACTAGGTACATCAGATTAGTTTGTACTACTTTCAGAAGAAATTTGACTAAAAGAATTTACTTAATAGGTAAATGCTTTTCTTCACTACGCCCATGGTTTGTTTATCATTTTGTTGTTGAAAATACCTATTGGAGCGTTTTTTTGTGTCAAAAAAGTTATTTCGTGAAGAAAGATAAGGAAATATCTCGTACTTATTATTTTAAATAGGAATTTAGTACATAGCTTGCGATTGTTTGACCAAACTTTGTTGCTAAAATAGTTTGTAACGCTTCATTACGTAAATTAATCATGGTATATTCCACAGCAGAAAGAGTTGAAATTATCGAAATATTTTTCGGAAATAATAAGTGCGCTAATAGAACAGCAGAAATATTTAATGAGCGACATGCGAACAGTAACGTGCATCGAAAATATGTTCTAGAACTTGTAGCTAAATTTCGGGAAACTGGGCCAGTCGCCAATAAAAAACGCAACATTGAAAATCCCATAAGGAACGAAGCAATAGAAGTGGGGGTTTTAGGGCAAGTTTATGTAGATCCTACGTTAAGTACCCGCAAATTGGAGACAGTGTGTGATGTTAGTCGACGTACTGTCCAACGGATTCTAAAGGCCCATAGTTTTCATCCGTATAAAATTCACCTGGTACAAGAACTTAATGAAGACGATTTTGATCGGCGATTACAATTTTGTAAAGATATGAGTGAACGAATTATAAACGATGAACATTTTCTATTCAACACTTGCTTTTCCGACGAATGTTCCTTTTTCTTAAATGGCATAGAAAATCGTCATAACTGCCGATATTGGTCCGATTCTAATCACAGAATTTATCATGAGGTTCATATACAGCAGCCACAAACATTAAATGTTTGGGCTGGAATTTTTGGCGATCATTTAGTTGATCCTTTTTTCTTACCTGGAAATTTGACCGGTGAAATGTATTTGGAATTACTGGAAGACGCCATAGATCCTGCATTAACAGCCATAATTGAAAATCAGAATTATCGGCGGTACATTGCGTATAGGTTGATGCTCCAACAGAACGGTGCCCCACCACATTATGCATTACGTGTTCGACAATATTTAGATCAAACGTTTCCCGATCGATGGATTGGTAGAAGAGGTGCCATTGAATGGCCCCAAGATCGCCAGATTTATCACCTTTGAATTTCTTTATGTGGGGTCATTTAAAATGCAAAATCTATGCTACCCAGCCAACATCATTAGAAGACCTGCGACAAAGAATTGTGAATGAGTGCCTTCAAATTACTCCTCAAACATTGCAAAATGTGCGGCAACGTTTGGAGCAAAATCTTCATTATTGCGTGGAGGGTCATGGTGGCCATTTTCAACATTTACTTGCCTAACGGGTCAGATCATTCTTCATTTTGAAATTACTTTGCTGCTCCACTAATGATGATGTATTAGTTTTATTTAAGCTTTAAATCAATAAAAAAAAACAAATAACATTATTAACACTCAACTTGATATTGCAAACAATTTAAATAAATACTTTTCTCGGGTCGGTGGATCAATTGTTAAAAATTTGGAAGCAGAGATTCAGCAATTGAATGAGTTTATTTCTGTTGGTGAGGTTCACAACGAAGATTCTATTTCGATAACATTGACTAATAAAGCAGAGTTGTTGGAAGTTGTGAAAGAACTAAAAATAAACTCAGCACCTGGATACGACGGTATCACGGTTAAGGATGTAAATAATCTTGGAGAATACATAATACCTGTTTTAGTACGATTAATCAATGAAACTATACAAAAAGGAGTCTTTCCATCAGAATTGAAAATAAGTAAAATAACCCCACTTTTTAAGTCGGGAGATATTAAATGTATGAACAATTACAGGCCTATTTCAGTGGTATGTGTATTCTCTAAGATTTTAGAAAAATTAATAAAAAAAAGAATGTTATCTTTCATTGTTACTCACAATATAGTGATTGATGAATTTCAATATGGTTTTATAACGAACAGTAGCACACTTAGTGCAGTTGTTGATTTTGTGGACTATATTTCAATGGCTCTAGATAAAGAACAAATAGTTGTAGCTGTTTTCATTGACCTAAAAAAAGCTTTTGACGTAGTAAGCATAGACATTATTTTGGATAAATTGTTTAAAATGGGATTTAGAGGTGTTTCGTACAGCTTGATTAAGTCTTATTTATATGACAGAAAACAGTACATAAAGCTTGGAGACATTGATAGTGAATGGTTATCTAGCACCTATGGAGTACCACAGGGGTCAGTTCTTGGACCTCTGTTATACAGTCTTTATGTACTGAATCGCAAGTTGGCCAACCTGAGGGGAAGATATTTTACCTTTGCAGATGACACTGTACTGGTATATACTGGAACAGACGAAATTGCTTTAACGAATCTTATTAATGATGACCTGAATAGTTATCTTCAATGGCTGTTTTCGAATAGATTAAAAATTAACGTTGAAAAAACAAAATACATTATATTTAAACAAAAAAATAAGATAGTTAGCAATAATCTAAATATTAACATAAATAATATAGCGCTAGAAAAAGTATCAAGTATTAAATATTTGGGATTACTAATAGATGAAAGTTTAAATTGGTCACTTCACTTAAATGGAATTTGTGATGAAATAGTTTCAATGCTATCTGCCTTATATAAGAGTCGAGATTATTTGTTCAACAAAAGCAAATTTCAAATTTATAATGCCTTCTTTCTCACACATTTTAGGTACCTCTTGCCAGTATGGGGTATGTGCGGCGAAGTTAATTTTAATAAAGCTCAAGTTTTACAAAATAAAATTCTGAAAATATTGTTTAATTTTGATTGGCTTACAAGTTCTAATACACTTTATTCAAATTTAAATTTAAACAAATTAAGAGTGTTATTCGAGGTGGAACAATGTAAACTTGTTTATAAAATTATAAATAATCTACTAAAAAGTAACATAAATATTAGGTTCTACCATAACGTGCATGATCACCAAACAAGATCACTAAATAATATTTATCAAATTTCCACAAGAACTAATATAGGTTTAAAAAATCCGATCACAGAAGCAATTAAGAAATTTAATAATTTACCTCATTGTATAAAAGATTCAAATAACTATAGAAGTTTTGTTAGAGAATTGAAAGATTTTAAAAATGTTAATGAATTTATTTGTTGAAATTATGAGCAACATTGCAGTGTACCTGTAGTTCATAGATATCGATTATTGTCTTGTTATTCTCGGGGCCAGTGTTTGCAAACACTGATTGGGGAATTATTGTTAAAACTGGTTATACATTTTGTATTATTGTGTTCAAATAAATCATTTCAAAAAGAAATCTTCAAAACTACTGATCTGAAGTACATTAATTTTATATCATTATAAAGGGAATTGAAAGACCTTTAAAATAAGGTATCACTCGACCCCCCTTTCCATTTAAGATTTTGGGGGTGGTGTCACCCCCGCTTAGGGGGCTGCACATGCTAACGTGATTTTTTGCCAAACTCGTGTCCCCCTCGAAAACAAAATCGACGGGTCTGAGCGGTTTTCAAAAATGACCTGAGCTGCCAGTAAATGCGTCTGTTTCGTTTTCGATGCGCCACCCTGTATAATACGCCCGTGTGCAGAGTAATAAGCTTGTTGCGACATTTAATTCTGCGTCCATCGTCATCGAGCAGGAGGGAGAGATTTTATTGAGAACCTTGCGAGTGTGGACCCAAAGAAATTCTCGCCAAGATTTTCTCCGAGATTCTTGCCGCGATTATCGGTGAGATCCTTGAGTGGATGTGGAGGGGCTTTAAGAATTTATTTAAAAAAGCAATGAAGCGTTTTCTATTGGCTGATGACTGTACAATATGAAACATACAAAATGTATCTCCTTTTTCTGTGTATACAACAGCTTTTTAATTTATGTTTCTCTTTAACTCATTTTGTATCAAGTTTTTTGTTTGTATCACGGTGAAGAATTATTGTATGTTTTTTCCGATTGAATGGGAGAGCGCCTCTTTCTATAAACTAGTAAGATTCGAATTCTGCCGCATCTTAGGAAGGCAGCTAGGAGCTCCATGATTTTTTTGTGTGATTAGTGATAGTTAAATAAGTATGAAATTCAGAAAGCCTAACATTTTCGAGTAATTTGGACAAAACAGGTAGTAAACAGATTGGTCATAGATTAGTAATAATAATAATAATAAATCTCCTTATTAATACACATACATCAATGTGGCGAAGTTTAGCCAAATGGCTACTCTTACACTTAACCTCACTGTGTGCGAAAGAGTAACATAGCTAAACTCGATACACAAACAGACAATAGTAATAATAAGAATAAAAAGAAATGTAAGTAATTGAATTGAATAGATAACGTTTTGACAACACGCAAACATGAGCCAACAGAGTAATATGTAACAGAAAAAGAAAAGAAAAAAAACGTTTTTAACAAATGCATACTTGAACTATCAATATCTCATCAGCTGTTTCTTAACGAGTCTCCTGAAAGGCACTGTTGTTTTACTGCGACACATTTTATCTGTAGAGTTGTATAACTTGACAGCATGAAATGTGAAGCTTTTCTGGAAAAGGGCTGTGTAGTGGCATCGCAAAATTTAGGTTGTGTCTGAGATTTCTCTGATTAATGTTACCTCTTGATACTAGCTCTTCTAAAATGTACGGTGGCTTTTTTGTGCGAACTACTTAATGGACAAACACATTCATAGCATAAACAAACTGTGATTCCATCTTTAACCAATTTAAATCTTTAATCTTCGAAGAGACATGACTATATTTACGAAGTCCAAACACAAACCTGCAGCAGCTGTTTTGAATCTTTTGTAACCTATACCGATCCGACGAATCCAAATAATAATAGAATAAAATCAGAGAATGTAAAGATGACAGGATCACCGGATCAGGATCAGGATCATCATTAGTATGACAGGTCTGACCAGATGATGTAGCTGGCTCTCCGCAGCTGTCGCGTCTGACGTGACATGCTTCGTAAACCAGAAAAGTGCCCTTTTCCACCGAATAAACAACATTAACTCCGAAAATCGATCATTTTGTAGGAACCATTACCGCAGGAAAATGGAATGTTAAAAATGATGAACGGCTCTTCCTCCAGAGTAGTGTAAAATTACATTTTTACATCAGGCAGGCCCGTTATCGCCTCCCAGATGAAAGCTACACTCGGAATTAAAATAACAAACTCCCCCCTGTTGTCACTCGACTATTCGTCCGGGATTGATGATGCCGCGTTGAAGGAATCTTTTGTGGGACGTACGAAAACACAGAGATACTATTTGAGAACACATGCACCATTAGTTCGCCAGCAGAATAATAATATTTAAATATAACTTACTCTCGGGACATTAAAAATGTAATTTACGCAGTGCCAGTGTAAGCTCGCGTCTCAAGACGTTAAGGGTTAAGGAAGAAGGAAGTCGTTAGCAGAGCGTCATAACTTTCCACAACACATTTATTATGATGTTATTGTGTCTTTCCTCTAATTGGCTTTTTGAAACGACGGAATTTGATTGCGTGTAAACTATTCGGGTTGATTGATTCAAACAGCCGCTTTTTCGACATTGCCGAGACCTTCAAACCCCTTTTACTTCGTATGTCCAAACTGGCGAGGAAATATCGTAATGAAAAATTTCGAATTTGATATTATATTTTGGATGTTATATGACATGTGCATCACGAAAAACCATGTCCGTCTGTCTGTCGTTCTGCCCGCTAATTTTATAACCGACTATAACTTAAGAAGTAAAAAGCGGGTTTTTGAAAATCGGTCGTTTAGTGGAGGGGAAAAACAAAATCGAAGAAAGTAGAAATCGATCAACCTTCGTTTTTTGACGTTTTAGAGGGCCCTGGCCATTTTCATGGAAATTTTTAAGGTGTTTAAATTCGGGGGTTGAGGTTGTAGGAGGTGAGGGAGAGTATATGATTTTTTTAGTTGTTTAGGTATACAGGAATCAAACTTGTAGGGGTTATTCAGTGTATGCATTTGGCATACGGAGCAACAAGCTGCAATGCACGAGCAGTAGCGCGGTTGTATCAAGAACGTTATCCCGAACGACAGCATCCGGGATACAAAAAGTATATTGCTATTCATCGGCCGCTCTCGGAGACACGCACATTTAAAACCAACATGCATGATACTGGTGTTGCTCGAACCTTAAGGACGGTCGAATTTGAAAAAGAGGTCCTTCAGCGAGTTGCCGACGAACCATCAAGTAGCACACGTCACATTGCTGAGGATATGAATACGAGTAACGCTTCCGTCTGGCGGGTGCTACACGAGCACCAACTTTATCCTTACCACTTCCAGAAAGTTCAAGTATTGACTGCAGTCGATTATCATCCTAGACTTCAATTTTGTCAATGGCTTCTTCGTCAAACATCTGCACAACCAAATTTTTTACGCTATGTTTAATGGATCGATGAAGCCTCTTTCACAAGAGACGGTATTTTTAATAGTAGGATTAGCCACGCTTGGGACAAAGAAAATCTCCATGCAATTTTTCCTAGAAAACATCAGCAACATTGGTCTGTCAACGTGTGCGCAGGTAATGTTGATGATTATTTGATTGGGTCATACCTTCTGCCGGAACGGTTAACATGACCTATTTACTGGCGTTTCTTGGAGGAAGTTCTTACAGAAAATGTTCCATTGAACGTTCTACAGCAAATGTGGTTTCAGCATGATGGAGCGCCGACTCACTTTGCGGTACGAGTACGTGAGTATTTGGCTCAGCGGTTAGGGCACCGTTGGATTGCCAGAGGTGGAGCAGTTTCTTGGCCTCCTAGGTCAGCTGATTTAACGTCGCTAGATTTTTTCCTGTGGGAACATGTGAAGTCTTTGGTTTACGAAACTCCAGTAGAAACAGAGCAAGACTTAATTGGGCGAATTACAGCAGCATTTGAAATCATTCAAAACGAGTATCAAATTTTTAGTCAAGTCCGCCGAAATCATGTGCGACGTTTAAATCGGTGTATTCAGGTTGGAGAAAGATATTTTGAACATTGTTGTGATGATATCATGTAGAAAAGGCAAAAATTATGGATGTTATATGACATGTGCATCACGAGAAACCATGTTACTCATTTCCGTCGGTATGTCCGTCTGTCTGTCGTTCTGCCTGCTAATTTTATAACTGACTATAACTTAAGAAGTAAAAAGAAAGTTTTTGAAAATCGGTCGGGTCGTGGCGGGGAAAAAACAAAATCGAGGAAACTAGAGATCGATCAAACTTTGTTTTTTGACGTTTTAGACAGCCCTGGCCATTTTCATGAAAATCTTTTAGGGGTTGAAATTCGGGGGTTGGGGTTGTAGGACGTAGGGGAGAGTATATGATTTTTTTTAGTTGTTTAGGTATATAATAAAAAAGACAAGCGCCCAAGATCGGAACCAAGGGCATCACAAAGCAAATGTGCAAATCGGATACAGCCCCGTCTATCACAACACACTGCTATCTGTCGTATACATAAGAGTGAAATAGCTTCAGTACACATGACCTCTGAAGCCATGAGTTTCTGATATCTGTTCTAAAATAACCACAGAATACCGTGTAATTATCAGCTTGGTATAAGTAATTGGATCTGACAAACAAATTCCCAAATTTTCCTTAAATTTTGGCTACACTACCGAGTATAACAGAGCAGTTTTTAAATTTCAGTATACACTTACAGTGAAAAAATATGTTTTTGTCGCTCCGTACATTTTTTGAGTTTTCCAGATCATTAATAAAGAGAAATATTCTTTGTGACATTTCTATAAAGTTGAGCTTTTTCGAGTTATGAACGAGTCAGTGCCTGAAATAGCATAAAATTGTCAGTTTCAATCCTTTAAAACTCGATTGAAAAAACAGTCTTTTTGAGGTTGCCAGTTGTCAAAATGAGGATACAAATCTTCCCCTACAAGAACCCAAAAGTGACTTCTAACTTTGTTGGGACAACATTAAATACATACATGAAAACAACAACTTTATGCGATAGATCTACTTGCTCACCAGTAGCCTGAGAAGTATGGTGACGATAAGATCAATTATTATCAACTGAAGGGCTTAGAATAAAAAGGGTATAAGTAACATAAACACCGTTTTGAGATAATCGAGCTTAAAGTTGTTTGACTTTAAAAAAATCCCAGAAATGTTTAACTCACATCTTTGATTGCTTTTATTAGAAGGAAAAAATTAAACTTTAGTTGAAACTTCAGTTTTGGAAAATAATTTTGTTTCTTGCAAAAAGAAGCACTTATATCTTTTTTTCCCAAACATTACTTCAATTTGACTAAATGAAAAACAAAACACTTTTATTCAGATTGAATACTGTTACAAACATTAAACTAAACACTATAGTCTGAATCAGAGTAAAGTAAAGCCATATCCATCTCACTTTCAGAATCCATGGTATTATTAGTAGCATCAGCTGTAACCTGCATTGATGTAGATGCAGCACCTCTGATATTAGTTTGCTTAAGTTGCTTATAAAAGTCATGCCATGGTGGTATGTATTGCATGAGGGACTGCAAATTATTTTTCTGTGCTGATGCTAAGAGAACCCTCATTCAGTTCGGTGCAAAATACCTTTTCCAAATTATTGGTTAGTCTACCTTTACCCAAATAAGGGAAGGTACATGTAGAGAAAGGAAATACCACCACCACTACTGTATGTGTTGAAAGTCAGTATTTCTCGATGTCCCTTTTCTTCAGGTTTATGGCATTTTCGGCACGTTTCTGATGAAGAGCTAACTCAACCTTACTGTGTGAGACCTTAGAATCATCATTCGAATATTTTCTAGTACGAGTATTTTGATGGGGAACAGGTGTCTGAGTGTGGGCGATGAAGTTAAATTCGCTATTAAAAATATATCTATAATAAGAGAGCTTCACAGGAATCTTTTCTCGTCTTTGCAAATGGTTTTGTATAAATCATACATACTCTTAAGATCCAAATCTGATGACAAGTATTTCGTTAGAGAATTTGCTTTTCTAGAATAATGGCTTGTGTACCTAGGAAACCTTTTTATGTGACTTATTGCAAAAGCTCGTTGCTCATTTCCCACCCCCCTGTGAGTTTGTCCTTTTCCTCTTTGGTCTGGCTCAGCTATACCAAGGTGATTTGTTTTAGCACATACAGATCTAAATCTTTTAGTAGAGATATTAAATGTTTTTTTTTGTAGTAAAAGTATACACAAATTGTGTGCTAAATTTTCCTTCGACGGTGCTATAAATTTTTTTCCTATTTACGTTGGTTTTTTTGACGGTAAATCATAGAAGGCTTTGAAAAGTTCTCGCCCTTTTTCTTCACAAGTATTTATATTGCATTTGTATCTACATGTATACTGATAGGGTTGCAGTGACTCATTTTTATGCACCTTATTGTTAGACACATACTCTTTCCCTGCAGTTCTAGAGCGTTTTATTTGGTTGATCTTCCATTCAGATGGACGTCGTCGCATTCTTCTTGTTTTGTCTGGAGTGATATGAAGCCCCTCATCTATTGAAACTTCAGCGGTATCAGAGTCAAGATTTCTTTGTTTGCATCTGATTGGGAAGTGGATGATGGAACGAATTCTTCGTCTTCTTCCGTGTAGTCAGGGTCTGAAGGTAGAACAATACTTTGTAACTTGCTGGGACACTATTCAAAATAATAAAACACGATATTGGTCTCGCCTAATTAACAACATTATGCAGATTTAATATAATAAGCAATAGACAAACACAAATTTCTGTTGTTAACTTATTTTGGTATTAGTCATAACTATAATATAAAATAATAAGCAAATGGGCTTACCTTCGTCGCTTCCATTTTTATTTAGGGAAAAACAGCTCGAAAATCGACGAAATAATCAATGAACTATTAGTGTAAATAAATAATCTTTCGGTTGGAATAGGAAGGGTACAAGTGCATTTGCATACTTTCTATTCCTAAAAAAACTGCCCCTTCATTCATTTACTTCATCTACTAGGCAATAGATGGACCCAAATGTATTAAAAATCACTTATGTCCTATTTGTTCTAATAAATATACATTTATCTTTTCCAAGTCGTACTTATCTCGAAATATGTTTAAAATGCACTTGCACTCTATTTATTATAACCCGTTCAATTATTATTATACTGAATGACAAAAAAGGTAGGCACCTACGTATGTTTCTCCGATTTTGATTTTTGACATATACGTTCAGTGTCACCTTCTAGTAAAGTGATTTTCAGCTTGATTCGTCATCTGACTGCAGAAGCTGGATCAATAAAGTGTTGAGGATCTACGATCTCTTATACACTCATTGACAGGCCTGGACATCGAGCTGATAAGGTGGTCGATTTCCTGTTGGGGTATCTCATTCCAGGCTACTGCAACTTCGTAAGTAGGAGCTGCTAAAGTCTGTGGAGGGTGTAGCCAATTCAAGATCCTGCGACCCATCATGTCCCAGACATATTCAGTTGGAGATAGGTCAGGCGATCGTGGTGGCCAAGGTGAACGGTTGATCTATGAAGGCTACCGATGATCTGGCAACATGCAGTCTTTTTCTTATACTCCAACTACCATGAAGTCTCATGGCCTAAACACCCATTGGGTACCGTGGGGCTATAGGGGGATACAGGGGAAAGGGGGAACGCCACACGGACTCTGGCGAGGTAACACGTGTGCATGCTACATGCACACATTCTGGCTCCGCCTACGAGATCCGCGGGGCGGTACCTCCGCGTTCGACAGTCAGAAACCGTCTACCACCTACGGACAATCACAACATCCATATCCAATATAAAAATTTGTCTTGGGACGGAATTCTAACCCCACTGAAGCAGCTGAGGCCATAGAGAAGGGCCTGCTCGCGTCCAAGCAAGCTTGGTTGGCTGACATCCGCCCTCCTTCTTTTCACGTTGCCCACCGCGTTTTAGTTACCTTCCTCAGCAGATAGGAAATCGGTTCCACATACTTTGCTGGGTCGGCAAGAAAGTTAGTGGCCTATTGTTTACTAAAAACAATATTTTGCCCACCGCATTTTAGTTTTCCCCACTTGTTGTTCATGGAAAGATAAATCGATATGCAAAAAATTAACGTAGGTGTTTACCTTTTCTTGTCACTCGGTATAATATACAAGCAACTAACTATGCATATGAAGATGCGTTTGTAGTGTCATTGGATAAACTGGGGAAAACACACTAGCAGTGCGTATATCTCACGGGACCTAACACGACCTTTAGAAATGCCATTACATGTGTAACCTTTATAAATCATGTTCAATCATCAGTACAAAGGGTTTCTGGTTCTTTTACCTATGTGGTGTGACATTTCCATATGACCTTATATGAGCACATGTTTATGACATGGATGTGGTATACTCGGGGAATCGATGATACAACTAGTATGAAGCAATATGGTGAAAACAAACCGAACGGCATATTATCGCAAATTTTGTAACAAAAGTAGCGTAACGGTTCTGTGTTTTTATAGGTAATGCATTTTTGAAGAAGGACGTGGTCAGGTCTCTGAGCAAGAGGTTCAATGGTGACAATGGATATAACTATGAATCTCATATCCAAGTATACGTAAAGCTGCAGTCCTGTCTCATTTGAGTAACTCAGACCACGGTGTTGTGGAGGTTAGGTTTCGGCCAGAACCCGCTGTGGTAGCAGAAACCCGACCAGGCCGCAAAATTTGGCATTACGGACATCCCGACTGGGAGGGCTCAGAGACTTCTTCTCTACCTTTCCTTGGAGAGATGTTTGTTTCGCTGATCCGGATATGTCGGCTGTCTGTTCATCCATAACTGAAATTATCCGGGTTGGGATGGAGGAATACATCCCTCATACTGTGAAAGTGGAAATTTGCTCATGTCCAACCCGTCCCAAAAAAGGGATCTAGGTCCGATCCATGAAAATACATGCCCATAGGTCGGCTTTCTGTTATAAGTAAGGTGATGGACAGGTGCATAAATCGCGAGCTTCTGGACTACCTTGAACGTCACAGCTAGCGACAGGCAGTAAGGTTACCGGCACCTGAGATCCATAGGGGACCCTCTAGCTTACGTCATGTAATTGTGGAGTAAACACATCCAGTATTATGGTGAGGCTCATGTCGTTGTTCTTGGTATCACGAAAGCCTTAGATCAGCTGTGGCACGCTGCCCTCTTATGCAAACTTCCATCGTATGGTCTCCCAGAGGAGCTTTGCAGATGGACGGCTAACTTTCTTTCTGGCCGCAAGTTATGCTCTTCATCCCACAACGTCAACGCTGGTGCTCCCTCATTTAAGCTAATGTGCGCTGAAGTGTTTTACAAAAAAAAAAATTATATTTTAAACTGGTTTGGATGCAGAATTTTAAATTCATTAGGGATTTGATTGTAAAGCCGGTAAATGTATGAGGAAGATCTACAAAAAAGAGAAGTTTGATGAGGAGGAGATTATATGTAGCCCCGAAACCGCAAATTTAAGTTATGAACATCGGTACGAAAAGTTATTCTATTGAATGAATATGGTGGTTGCATAAAAAACATAATTTTGTGAAAAAGATTACATGCATGCAACTCACATCGACATCGCATATTCAACCAGCTTGCATCAAACAACTTATGTGAAACTCCTTCAAACTAACGTATACCATAAATAAATCGTAGGCAGGATTTCTGTACATGTTCAATTCTATCCATCAATCTTGTCTAAACAAAACCCATAAACGCTGTTACAAAAACTAAAATGGCTGAGTACTAGTACTTCACAAATCAATATTTTAAGGTTAACAAAGAGGACATATCGATGAGCATATAGTACTTTTAGAGAAGCATAATCTTTCTAGATACATTTATTAATATGAGGCTTAAATCTTAGATATGAGTCAAATTCTACTCCCAAATTTCTCATAGAGGCAGAACAAGGTATAGATTCACTTTTTATTTTGACATGAAAAGTGGGCTCAATAGTGTCTTTCAATCTGCCAAATAAGATGAGTTGTGATTTGCTTGCATTAATCTGTAGACCATGATTTTCCGAAGATACAACTAGTCTTTCAATATCTCGATTAATAATGGCCAGTGCATCACGTTTCTCGTTAGGATTGAAAGAAAGATAAAGCTGAGTACCGTCAGCATACAAATGTAGCTGACAACTTCGGAGACATTGGGAAAAGTTTGAGGTATAAACACTAAAAGTCAGAGGTCCTAAAATGGAGCCTTGTGGAATACCCGATGGGATGATCTTTGGAGGACATACCTCTATCTGTTTCTACATATTGTGTTCTGTTAGATAAATAGTGGCGCATAAGCGGGCTAGCAAATTCGGAAAACCGTATATAGTGTAAAATACCAAACAGCATTTCCTGATTTAGTTTATCAAATGTCTTGGAGTAGTCCAAGAGCACGAGAGCGGTGGTCTTTCCGGAATCTGTTGCTTTGAAGATGTCGTCAGTTATATTTAGCAGTGCAGTTTCGCAGCTGAATCCTTTCCTAAATCCCCATTGATGGTCCGGTAACAAATTGTTGGGCGAAGATGATTGTAGTCGTTAATTTCAGCCTTCTTTGATATTGGTATAATTTTGGCAATTGTTCATGAGTATGGAAATTCTCTATCTTAAATACAGGAGTATATTATATTTGTAATGTAGGGGATGATTTTATGGGAACACAATAAGATCATTTCAAGACTTAGACCATCAGCACCTATGGCAAGCGATTTAATTCTGAGAAGTGCATTTTTAACGACATCCTGAGAAACTGTGTGAAATTCAAAAATAGTGTTGACGTTAGTACGCCTATTGCTATAATAGTAATCCAAAGTGTCATAGTCTATTGATCAGCTTGCTCGAGAGATCTGAAGAAAATGGTTAGTTATGTCATCCGGATTGTTAAGCTGATCGGAATACAACCTGTTTTTTGTTGCTAATATTTAAATTTAATAATTTTTCCCAAAGCAGTTTAGTTCCATCAACGATCTCCTTTTCTGCACGATCAATCCAATCCACAGTTTTGTTGATGACAGCACTCTACATACTGGAATTCAGAGCAACAAGCCGATCTCTGCCTATGAGCTAGAAAGAAGACTAGCAGCGACTTCTCCTTTGACTGGGGGACGCAACAATATTATACAGTTATGTGCTTTCAAAACACAGTACGGTACCTTGAACAAAATGCGTCCTAGCGCTCATCCAGTTTCAATGGACGGCCGAGTTCTGCCAATGAGCCATTCATTTCGGCGGGTCGGAGTCCAGATCACCGAGAACTTGATCTGGCACGAACAGATCTCGTCAATAGCAGCAGATCCTGAATAAAGCTAGGCTATTTGTTTAGGGCTAAAGAGTACTTTTCACCGCATGACCTCCTCACTCTATACAAGGCCCAGATAAGACCTAGCCTCAAGTATTGCTCACGCGTTTGGTGTGCTGCCGCCCCGGCTAAATTATCCATGCTCGAGGTCGGTTGAATTAAGGCAAAAATGTGGTTTCTAATCGTTTCAAAATTTAACAAATTCAAAGTCGTTCCTGAATTATCCAGAAAGATGACTGTCTTATCTATTTTAAAAGTGTATTAATAAATCCTCTTGTATCCTCACAAAAATTGTGTGTCTGTGTTGGCTTGTATTATGACCGTGCTAATAAAAACTATATAATAATTTTTTAAGGTACATTTGAGTGCAATATGCCTTAGCGGGCGATAATATCATAAAGAAAATATGAATAAGTACATTTTATACATGTTTTACATAGTTCTAATAAAACAATTTTATTAATGTTCACAAACGAATAAACCCGATTCAGATAATAACAGTATAAATCTAACGAAACATATTTGTTCTGTAAGCTCAAATGTTTCATAAATAATTTGTCGTAGAACTGTTTTATATTATTGCTCTAAGAACGTTCTTGCACGACTACCTTATAAAGCAAAATGCAGCTTAAAAGCTTAATTTTCGTACTGGCAATTTTACTAAAGCAAAAAACAGAAGCAATTTAAAAATAATATAGCACCGAGAGTTGAGAGATTATAAAATATTTTCCTAGTTACCGGCAAGCATTGAAATCCACATTTTTTGCCTTAATTTACGTACATTTAGCGGTTACCGAAATAGCATTGATAATGCATCGAATTTGTAGCATTTACTTTTTTCACATTAACCATTTGGTCTTACATATATTTTAAAATACAATGCAAATTTCTACAGTCTTAATACTGATTTTGGTGTATTTTTAGATTATTTACCTATAGAGATAACATCACTTTTTTGAGAAAGCATCGCGGTCAGATTTAGTTTATGCAGAAGTTGAATAAAGCTTAATAAATCACTGTGACGATCCTAGGAAAGAAAATATTTCCGTATGCATGAAATGTATTAGAAGCGCACGAAATGACGTGAAGCGATTTATCTATATAACCAGACATATTTTACAAACGACGCTGATGAAAAGTAGAAATTCGTTTTGGACCAAGCCCATGCCATCAATATATCAGGAAGAGAAATTGCTTGAGTGGAAGCTCTCTCACTGTGGAGTTTCTAGCTAAAATGCACGGCGTAGGTAAATGAACCCACTCGCTATGAAAAATTCTGAGCTTTGGGGCTATATGGAGTATTGCTGTTGTTTTTGTTTGTACAGCTTTGATTTCAACAAGTGAGCTCCATAAGTTCATTCTAATAACATTTTAAGTTAATTTTTAACATACTGGACGTTTCATTTTAACAGTTTTTCATATTGTAAACATACATGTACAACAAAATTTAATTTTGGCCTGTTACCCTTGTACAATTTTTGATAATTTTTGTGACATTTTTTAAATCATCTTCTTATGGTGGCTGGGTGTTGTTTATATTTCCCGTTATAGTATTGTACTACATTTTTGTTTTTCTTTGACGTTGCTTATATTTTTCTTGGGAAATTTTGCTGGCAATAAAGAATGTTGTTATTATTATGTTGCCAAGAAAGCTTAAGAGCAGATTCAGTGAGTAAAAATATAAAATAATGTTGACATGACTTTTGCGGCCAAACTTACTTTTTGATTCTAGAACCGCTAAGGTGGAAGTGACTGCCAAGATCTTTTCTAAAAACTTCACTAGTAAACGTCCCCACAACGCCTCCAGTTCTTTCGCGTCTCTTCCGGATCCGGCACTTCTCCAGAAGACTGGAGATTTGTTCATGTCCAACCCATCCCAAAAAAGGATCTGAAACCTGACAAAGACAGGCCTATAGCTCTGCCTTCTGTTATAAATAAGGCGCCATATGCCTGCCAGTCAGACCCGATTGATTTCGGGCTCCCATCCTAACCGTGTCGAACTTCGTACATGCAGAACTGGCCGATATGACTGCTCCTTTGTGCCTAAGGTATCTAGATTATGGAACAATCTACCTGAACAGGCTTTTCCAGTTCTACTAGCCTTAGATAATTCAAAAATAGGATTAGCAAGATATACAAAAATATATTGTGGATATATTGAATCAGTCCTGGCGAATATAAAATGATCCCTACAGAGTCGTCGTACTTGACGCCATCTATTGGTGGACTATTCATGCTTGTCCATCAGAGTTCACTGCTGTACTTACATGGTGGAGCTAGCTGCCTTATTCTTTGGGAGGTGCCAAAATGTGTCGGTCAACAGAAAGTCAGGACTGCACGGCCCTGTCAGTCATAAACAACTTTATCTGTCGAATAATATATACGTATAATCTATGCATGACTGGCAAAGACCCCAGTCATAAACAACGACGCACGTCGACATGGTCATAACTCCACTCCTTCCGAAGTAACGAACATAAAACCAAATATAATATAGTGGCTTCCGTTTCCATGGAAAATCGGCTTAGAAGCAAATTTGTTTGGTTTATCATAATGAAGGGTGCTGGACTTGGACTGCGGTGGTTGCTACTAGGGTTGTATACGGCGAAAGAGAGATTCCGTATCGAAACTGAAGGCCAATATCAACAAGGGCCATTTCATGCATGATCGTATACAGGGTGTAAACGTTATGGTAGTCATTACTGAAATGGGTAATGGGGGGCTCAAAACAAGTCAACAAGTTCATATGATCCATGGTCCAAAAGTCAATAGATTTTTGTCTAAGTGCTTTGTATCGACCACAATCACCACAATCTTACTAATTTGTATAATCCAATCTAAAACGTTTTTAAATTGGGTAATTAGCAAATAAATGGCATTAAGTTTTTCTAAGTTGAGCCAAAATTTGTAGTCAGTAAGTATAAGTTTCATTAAATTGAATATTTACAGTACACATGACAACAGCGCGTCGGCCATCATCACTCTTATCGAACCGGTACTCGATCGCAAATGGTAACAGTGGTTAGTATGTTGTTTTGTTTCTGTTCGCGTACGTTGTCGTTTTGATTTACAATGTTCTCGAATCAAGAGTTCGCCGACATGTTCTTAGTTTACGGTGAAGCTCGTCAGAATTCAAATCTTGCAGCTCAAATTTATGGCGACAGATTTCGCCAACTGATATACCCAGACAGAAAGACATTTGTGCAAGTGCACCAAAGACTTCAAGATACAGGAAGTGTTAAGCCCACTAATATTCGCACTCGTGAAAGACAGGTTACTGTAGAGCAGGAGGAATAAATTTTAAATATCGTGGAAATCAATGCAGATATCAGCACTCGGGAATTAGGCCGCCGCGTAGGAGTATTGCATACCATAGTCCATAGAATCCTACGGAAATTTCCCTACCATGTACAATGAGTGCAGGCTTTGTTACCAGAAGACTATCCTCGCAGACTCACATTCTGTCAGTGGTTTTTGCACAAAACCATTGAAAACCCGGATTTTTCTAAAAACATTCTAGCGACGGACGAATACTTTTACGCGAGACGGGATATTAAATTTCCATAATAGTCACACGTGGGCCCAAGAAAATCCTCATGCCATTCGTGAAGGTCGTAATGAAGCTTCTGTGGAAAGTGGAGGACGACATTTTGAACACCTTTTTTAAATACATTGCGGCGTTGTCAGATTTTATTTTACTTTAAAGTCGCTTTTCTCTAAAAACATGCCATTTTGACCCCCATGTTATATGAAACTTTTTGCTTCTTTTAAGCCCCTCTATCACCCATTTAAATAATGACTATCATAACGTTTACACCCTGTATATCTGATATAAATTTAAATTGAAATTTCTCTATGTCCCCGTATAAGTTGCAAAAAACATAGGAATAGTCTATAAAAACTTAAAACTAGGGACTATACAGTATGACCTATCCATGTGGGAGGCGGAATATTGCTCGTAAACAAAATCTCATCTCACTATATTTTTAAAGTCTGCTCTTTTTCAAACCGAGACCCATGGTTTATCCTTGGAGTAGATTATTGTGTCGTCTGTAAAACTCATTATTTTGCCTCGTAAGTTCAAGTGGATCATTGACATATAATACGAATGGTACAGGTCCTGAAACAGTACCCTGTGGCACACCATAATTAATAACACGTTCTTCGCTTTCTGGATATCCGATTTTCACACTGTTTTGTATCGGTTAAGTAGCTTTCCATAAGCTTTCATAAATAACCTATAAAGCCCAAGATTTACAATCTTTCAACAGCGAACTATGATTCACCATATCAAACATATTGGCTAGATCAACAAGGATACACAGACAGTAGACGCCTTCATCTAAGCAATTAAAATGAGGGACAAAATAAGGTAAACATCTACGTATCTTAATTAGAATTCAAGAATTTTTTATTTTTATATCGATTTATCTTGCCATGAACAACAAGTGGTGGCTGCGTGTATTGTTTGGTGATAAAGAAGCATTCAGTTTTCGTATATTTACGGTGTCATTCAAATGTTAAATTTCGTGTAGCTTATTGAGAAGCCTTTTTGAAATTGCTCAAAATGCCTAGAGTGCGTAGAATTCGCCTGGTGCGACTAAATGACTTTGAGAGGGGTGGAATTGTCGGGTTGCGTGAAGCCGGTCTATCGATAAGAGAAGTTTCTATACTATAACTATCTAAAACTGTAATGACTCATCGATGTTCACGTGAACATCACTTAACTACCAGTAGTCGGCTGTTCATAGGCGGGGTATGAATGTTTAACATGGGTGATCTAGATTTGTCACATTCTTAATAAAGAGTGGTTTGAAACATATTGTAAGTCAAAAATTTGGGAATTACCTTTATTCATCGTCGCTTCCACTTACATCTGACAGTAATAAACTGTCGCTATCGCTTTCCTTGTTGAAATTGACTATAACTGGCTCTATGATGGTGTCGATGTGGTGGTCAAGCTGCCACATTCTTGTTTCTTCCTTCACAACATGACGGATAGCATTCTGCCAAGCTTCGGGCGTTACTAGCTGTATGGAAGTCTCAAGTAAAACCTTAACGTCTGGTAATTGGAAGGTTGTGTTATGGCGCGCAATATAACCCTTCACTTGAGCCCAGATGAGCTCTATTGGGTTCAGTTCACAGTGGTAGGGCGGTAACCGCAGCACAGTGACACCACATTGACGGGCCATCTCATCAGTCACGTAACTAATGTTCGCAGGTTTGTGCTGTTTAATTTTGTCATACAATTCCGCTTTCACACATTAATCGTCAAACGGGATTCCTTTTCCGCGCAACCATTGCTGCATGTCACTTTTTCGAGATCCCATAGTCGGTACACGTTCGGCTCGACGACTATGGTAGGAAGCATTATCCATGACGATCCCAGAGTTGGGCTCAACTCGGTGAAGCACCCCTTGAAACCAGCTCTCGAAGCAGCTGGCATTCATTTCGTCATGGTAATCACCTCCTTTCTTAGAGACGAAAATCAAGTCACACTCTTCTAAAAAGCCACTATCGCTACCAATATGAGTTACGATCAATCTTTGACCTTTCCCTGACGGTCCACGAAGACCTGTTGACAAACCTTCAATTCTTGCTTGTCGGTTACTCACTACGTTTTTGTCTATCCAGGTTTTTTTAACTGTGTGACCTGCATTTACCCATGTCTCGTCCAAATAATAGATTTTTCTGCTTTGTCGCCTATATTCAATCATTTCGCGTAGGTATTTTCGACGCCAGGCGACTATTTCAGGTCTCTCTATCAATACTGACTTCCGATTACGCGTTTCGTAACGAAAATTAATTTCGTGCAGGGATTTCCTCATTACCTCGACGCTCATTTGGGGCATAATTTCATTTTCCTTGATCGCTGCATGTACAGCCTTGAGGGTTGGTATCTCATTCCTAAAGAAGAATGAATGTACGGTTCGCCTTAACGCCATTTTGCTATCGTCATCCAATTTAACGGCCTTTCGTCCCTTCAAATTAAACATTGGATCAGTAGTAGCTCCAGTTTTCTTCTTTTCATGCACCACCCTGCGAATGGTCTACTCTGGAACGCCTGTCATACTTTCACAACGCGCGAGTGCATCTCCCTGCGACATAGTTCTGTTCAGATAATTGAACACGTTGAGCACGATTTCTTTCGCGTCCCGCTTCAGTGCTTTACGAAGCCGTCTACTTGTTCCCTGGCTTTCAGTACTTCCACTCGTGCCATTTGTACTCTCCATGGTTAAGTATAACCAGTAACCACAGAAACCACAACAATAAGAATCACACAACAATTCTTATAAAAACACACAATATGCGATCGCTCAACGAAACACGTTCCAATGCGTTGCCGACGCCTATGAGTCTGCCGATCGAGGCGCGTCTTTCATTTCATTGGTTCTACCGGCGGAGAACAATCAGCCATTATCTCCATCTCGGTCTTTACTGTTGACCACCGCAAAGCCACAGAAACGACATATGTCGTATGCTATACGGCTGTACTGGAAGGAAGCCGGGATCGAGCTCTGATCACGTGTTGATCACGCGTATGAGTCATTACAGTTTTAAATAGTTGTAGTATAGTAGGACCAACAGATCCTTACGGTGTGAACGAGCGTGGAGTGAGGAAGGTCGAGGGCAGCAAGCCAGTGGTTCTGGACGTCCCAGATGAACCACAGAGCGACAAGACCGCGGGTTAAGACTTTTGGCTCTGAGAGACAGATTCAGCAGTACTCGAGCCATCGATAATCAGTGGTTGGAAGAGCCTGGAAGGATGGTTGGTATGCATATGGTACATCGCCGAATACGACAGTTTTGCCTTTATTCTTATCGCCCATATTGGGTGCTACCTCTCACAGCTGAACATCGGCGCAACGTTTGCTTTGGTGTAAAGAAAGAATTCTATGGGATCGGGAATGGAATCAGGTGGTCTTTAGTAGCGAATCCCGCTTCTCTCTGGGGATGCACGATGGTCGTTTAAGAGAGAAAAACGTGACCCACAATTTGACAGAGAGCGTTACGTTCACCACAACGTGGAAGTTGTGGTATGGGGTGCTATTGCTTATGGTAGCAGATCACTACTAATTTTAATCAGAGGCAATAGGACAGCCCGACGCTACATTATCTTATTTCATACCTAAACACCATCCAAAACCCGATATTTCAAGACAAGACAATGCCAGAGCATCGTTAGCCTCCATGGATCAACATCGCATCAACCGTTTCCCTTGGCCACCACGATCGCCTGACCTATCTCCAATTGAACATGTTTGGGACATGATAGGTCGCAGGCTCTTGAATTCGCACGATGCCCAGGCATGGATCCTCAACACATTATTGAACCAGCTTCTGCAGCCAGTTGACGGATCAAGCAGAAAATTTACTAGTAAGGCACATATATGCCAAAAATTATTAAAATCGGATGAACATACGTAGGTGTGTACCTTTTTTGTCACTCAGTACTCGTATATGAATAAGTAAATTGACTATGAGCTGGTGGTTTCCCTAGAATACCAGCAGGCTGCAAATGGTTAATAAAACATCGATGTGTTTTGCCCATCACTACATGCCACCCCATTGGACATTGACCGGTGACGGGTCAGGCAGCAAGCAAGCTGCAGCACCCCTCACCCCTAATGTTATTATCGGACGTAGATTGTCTTACGAGCACGAGTGGTCGACTATCAAACCGACCGACGTTCATGTCAGGATGGAGATGAGCACTCGGATCGGCGCCACGCCACGGTGATGGGTTTCCGTCCACTCAGGGCAGTGGCAGCGATGGAAAAAATTACCAACGGGCACGGCTTATGATGAGTTATAGGCCAATTTAGTTTTCATTGTAGTTTGTCGGACAAGAAGAATGTTTGGTAATCCTCTAGGTTGGCTACACCAGCCTTATTTGGTTCTCCGTCCGGAAAAACACTAGGTTGGGTTGCAAATGCTGGGAATCAGATTAAAAATGCCAGCAAATTGCAGAAAATTGTTGATATTATCTAGGTTTTTTTGTCAAATGCGAGAACTAATCAACTTGTCAATTACTTACCGCTGTTCAATGTCTGCATGACAAGTATCATCCAAAAACAATGTATATGGATGAGTTTCATTATAATGTATCTACATTTTATAGCAAAAATTTCATTTGAACGTAGTATATATATGTATCCTTGAATTTCTTTGGGTAGAAGGCAAAGTTTTGCATAAGTACGCTCTTACAACTTAAACTCGAGCTTTTGATGGTCTATACCGTTTCTGAAATTGTTCTTAAACGACAGTTAAAGGGAACACATAGTCGACGAACAAAAACTGGACTGATGTGGTTCGATTAGGACGGAATTACTTTAAATTTATATATTATCTATTATATTTTATGAAAAAGGCAAACCATAGCTATGCTTTTTTTAATTATTTAACCACTGATTGATTTGGAAGAACTTAAAAATCTATGAGCTACTGAAAAATCCTTCCAGATTTCATTTTTCCTGATAACCTCCACATTATCCAACACGTGCTGGACGATAATGTGGAGGTTATCAGGAAAAATGAAATCTCGAAGGATTTTTCAGTAGTTGATAGATTTTCAAGTTCTTCCAGATAAGTCAGCGGTTGAGTAATTTGAAAAACATAGCTATGATTTTCCATTCTTCAATAAAATTTAAAATAATTCCGTCCTAATCGAACCTCATCAGTCCAGTTTTTTGTTCGTCGACTATGTGCTCCCTTTCACTGTCACTTAAGAACAATTTTAGCATCAATCTCGCCGACTTACTCCAGACGATGATGCCATAGACCATCGAAAGCTCGAGTTCACCCAACGAAATTCAAGGATATTTTCTCCTAACAGTTAAGGCATTTAACTATCAATACTATATATGTATATATATGAGCAGTAGTCATTGCCATTGCCAACGACCGGTTGGGCAAAAACTACAATTAATTGTTGATTGGGAAATTGGCAAACTTTTAGGCTTTAGTTCACTCTTTTGACGATAATATCAGGCTTTCGGCGATTCTCTATGGATCCTCCTTCAGGATCTGAAAACAGAATTGTGATGCTAGCAACCAATACAGGAACGACTTAAAATGTCAAACAACTTTCTCTCGTCGTTGAGGTTGCAGCTAAATGGTGTTTCAAAATGAACGTGTAGATGATAGCACCTGTTACAATTATCAAACCAATCGGACGGAAACATTGGGTTTATTGATAACGACACATCGTTATGAGTTTAAACTATCAATACACCCGAACATATTAAAAATTAATTACGATAAGAAATTTTGGGGACAGTTACAATAGGAATGCAGTTTCTAACCTCCTACTTCTGCTACACGTGGAGAAGTTGGACGGAACGGAAAGGTAATGCGTCGACAGATGACATGTGATTGACGCGACGGACTGTAGAACTATAAACATCATTGTCAAATTTCGGTATGAAGTATACGAGGGACGCTCGCCGGAAGCTTGATATTATCGTCAAAAGAGTTAACTAAAGCCTAAAAGTTTGCTTATATATATATAGGGTGGGCCATCCGTTGGTTTTTTTTTTTAAATTAGTATTAAAAGTACGCTCTTTTTGATTTACACGTGTGACCTGCATAAAGCAGTTGACAATTCAGGGATACAAACATTTGCTGACGATACTCAAATAATATTCCATTTCGACGCCTCAGATACGCAAAATTCATCAGACATTTTACAGCTTGATTTAGATAAGGTACATCCGTTTTCTATGGAACATAGTCTTGCTATTAATCCAGATAAGACACAAGTGTTATTGTTTTGTTCTGATCAGAAGAGGAAAACTGTCGAAGATTCTACTATTGACTATTGATGGCATAACATTACAGCATACTCAAACAGCTAAGGTACGAGTGGAAATTGACACAAAATTAAGATTCCGCAGCCAAATAGCTAATTTGATGAAAAAAACTTACCTGTGTTCTAGGGCTCTTTATTCCAATCGCTACTTGCTTAACTTTAAGCTGAAAAAAAACTGTGCAAATCTTTGGTGATGTCAATGCTCAGTTACTGTGATGTCGTTTATTATCCATGCTTGGATCAATTGACCAAAAATCGTCTTCAAATCATCTAAAATAACTGTGTTCGCTTTATTTATGGGTTGCGTAAATACGATCACGTAAGTGATAAATATAGGGAATTGAACTGGCTTAGGTTAGGAAGTTTGGTTCAACATAAATTCTTAGTTTTAGTTCATAAAATAATACTGTCATCAAAGCCTGAATATCTAAGAGCTAAGTTAAGATTTAATTACGAAGTGCATGACAGGGCTGTTAGGAATCGTTATAGTATCAGAACCACCCCACACACTTCTGCATTATTCCAACGAGGACTTACATATAATGCAGCACTATTTTATAATCGTTGGACAACAGTATTAAATCGATGTCTTTGGAAAGTTTTCGTAAACATACTAAAAGCATGTTGCTCGCTATTAATTAAATAAGCATTTCTGCTACAGATATAGATTGTGTCTATTTGTATTTTATACTTAGGTATATATGTGTTCTTTTTTCATTGTTCTTATATTTTTTTCCATGTTTTGAACATCAGATGTAACCGACATAAACAGTTAAGTGTAAGAGTAGCCTTGGGTAAACTTCGCTGTTTATGCCCCTCCGGGTTATCCAATAAAGACGTTATTATTATTATTATTACTCTTCAATAATATGTAACACTCGATACTTTATTCAAAAGAATACACCTTCCTATTATTTATGAAAAATAATTTCAGTTAAATAGCTGCCGCGGCTGGCCTGGCAAAGGTCCATCCTCATTAACCCAATTTTGAATCACACTTTTGATAGCTTGTGTGTCTCTGTCATCAATATATTCTGTACGCCTTTTATTACATTAGAGAAATCAACTTCTTTTGTAACAGTGCATATGTGGTGAAAATTTGTCGGATAAGTTGTGAAACACCCTGTATACATACCTTATAAAAATAACAGCACATTGAATAATTGTAAAACACTATGTTTATACTTACCTCTCGGCAAAAACTGCCTGTCCATATTTCCACATGTCTTAAATCGATGCATGTGTCATGTACGCCACTGGACTATATGTTTTTATATCGTCGATCAGGACCTTCAGATATTTCATAGTTACTCTCCTCCTTTCACCGTAGGGCCACATAAATCAATATTTTATTATCCGCTGTGCCGTTTGTGAGTGACATGTTTTATACGGAATTTGTTAATTTAGTGAAGTTGGCATCTGTTAATTTAGTGAAGTTGGCATCTCTCCTTCCTGACTACGTATTTTCGGGTCATTGGTTAAACGCACGCTCACGCTCAATACACATACACACATACGGACACACTGCATGCAGGCTAAATAAAATATCACGACCCGAACGTGGCAGTGCCATTCTATTTTATGGACTGTGGAAAAGTGCTCTCGCAATATGGGATGCAAAATTTTAACTACGTCAGTCAAACGGCATCGCAAATGACACACCATATATACGACGGTTTTTATTATACAGGGTGGAAGATCGACGCACTGCTGATGCAGTTGTTATTTATTTTTAACCCTGGATGCAAGTACGGAGGTGCTGTAAGTTTAACATGTTTGTGTAGCTGTGTAGCTGTGTGTCTGTCTGTGAAATCATACCTCCCCAGCAGATGAACCGACTTGAGTGGGTTTTAGTTCCAACGCTTACTTGCGAGGAAGTATTGTAATCGCGAAAAATTTCGAACACGAGATATGTTTTTTTACATCAGATTATAGTGCACTGCTGATTTCTATTCTGCAATGACTCCGAAAGCCATCAAAGCTTTTGCCATTCCAGTAGGACCCCATTTCCTTTTTGTGTTTCTGCCCATTATCGTTTTCGAACTCAAAAACGAATTTTAAAAGAATTGTGGACAGTAGACTAAGGGTGGATTTCACTAGGATTGCCAAATCAACAGTCCGTTATTCTCCACCTATAAGGTAACAGTCCTTCAAATACAGCGAATGAGCTTCAAGTTTCAATCAACAAATTTTAGCAACCAATAGCTATGAAACGTTGAAAACAAAATACTGTCAAAGTATGAGATGACAGCTTGTCATTGAAACATCACCAGCTTATTGAATATTAGGAAATTATATATAATTTAGTCAACATTTAAAAAAGTGTTTGATTTTGGAATAAAATTCATGTTTTTATTTAATATTTCGTTTATTCATGTTTATATTATTTTCTTCAATTGATATTTTTTTTATACTCCAACTACCACTAAGGCCTAAGGCCTAAGCACCCATTGGGTACCGTGGGGCTATAGGGGGACACATGGGAACACGTGTGTATGCAACATGCACACATTCTGGCTCCGCCTACGAGATCCGCCGGGTGGTACCTCCGCGTTCGACAGTCAGAAACCGTCTACCACCTACGGACAATCACAACATCCATAGCCAAGAGAAAAATTTCTCCTGGACGGGACTCGAACCCGCACAGCGCACGGCGACTGATCAGGAGACCGAAGATTCTACTACTGCGGCCACCGCTGCTGCCTAATGATATGCCATTAAGCATCTACTTGATGACAGCATCTACCAAAAAGTTCATAGGTGTTGCTCGTTTCCAAACATTCATTCATTTACTTGTTCATCAGTACCATTATAGCACCGTCGTTTGATATTCCCACAAAACAATTCCGGATTTTTGATATCCATACATCCATAAAGTCAAATATTTTTTGGTTGTTCAGACACTGAACAAACATCCACACCATATATACAGCGAATGATAAATACTCAAATATATGTCGTAAAGCTACCGGCAAACTTAAAACCTGCAACATAATATAGAATTTGCAATAACTTTCTTGTTTCACTGAGTACACATTCTAGGATATATCTATATTAGACATAACATCTGATTATTACATTTCAAAACTGCCCAACCAGTGACACATGTGTGGGATCCGTCAACCCTTGGTCCCAGTGGAGTAAGTTCCGCCAACTGCTGAAATATACTCTACTATACTTTATCAGACTATAGGTGGAATTTTTCACAAAATCGTTGCACAACACTTGAAAAAATGCAAACGAAAATTTTTAATTACCTCCAAGATGCCCCAAAATAGCTCCGTCGGTACCACGCGTTATACATCTTGACAGTAGGGATGTTCGATACGATCCTATATTTAGAAGTATCGATACTTTTGCTTCCCATACCCGATATTTTGGATCGATATTTTTATATATGAGACTTGGGTGTATCGATACATTTCACGTGTATCGTCAACTTTCGATCCGGACTGTGTCAGAAAGAGTGACTAACTTCAGATTACTTTTCTTCTTTGTTTCTTCCCGCTGGATATCGATAATTTTATTCAAATATTCATACATATCGATACTTTTCATGGATCTAAATATCCCTAATCTTGACAGCTTGTCGTTCTTGTCAACTGGGCTGCAGGGTGCGGTGCTGCCTTTATTATCTTACATTTTTCTAAAATCTTATGACAAATAAAAGCTTCAAATGAAATATTGACGAATGTGAACGGATATGCATAGACTTTAGAATATAAATTCATATTGCAAATTTCTGCTTGTCTATGCATGGACTTGAACCGTATTTTCCGGTATTTTTGCCAAAAATATTATTGAGTGTGTGTATTTTCTATAATACGGTAAAAATAATGTTTTTTTTTGGTTTTTGGCAACTAAATGTATTTTGAATTTGAATTTGAATTTTGAATTTGAAAAGAGAGTATTTACCGATAAATCATTCTCCATGATTTTTCAAAATAATTTAAATATTTCCTTCTATACTTGCCGAAAAAGAGCTGCAACCAAAAATAAAGCTAAAAGTTAATTTTATGTAGTATTCATAGTTTTATGCCCCATATCAGTCATACATATGCATACACACTGAGGCAGTCGGGCACATGAGATACTTATATTTGGGTTGCCTCCGAATACGAACGCACATCGTCATCCCTTACTCCGCTTGCCCCGAATTGATTTTTGTGCATACAAAAGGTATAGACTGGTAGATTACCGTCATTACCTCATTACCGCACAAGCAAAAAGAAACCGAAACCTGTCTGTTTTCAAAATAAATATTTAATTAAAATAAGAGGTGAGTTCATGAGTTCAGGGGTAAAACAGAAAAATATTCACAATCCTATAAGAATGAATCGAAAAACGAGTTTCCAGAATGGTTGCAAAGCACTTTGGAAGAGGGACCAGTATGCACATTGTAGAAGTTGTAATATAGAACTATGCCCTCAAAAAACATGTTGTGTGCGCGCCTAATACAATAACAGACTCAAAGGTCCTTGATCTGGTCTTGGGACGGCATTTTCCTTATACCGCAACGATACCATTTACCGATTCCGTTTTTTTTGCCGGTTCGGCAACACTGCAGATGTGCAGATCACTTTAAAAGCAATGGATACCTCAGACGTGTTATAATAATAGAAATAACAAGAAAATATAAAAATGTTTGGAGATATATTTTCATAAATAGGTATTTTTGATTCTGACTTATGCAGAATGTTGTGTTTGTTTACATTTGGTGTGGATTTCTAGATCATAAATTGGCAAAAATTGTTTTTGATACAAAAAATTATGAACCAGTTGGAATACTTTTTATATCCTTTTTTTTCAAAATAACAAAAATCGGTACATTTATATAGGTACGTATTATGTACAGCACCCTGTACGTGATGTACAGACAAAACTAGATTGCCATGTCAAAAACAGTGATAACATCATGCTAAATATAATTGCTAGAAAATTAACCTATTATTTCTCTCATTTTCATTGGTCCATTTAAATAACTGACCGTCTTTTGTGAAATGATAAACATTTGAAAGTTATCCTAATTCTAAAGCACAAAGACATTATATTACATTTACAATGTACCCTTATTTATAAGGCAACCGTTTTTTCTCGACTTTATTTAACATTTCAATAGAAATCACTGATATTCAGAGAGCTTTGACAGCTTCCGTCAAATTGCATTTCGATAAGGTCTTTTCCGATTGGTCCAACTGACCGTCAAATATTAATGTTGGTGAAATTGGCCCTTAGGCAACTGAAAGTGGTCCAGTTCGTGCGACTAAAACTCAAAAAACTGTATCTAATGAAATTAAATCTCAATCAAACATGATGAAATGACCCAATTTTATGAGAAAGATGGACACAGGATCTTGATACTTTAGAAAATATATAGGGTATAAAGGATTACTTGCGGACATCTAGGAATAATATTGATAAGGCAGCACTATCAAAACATAAAGGTGGATGAATAAGCTATATGTGCGCCGCGGATACCTAAGCTACTGTTTACACCTGGTAATAATGAAGACCAGGTGTTCACTTGAGGGTAATGCTCCTCTATAACTGTTTAAACAAATATATTTGCTTCAATTTCCTCTATGTAGAAGATAATAACCATTGGATACTCTGTAATAGTCAATTATAAATGCATATCATCCTCTCATAGACATGGGCAAACATCCTTGTCTATAAACACTTGTGCTGTTATTCCTCTAATGTATTGCCCTTAATATATTGATTTCTATGCAGATTGGGTATCAACACATTTGCAACAAATATAAGCGTCGAATGCATGGGACAGCATTACCAAAGTAATTATTTCGCTATAGTCACAGAGAGCATTTCCTCGTTCAGCTGTAATTCTGTTATTGTACCTGCAGGAAATGTGTTGTGATTGGATTTGATAAATGTTCGTTCCAGTATGTTAATTTACAATGTGAGACATGGTATGGCAGTAATTTTTTTATCTTCGTTCATGTTAGCATCGATCAGTCAACTTAAACTGTATCCATCGAAGAAACAAAGTAAAATCAAACATATACACCCGTATTGCACGTGATCAAGAACTTAACCGTAGGAGACGCTACAGGGCCGTATCAAGCTATTGTGACTGATCTATCAAAAAATGTCGTACAAGATATGTGTTGCTGTAAATTCTATCAAAAGCATAGTAAATTATCAGGAATATACCACGCCTTTCTAATCATATTTCGACATTAGGGATCAGTGCAAAAAATTCTGTATTCACCATTTCAGCAAAATGTTACTAAAACGCACACGAAAAAAACTTGTGGACCATCTCAATTGAAATTGTTCATATTTTATTATTAACTTACATATATACCCAATAATATTTACAAATCAACCTTCTATTCACAATGCAGAGCAAATTTTTTTGAGCAAATAGAAACTACAGACGTAGTAGTAGTAGTACAAAAGTTTATTACAGACTCCATAAAGTTTGTTAGTTTGATTGCTATTAAAATTTACATGAGAAATAGGAAGAAGGTCAAAATGGCACTATTATGCTTTGGAACTCCTAAATTAACCCTAATTTTGTGTAATTATAAATTTGGAATTTCCACATTAATAACTAGAAACTTACACTTTGATTGCAGTCTATAATGAACTTACCTGTCTTGCCAAAAAGCCCGTTAAACTGCCAGTCTTAATGGTATCAATCGATTTATATCCTGTATTCCGAGGAGCTTGAATCATCAGAATTGTTGATGTCAATTATAAGGGGTTCAACTTGGGTGTCAATGATATTGTCCATATCCCACATTTTGGTTTCAACCTTCTCTTGGACATGGTCAATACATGTTCTCCATTTTGCTGGCGTAATTCTATCGACAGCAACATCAAACAGTTTTTTAAGGTCAGAAAACTTAAAAGTGCTGTTATTTGACGCCACGTATTGCTTGATGTCGGCCCAAATCAACTCGATAGGATTCAGTTCGCAGTGATAGGGAGGCAGCCTGAGAATCGTTTTATTTTGGTTTTTGGCCATTTCGTCAACAATTTTTAAATCATATTTATACTTATGTCGCTTGACTATATTTATCAGCTCAGCTTTGACCATTGTTTGGTCGAAGTCGATCTTCTTTGAGACAAGCCACTGTTGAATGTCTGCCTTTTTGGTGGCCATTGTTGGAATTTTTTCCAATTTTCTGGAGTGGTACGGGGCATTATCCATCACAATAGTTGCGTTATCATCAAGTGTCGGCAAAATTTTTTTGAACCAATTTTCAAATGAGATACCATCCATTTCTTCGTGATAGTCTCCAGTTTTTTTGGATTCAAATGCCCACAATGCTTCAGGAACAAATCCATCTACGCTACCTATGTGGCAAATGATCAGGCGTTTTCCCTTGCCTGAAAGTAATTAGTTATTTTACTTCTCAGCGAGCGCACTAAATGACGAAATTAAGCAACTTACTCTTTTTAGGTTAGTGTAGGATGGGGTCTTAGATTAGTTTTTGGGTGAAGGAAATACTCAGAAACTTGGATGAGATAGCAAAACTGAGTTCGGAGCTTCCAAATCATTGATTCGATCAGAAAATGAATTATCTGCATCCAAAAAAGTTCATATACTTCGAAACTTACCTGCAGGATTTTTCAATCCCGTCGAAAGGCCATCTAAAAAAGCCTGCCTTGAGGACCTCACAGATCTGTCCACCCAAACCTTTCCCTGCGTATGCCCCGCGTTCACCCATGTTTCGTCTAAATAATAAATTTTTCTTCCTTCAGCGCGGAATTGACTAATTTTTGTAAGGTATTCTCTCCTCCAGATAACAATTTCCTCCTTTTCTATTAATAAACTATTCCTTCCTCTTTTCAAAAATCGAAAGTCTAGTTCTTTCAACAGCGTATGGAACGTAGATCTTTTAAAATTTGGCAGGTCCTCATCATCATTCACTTGCTTCAATATTTTATCTATTGTAGGTATTTCATTCCTGAAGAAAAAGTGATGTACTTTTCTTCTAATGGCACTTTTGTCAAAGTCATCTATTTTTTCGATGATTTTTTTTCTCGCTGGATATGTTTTTGGCTCAGATAGTGAGTGATTTTCTCTATATTCCTTCAAGATTTTGTAAACACTTGATCGACCTACTCCAGAAATTTCAGCAACCTTACATGCGATATTTTCTATAGCCAATCCACTATTCTCTTGCATCTGGTTCTTGTAGATATTTAGAATAATTTGTTTTTCACCTGCGCTAAGATGAAGCTTTTTAGCCCTTTTTCTGGGTGACGTTAAGCTGATTTCAACCACTTCATCAGCTGTATCTGTGTCAGACATTTTAGACTAATATTAAATTTCCGCAAGAAAAATCAAGTCAAGACGTGCATAAAACGTTCGCGCTCATAAACGGGTATCCGTAACTGATTACAATCCTGTGCGTGGTGACGAACCATCAACGTGACGCTGAGAGTTCCCTCTACTATGCAGCGTTGCCAGGCTTAATGTCACAATGATCATGTTTTATTGGGAAAATTGTCAGAAATCGCCGAATGTTGAACAGAAACATTACAAGAAGTCTAACCTTGAAATGTGAGGCTACAAATCGATATTCTTATAGGGGGGAAGGGTAGGGAGCTGTTATGGTTCCTATTAAGCTTGGTGAAAGTTGGAAACGGTAATATCATATATGGCATACATTCGGTTGAAGGTGTGTGCACGGAAAATAGATTGCGGATAGGATTTTAATAGATAAATCTGCACAAAAAAACACAAAAGGAGATTTTTGTATTTCCCTGAAGAATATCTCAAGGTTATTTCAGATGTACTCATCGAAACTTTATGGAAGGATTATCGAAACCTTATTTTCAATTGCGATAGGGCCACATACCTCGACATCGCATTAATGTGAAAAATAAGACAATAGAAAAAAATTCCCTGCACAAAAATTTTCTTCACCTTTTTGAGCTTGTTTTCGCATCTCCGTATATGCCGTTCATAATTTGCTGCAGATCAAATTGGAATATACCGTTGTGATGCCATTTATTGTTATATAATGTCCTTTACAACAGTTATTGCACGTATTGCACCAACAGATTGATTTGTGATCCATACGAATGTGATCAACGACTCTGGCGAAAACTCGCCGAGCGTGGCAACCGTGCGACTTTGTCTGGAGGCTCGTCGCTACAAGCCAATCAGGAAGAGGCCGACAGAGCGCCATGGCTACCGATCACGCGTTGATCACGAATCAACCACTGTTTACGATTACTTTGTAGCTTCGTTAGATACACTTTATCTTGAAACATAAATTTTTACTTCCTACGCCACTGGGAGAGGAAGTATTGTAACAGGGAAAAATTTCGAAAATGGGATATTATGTTTTTTGGATGCGGCTCGCGAGAAAGCAGTGTAGCAAGTTTAGGACATTTGTTGTGCGTGATAGAGATTGAAAGAAAGAAGTTAAATTTTCATAGTAACACGATAGATATACTGAGTGACGAAAAAAGGTAGACACCTACGTGGAGATAGGTCAAGCGATCGTGGTGGCCAAGGTAAACGGTTGATGCGATGTTGATCCATGAAGTCCATGAATAGACAATCTGAAATTTGCAATATGAATTTATATTCTAAGTTCTATGCATATCCGTCCATATTCCTAAATATTTCATTTGAAGCTATTATTTGTCATAAGATTTTAGCAAAATGTAAGATAGTAAAGGCAACACCGCACCCTCCAGCCCAGTTGACAAGAACGACATGCTGTCAAGATTAGGGATGTTTAGATCCACGAAAAGGATCGTTATGTATCGATTCTTATCGTTTTAGGAAGTATCGATACTCTAAAATATTGGAATAAAATTATCGATATCCAGCTGAAGGAAACAAAGAAGAAAAGTAATCTGAAGTTAGTCACTCTTTCTGACACAGTCCGGATCGAAAGATGACGATACACGTGAAATGTATCGATACTCCTAAATATAGGGTCGTATCGAACATCCCTACTGTCAAGATGTGACTTTGTTTTGTGGGGTTACCTTAAGGAACCTACAGGAACTGAAAATTGATATTCGTCAAGAACCCGCAAGACTGCCACAAGTGTAACGTGTAACATATAACTTTCAAGAGCGGTCGGAGATTTGCGAGCGCGAAGAAGGGCGACACTTGAGTGGCATAATTTACCATGATTAATTTAAAAGTGCACTATTATTACTTTATTTAGCTGTAGTTAAAATAAAATTATCTTAAACATAAAAAATGTTATGCTTACGTGAAAATCATGCGTTTCCTCTGCGCCACACTGTATAATAAAAGTACGATGGCCGTTTACCACGCTTCCAAATCAAATGCAAGCGATAGCACACCCCTAGTAACATCTATCGATTGAAAAACTATACACAACAGGGCCCGATATCTCACATTTGGATGTTATGTATTGAATGGAAATCAAAACGTTAAGCGGCAATACTAAACAGCCTGAAAATACGATGTTCCCAATCATTCGCAATTTCGTTCTTCAGAAACTCAAATCCTATATTAAGTCAAAAAAAGCTATCAACGACCCAGTTTTCACTATCTGCTGAAAGGCTCAAATTAATACGTCTTTTGTAACAATATAAACTGGAAAAATTTGTAATATTTTACTTAGATACAAGCTACTTCTGCATTGAATCGACCTTATGCGGTGCGCCTATGCAAGCTTTGAGCATCCCCTTTAGCTGTCGTCAGTCAGCCATGTCAGAATTTGCCTAATGCATTCCATACTTGCGCTTCTTGCCTGATGGCTGCATCATCCTCTGACATTTATGTCTACGTCCGCGTGCGTGTGCACTTAATTTCACTTTTTGTTATTTATTTGCTAGCCTCGGCTTTTATAGAGCTCCTGTTAAACTACCTCCGAACACAATAAAACGACGAAAGAAGTGAACTATACGCTTGACATCATTAGAAACGGATTGAGAGATAATACGCTTTATTGAAGACATGTAGGGCGTATATTTTTTCAAGGAATGGTCATTACTACAAAAAATAAAAGATAACATTAGGGACAAGTTGGTCCCTCTGAGCTAGCTCCAAATATGTATATCAAGAAAATTAAATAGATCAAGTCAGCCAAACAGGCCCATACAATGGGCCCATACCCATTTGATAAGGTTAAAGCTAGTATTTTTACCACCCTAAGTATCGACCACGGCGCGAAGCTACACCAGTCCACCATCTCATAAACGCCAGCCACGATTCTGTAACTCAAGATCGTGGACGCCAGCGGTGCAGTCAGACGCACACGTCCCGACCGAACGTGTGACCCGCCTGGAAATATTTCTGTTTTAAGGCCAATGTAATGAAACCTATGATGGCTGAAATATGTAAAATTACCGGGGCTGGAGCCAAAAATGAGATACATCCTTCCCCACCCTCTACAACCCCCCAACCCCCGACTTTTTACTCCTATCAAACTTCTGACGAAACTATCTACTTCTAAACCAATTTATTTTCTCAAAGACATTTCAGTCGTAAAAAATACATATTTGAAATCACTTAGATCTACAACTGATAGAACATCTGAACAAATAAGCAATGTGCGAATAAATGCGCGAAGTTAACAAAGTAACAATTGAAAGATCACCATTGGGTAACATCACCTTTATTTTTTATTACGGCTGAAATTCTTTGGGGCATAGTGTTAGCCAAGTTTTGGCAAAAATTTGGTGTGAAACAATACCATATTTCTTGAAGCTTTTGTCTCAGTTCGGTGATTGTACGAGCAGGATGTTGTCGTAGAACCTTTTTCATCTCGTATCACAAAGTTTCAATAGGTGACAGATCTGGACTGCTAGAAACCCATTTCGAAAGTGGTACATTATTTTCTTCCATCCATTTTATAGCCTTTTTTGAGCTATGGCACGCCGCACCATCTTGCTGAAACACAAAATCTTGGCCGGATGTCAAACATTCTTCCATCACTGGTAAAAGCGATTCTTCTAAAATTACTAAATATTTGTTTGTATCCACATTTCCATCAATAAAATGAAGTTTCCCTACTCCTTTTGATGACATACTGCCCCAGAACATAATGGATGCTAGAAATTTCACTTTTCTCTTCAGACATGGGATGCTTAATTTTTTTTTGCGAATAACTCTACGGCGACTGTCACCAACACAAACTTCGAATCGGGCCTCATCACTCCATTGTATTGCACACCATTGTTGAGGTGCCCATTGTTTATGTTCTTTAGCCCATCTAAGCCGATTTTTCTTTTGCAGTGGAGTTAATAGTGTCTTTTCTTTGGCCTATAAACAAGTTGAGCAACTTTGGGGTTTTTACTTTTCTTATTTTTTATAAGAAAACTTACCTTGCAAGTGCTAAATCCCACTTTGTGGGCCTCTCTATGAGTTGTGGACCTCGAAATTCTCCTACCAACAGCGTTACTCCACAGAGCATTTAATTGTAAATAACTGGCACGCCTGTTTTTCACGATTATTCTTCTTAATGCTCTTCGGTCGGCATTTGTGGTATTACTTTTTTTCACATATCGTGGCTTAATATTAACTGGACCAGTTACGTTATATCTTCTAACAATATTTCTCATACTGTACCGCGATAAATCTAAAAAAGTTGCAATTTCTGAGTTTGATTTCCCAGAATTAAAAAATTTAATTATCAGTAACCGAATTTT
This sequence comes from Acanthoscelides obtectus, assembly GCA_963669975.1. Taxonomy (NCBI): domain Eukaryota; kingdom Metazoa; phylum Arthropoda; class Insecta; order Coleoptera; family Chrysomelidae; genus Acanthoscelides; species Acanthoscelides obtectus. The sequence goes on from CAVLJG010000002.1 coordinate 22,376,025, forward strand.
CTCACTAATAACCTTGCCTCTACCCATTTTGAAAACCTTAACTTCCCAAAACTATTTTAAATGTATTCTGACAGATGTGATTAGTAAAAACAATTGTCATGCCTTTTATTTTTCACAGCGTTATAGACTTATTTTGCATTGAAATGAAAATAGGTTGATATGCTGTAATTGCAACATGTGTTATTTTTATGCTGCAAATTTGATTAGGGAGTGATAAAGTTGGTGTTTATTTTAAACCTATAACACCCTGCTACATTTTTTGTATTGATTTGTTTACGAAAAACAATGCGTGGATTCTAAGAGGAAATATTTACGTAAAACAAAACAATGAAGTTCATCGAATCGCCAGTGATGAGGACCTACACAAAATTAATGTTTAAGAGGTTTTTTTTTGTAAGGTTTTCAATAAACAATGCAGTGAAGTGAGGTATGTGGGAGGACGGGTGCTGCAGCATTCTAACTTGAAGGTAACATTACTGTAGATGTTTTCAAAGTAGGCAGTATTAGGCGTTATTTCTAGTCGTAAAAAATGTATTAGTATTAACTACTTTGAATGTGGCTTAATCTCGTCTTTTCGCCTATTATTATTTTTCTTCTTACACTTTTAGGTTAAAAAAATAAGAAATAATTGTTTAATAATAATTAGTACGAATCACAATGTTGTTATGCAATAATTTTAAACGAATTTATTAGTCCATACACATATACTTTGCCAATTTACAGTAATTTTAATACATGTCAAGAATAATTAAATTAAGAGAATAAATAATGAATTTCTGTTTCATTCGTATACTCGTTGTTTTTTGGAAAAACCTCAAAAGATGTGGCAGTGGTTTTTATTTTTCGCAGCAAGTTATGGACTTAATTCTGATATTTTTTGGGAAAAACATAAATTGTGTCTCTGGACCTGCTAATGCCACAGATAAACGCATTGCTGTGAGGGTATGTATGCAAGTACGCATGTATACTTAAGAATGGCAATTATTTTTAGGTTGTTAGGTTTAGTCTCGTTTACAAAATTAAATAAGAACAAAATTGTAATAGTGTTACATAGAGGTTATAGGTTGACGCGGGGGCATGGGGATGACGGGGATTGGTCTTCGGGGACTGGCAATAGTGAGGAAATAAGGGATAATGGATAATGATAACATGGGTCAGCGAGTGGAGAGTGTTAATGATGAATCAATATTTGACAGTCCACATCAAAACCATTTCACAGTCGGACATCTAAATATCAGATCCATAAATTCTGGATTTGACGAGTTCTGTAATTATATGACAGAATACAATTTTGATATTTTTGGAGTTTCTGAAACGTGGCTCAATCCAACTTTAAGAAGTGAGAGTTTTTGCTTGCCTGGGTACAAATTTATAAGGAATGATAGGCAGGGTCGGGGAGGAGGGGTAGCTTTATACATAAAAAGCGGGTTGAAATATTCAAGGGTAAATGTGGAAATTATTTGTGCAGAAACCATAGGTATAGAATTTAAGATAGGTGGAAAAACTTATCTTTTAGTTAATAGTTATCGTTCGCCTTCTGAGAGTGTCACTTATTTTTTAGACTCCTTAGAAAATTTTCTTGGTTATGTCAGTGTCAAATATGATTATTTATTACTGATAGGAGATCTAAATATTAACATTTTAAATAATTCTGCATACACAAATCGCCTCAAAAATATAATTCATAGTTTTAACTTATCACAAAGGATCAGTGAGCCAACAAGATTCAATTTTGCCACAAGAGAGGCTAGCCGCATTGATATAATCTGTGCTAGTGAGGATCTTATCTCTATCGATTCTAAATCATTGGCAGTTTCTCAAAATCTCTCAGATCATAACTTAATTTACTCAGCCTTTCGAAAATCAAAAATAAATAAATCACAAAAGACTATTAAATATAGAGACTACAATAATATAGATAGAGAATCCTTCTTAAATGAAGGGTTTCTACTTGGGTGGGAGGATATTTACTATATAAGCCAAATCGACCGAAAAATAGAAGTCTTCAATAAAAATATAGTAACTGTTCTGAATAAACATGCTCCAATAAAAACAAAACAAATAACCGAAAAACCTTATGTACCCTGGATAACTCAAAATATAAGAATTTTAATCAGACTAAGAGATAAAGCTCATAAAAAATTTCAAAAATCAAAATCACAGGCTCATTTTGAATATTATAAACAACTAAGGAACTATACAAAGCATGCAATTATCCGAGAAAAAAATACATTCTTTAACTTACTCTCAACAAAGAAAGGTAAGGAATTTTGGGACACTACCAAAAAGCTCAACATAGCATGCAAGAAAACTCACTCAACTATACCCGAACACTTACAAAATGTAAATGACATACACAATTACTTCCAGCAGACCGACAATTTACCAGACACTGCTTCCCAAGAATTAATCAATTTTTACAAAAACAATGTAAACATTAACGATTCTCTTAGCTTCCAACTGTTAGACAGGGCCAGTCTAATCAAAATTGTAACTAATATCTCATCAAATGCCATTGGAGAGGATGGTTTCTCTATGAGAGACCTAAAGTTATGTATCCCATTTTGTACGAATGCCTTGCTGAATATAATCAACACATGTATTTTGGGGGGATTATTTCCAGAAATATGGAAGAAAGCTATTGTTAAACCCTTACCAAAAATAGCAGAACCTAAAGAATTTACAGACTTGAGGCCTATTAGCATATTACCCGCTACATCCAAAATTTTAGAAAGGCATATTTATAATCAAATTAGGTGTTTTTGTGACACAAACGATATCATACCAGATAGTCAATCCGGTTTTAGAAAAAACTTTAGCACAAGTACATCATTAGTTAATATCTTGGATAATATCAGACATCATCAAGAACAAAAAAATAGTACGTGCATGGTTCTTCTCGACTTTAGTAAAGCGTTCGACACTCTGAATCATGAAATGTTACTAGCTAAGTTACATTACCAGGGGTTTTCGCAGAACTCCGTAAATCTAATAAAAACATACTTAAGTAACCGTTCAAACTGTGTTATGTTAGCAAATGATTCTGCTATTTAAAAAACCGATTTTAAACCTATAAAAAGAGGAGTTCCTCAAGGTTCAATTTTATCTCCTTTGCTATTTTCAATCTACATATCTGACATGGTCAAATCGGTAAAATTCGCAAAGATAAAACAATATGCAGATGACTCACAAATATATCTCCCTGTCAATAAAACCACAATCCATATTGCACAACAACAACTAAATTCAGATCTCCAAAGAATTGACACATTTGCAAAGCATCACAATCTTAAACTAAACCCCTCAAAATCGCAAGTAATGGTTATGAATAAAAACAGTATTGAAAGAGAACATTTCGAACAAAATTTAGTAATTTCTATTAACAATGACATAATCCCCATAGTTCAGGAGACAAAAAATCTGGGCATTATATTTGATAGCTCGCTTGGCTTCGGCAGTCATATAAAAAACAGAACAAATTTAGCTTACATGCGACTAAAAAATATAAACAAATTAAAAAAACATTTATCAGCCAAACAAAAATATTATTTGTGTAATACCTTAATTTTATCACTTTTTGACTATGGAGATGTCGTCTATGGTGATTCGCTATCGTCGCGAACCAAAAAATGCATACAAAAAGTTCAAAATAGTTGCATGAGATTTGCATTTGGAATTCCATATCGAAACCATATCACTCCTTATCTGAATAACTACAACATATTAAACATGACGAATCGCAGAAAATATCACATGTATTCTTTTATCTATAGGGTTATAAAAACAGGTCAACCGCCCTATTTAAGAGAAAGATTTGTGCCTTTGCCTAGTGCCCAGAGAAGTAGAAATAATCTCAATTTTATCGTACCTAGGCATAGAACGCGTTCCTTCCGGCAATCGTTTGCCTATGTGGCGGTTCACTTATAGAATAATTTACCAACTTCAGTTAAAAGCTCATCGTCAAAAACATTCTCAAAACTGACAAAAACGTTGTTACAGAATCACCAGCTACTTTAGCAGCGTTTGTGTGAGCAAAAATAACGTTTTTACATTCCTACTCGCTGACAAGTTGTATAGATTTGTTTTTCGCGTCCGTTGCCAGCTCCCGGGGGTTCTCTCTTCGTTTTTGCCTTTTTTGTGTTTCACCGCCTCTTCATTTGCCTCTTTATTGTATTTGTTATTTTTTTAAGAACTTTTAGGGTATTCAGGGCTTTCTCGCATGGACTCTTTGTATTAAAGGGTCCAATGTATCGGTTTTATAATCGAGGGACTGTCCTTTTTCGTCATTACTCTATATGTAGAATTTCTTTTGTTTATGATGTTTATTCATGACGAAATAAATATTTTGAATTTGAATTTGAATTTGAATTTGAATTTTTATTATTTGTGTTTGATAAGAAAAACTAAGATTTCAATAGTTGGGCCAACTGAAGTGGGAAGGGGCTCGTATTGGGCGGAAGCCTTTATCAGCCATAAATTCAATTCATTTTCTGAACTTTCCACATAGCAAATGTGGCTCTGTACTCCATGGCCGCAGGTAGGGGAGGCCAGAGGGGCTGGGTCATGAGAATCCTCCTAGAATTAGCATATTCAGCATAGTTTTGCGTACCATATTTAAGATTTCTAAAAATTGACCCTCCTTGAAAAAATTTGCTACTCCCTACTATTCATATTTTCTCTAGGTGTTTTCTTATATCGCAAATTTTGAATATCAGGCAAGCAGTCCTTACGTTGTGATGCTCCTTACATCACTGTCCACCACTGGCCACTGGTTTTAACCTGAGCTTTTGTGAGCTGAGCACATCTCGGCTGCGCCGGGACTAGAACAAGACAACTATCCAGATAAGTTTAAGTTCAGGCACTAAAATATTTGTAAAATCTTCCTTCGTATACCATGATTAACGTTTTTCAGGGTTAACTATCACGGTTTAATAATTTCATTGTGCGGTAGTTTTAAATAATATACTTTTTTAACTTGCATTCCAGTGGTGGAACATATGAGTTATTCAGTCAGTTAATATTTAATGATTGTTCTAAATAGCTTGCGTTTTATTTGGCTCTCTGTACAGTTAATTAGTTTAAGACATTGCTATTAGATTCTTTTCTTTTGTGTGGATGATTAAGCAAAACAAGTTCGGATTAAAATCTCGGGGATTTGTGGCTTATTATGTCTTGAGTCACGGGCGCTCTTAACCGCCCCCCCCTCCCCAAGTCTCCGCTTTACTGAGCTAGGGCGTAAATTTTCACCCTACTACCTAGATAGCTGTTTTGTAATGACTCACCATTTGATTCTATTTATCGTGTTTTATTTATTTATTAATTAATAACAAAAAAGTATGGAGGAAACACACAACCATTTCCCTTTTTTATAAAAAAAAGTCGTGGCAGGGGGCTGACACAATCATAATATACAAATTGGCGATCTCTAATCAGTCCGCCTGAGAAAAGTTTCTGCAGGCGCCCATGCTGTACTGGATGAGTCAAACTGTTAGCAGCCATATCTTATGCTTTTCAGTTTTCTCGACTGAAAGGCTGTTTGTTCAAGTGTGTTGAGAGTAAACTTCGAGCTTATCGATTTTTAGAGTGATCAGGTACTGTTATATTACGGTTCACTTTATTACATGATATTTACCAACTATTAGTGTATGTTTTCGTGCTATTTGGTAACTCGTCAGCATGGCGTAGACTTGGTGTCGGTGAACAACGAACGAAAGCTTAGCAACTCTACTCTATTCAGAGTATAAGGTGAGATAGCACAAAGTGCTATCTACCACCATATTTACTATTGCATCGGATGATTTCAGGATTTGAAAGAACAGGGAACAACATACATATTTTAAGAATAAGGGTTGCTCCTTATATTCTGCCCGTTAGACATTTGCAGACGCTCATTTGATAAATGTTTTCATTGAATTAAGTGATCTGAGAAGGCTATGTTAGCAAAATATTCAGTTTATATATTTGACGTCTAGTGGCTAGAAAGTAGCTATGGTGAAAGGTATAAGTCCTGATTGGATGAGATTCAAGAAACTGGCATTTTTTCCTACAATTTTGGCGACAGTAAACTTTTTAGTGGTATCGTTAGGTTATTGCTTTATAATGAGAAGCTCACATTGACGTCGATTTTACACCATGTTGATAGAAGATTTCAAAAATCTTCGGTCATATGTAAAAAAGTGAAAGATTTTGCTTTTACGAAAATATGTTATACAGGTTGTCCCAGAAATAATACGCCAGAGTCACACGAGAGGTAGATTGGCTTCATATCTATCAGGTAAAATCAAAACGACCTTAGTAAAAGTTTCTAGTTTTAGAGATGTTGCCACTGTTATTGTTTTTTAAATTCCTTTGTGCTCCTTTTTGCCTGTTATGTTTACAGAGAACATATGATTTTTTCCTGGGCTAACATTGATAGTTGGTTGAAACAACCGATTATTCATTTCAATGAAAACTAGTACGGCATACTTAAAAAAAACTAATTATATTTGGTTTCAATGCGAAAACCGTTTACTAAAGTTTTACTAATTACTGTGAAAAAAATGTACCAGACTGAATCGGCAAATGACCTTAAAAATTGGCTATTGGATGCTGTTTCCAAAATAGTATAACATTTACAGGTTCTTTTTACTAAAAACTGAATAATTCGAAGTTTTGTCATTGGAGTCGTAATACTACAAATAAGAAATAATAGATGCAGCTGTCTTTTGTGTCCAAAGTACAGCTTTGTAGTTAATGTAATCGCGGTGCGCAGGTACCACCTGAATGTTGTAAAAATCAATGGAAATAAAAAAAGTACAACCTAATGTTCTGTTCATTATTTTGATGTCTGCATACAACAATGAATAAAAAAGTATAAAGGATAGCTGTTTTAGACATTTGCTAAAACAAAAAGCGGATACAGCAACTACAAAGTTGTAATTTGGACACAAAAGTCAGCTGCATTTATTATATTTTATTTGTAGTATTTCGCTAGTAGTACGACTTCAATGACAAAACTTGGAATTATTCAGTTTTCAGTAAAAAGAACCTATAAGTGTTATACTATACTAAGTGACATATAAATCCGAACACCCAGTTTAAATGGTTTTATTTTAATAAAATTTTTGTACTTAATGAAGCATAATAAGTAAATGACAAAAAATTCAAAATGATTGCACTGCTTCAAAGCCCTTTGACCTTTAATAATGTGTGGATGCACCCTGATGTGCTACGCATTCTCCAACGCGCCTAGGCATGCTTCTGATCAGGTGGTCAATGTCCTCCTGTGGTATCTCATTCCAGGCAACCACCAACTCCTCTCGAAGTGCTACTAGAGTCTGAGGAGCACGTTGCAAATTGAGCAATCTCCTACCCATCATATCCCACACGTGCTCAATTGGGGATAAGTCGGGAGATCTTGGTGGCCATGGTAACAACGTGACATCATTATGTTGAAAGAAGTCTATTGTGACTCTTGCAACATGTGGTCGGGCATTATCTTGTGGGAAAGTTGGATCTGCCAGGGTGTCAAGATAGGGTAAAAGATGGGGTTCTAGAACTTCGTGGATATAACGCTGCGCGTTCATGTTACCTCTGATGAAGATTAAAGGTGACCCGGAACCATAAGCTATAGCACCCCAAACCATAACTCCAACAGTGTGATGAACATGTCTTTCAACAATAAACTGTGGATTCCTCCTTTCACCACGTCGCCTTCTAACCCTGGCACGACCATCGTGCATGCCTAAACAAAATCGAGACTCGTCACTAAAGACAGTACTGTTCCACTCCTGATCCCAGAGTGACCGTTGTCTGCACCACTCAAGGCGATTACGTCGGTGTTCTCGAGTTAAAGGGAGGACCCAGTGTGGCCGGTATGAAAAGAAGCCAAAACTTCTCATTCGTCGGTAAACACTTCGCATGCCAATAGGTCTTCCGTGTTCTGCAAACCATTCATTTGCAATGGACCTGGTAGTGGAGAAACGGTCCCTTAAGGTCAATAATCTTAGGCGGCGATCTTCACGGTCTTTTGTTCTACGGCGGCGTCCAGTGCCCCTTGCTCTTTGCGTACGGCCTTCTCGAAGCCATGCCTGACAACACCTAACCACAGTGTCTACACTTCTTTGCACTCTAACTGCAATTGCCCGAAAAGAAAGTCCAGCTTCCCGAAGTCCCACTATACGGCCCCTATCAAACTCACTAAGTTGACGAAATCGTACAGGTCTCCGTACTCTAGGCATCGTAACCGATCGTAAAGGATGTCAAGAGCCAAAATCCGCCAACGTTGATTCTTTACTGCGGCTGAAATATTCATTTTTAGAGCGTTAGTGAATTAAAAAAAAGCAGTATAAAAACCGGAATGTCCAACTGATAATTCTGAAAAATTTTTCACTTGTTATTTACAGTGAGATAAATACATTCATCAACTTTTATTAAAATAAAACCATTTGAACTGGGTGTTCGGATTTATATGTCACTTAGTATATTTTGAAAAGAGCGTTCAATAGCTAATTTTGAAGAAATTTTCTGATTCAGTCTGGTACATTTTTTTCACAATAATGAGTAAATCTCTTAGTTATGGTTTTCGCACTGAAACCAAATGTAACAATCTGTTTCTTTCTTTAGCTAGTTCTCAGTGAAATAAATATTTGGCTGTCTCAACCAACTATTAATGGTAGCCCGGGAAACAAAATCATAAGTTAGAAGTTCTTTATAGCCATAACAGGCAAACATTTTTGAAAAAACTTGAAAGTGGTAGTATCTCGAAAACTCGAAGACTCTTATTAAGGTCATGTTTATTTTGTCTGATTGATCTGAAGCCAGTCTACTCCCCGTGTCACTCTGGCATGTTATTTTTGAGACAGTGTATAGTTAACATGCTATTTTCGCTTATAATCGCTAAACTAACAACCTAAGTATGTAAGGACTACTACTTTGTAGAGAACAAATTTCTACAAAAAATATCTACGTTTTTCCAACACCTTGTTGGCTCTTTGAGTATTAGGAGCAAAAGTCAAAAATCCTAGCCCCATAAATTCGTTATGTTCGTAGCGACAGACAAGCTCATTGCAGCAGTATTTTATCGGATATCAATTTTGGAATCTCTTGTCATATCAGCTTACAAATGCATCAAAATGAAGGAAATATTTATCACATAAAAATAAGTCATCAATTCGACGTGATTCGGAATTCTCCACACGAAAAGGCAGCAGTTTCGAAAAAAATAGATAAAATTTTTGTCGGACTCACCAAAAGGAAGCTATATGAAACGTTTTAAGTATATATTAATTATCTTCTTGCTCAGTTCATCGTAAGACTGACATGTGAAGCTTGAATCGAACGTGTTGCGGTTGATATCGACTCAATCTTGTCAAAGGCTTGAATGCACTACTACCTACGCTGAGTATAATACGTAATCTATCAACAATTCAGAATCGGTCTATAATGGCTAATAATGGATACTACACCAGCTTAGTTCATATCATCGGCCGAGGATATTGGATCAAAATCATTGTTAGTTAATACCTCCTAGTGCATGCAGGCGTGCGGGATGTAATTGTAATCAAAGCTTCTTATGCTATTAACACCTATTGATTTTGGCTAATGGCGAAACGATGCTAACGCACACAGTACACCATACATTTGGACAAAGCCAATTTTGTGTAAAATTCCCACTACGACTCTGATTTGCGTAATACTGTAACATGGACGGATACATGTATGCTCAATGCACGTTTGTTGCTTTTAATAAAGGTTTAACCATCCCCTCGGCAAAATGCAATGCTACCAAAAAAATACAGCGCCCTTTAAAATTATTTTATGTGAATGAAATTTTGTATACAGCACAAGCAAAACATTTGCGGTTCCGCTAGATTTCTCTAATGGACCCCCGATAATCCGGCGCCCCCTGTAGTCCAACACGTCTTTGAATATGTATTACATACATACGTATTTGACAATCTTCGCTAATATAGATCTCGCAGGTTTGAACAGGTTACAACTTGTACGTGCCACCGCTATGGTGCTCGACGCGTAAGCATTGTTTTACTTAGCTTGAATTTGACTACTGGTGATAGCGGTACGGCCTAGCGTGCGTTCATTGTTTACTATTTATTCATTGTGTGTATAGTACCCAGTAATGTCATCACAAAGTCAGAAGCGAAAGCACAAAACATTGACAAAGAAAAATGTGATATTTTATACCGCAATGAAACTTTCAGTAGATTAGAAAGTGAATACGGCGTAGGCCGATCTACAATTTATGACATTACAAGAAACCACGAGAAGATCAAGAAGTTCGTGTCAACTACTGACTGCGGGCCAGGCAAGAGACAGACACTCAAGAAATCTGAACATCCAGACGTGGACGAAGCTTTGTACATGTGGTTTCTTCAGGAAAGAAATAGGCATGCACCAATTTCAGGACGCATGTTGGCCATGAAAGCTAAATTTTTTTATAAGGAAATAACAAAAAAGATGATTTGGTGGCCAGCAAAGGATGGCTAGAACGTTATAAAAGTCGTCATGGCATACGTTTAATGACTATCACAGGTGTACAATGCAGACGAATCAGGGCTTTTTTGACGTCTGATGCCTAACAAAACTTTCGGTTCTTGAAACGACAAATCCGTACCTGGACGAATAGTAAGTAAAGAGCGTGTAGCCATACTACCTACCATGTGCTAACGCTGCGGGCACACACGCGTTTAAGATGATGGTCATTGGGAAATCTAATAAACCACGGGCATTCAAAAACATTGATTTACCTGTTCGCTATTACGGACAAAAGTGCATGGATGACAAAAGACCTTTTCAAAAAGTGGTTTGATGAATGCTTCGTACCTGAAGTTAGAAAATGGTTAAAAGATCATAATTTCCCTCAAAAAGCGTTGTTGCTTCTTGATAACGCTCCCGGTCATCCGTCTGAAGAAGAACTAACAACTGAGGATAAATGCATCATTGCGATGTTTCTTCCGCCAAATTGCACTGAACTGATTCAACCAATGAACCAGAATATCATTCAGTTTGTCAAGCAAGACTATAAGAAAAACCTACTTCTGAGAGCCGTATCAAAAGACCAACCAATAGAAAAAACTTTAAAGGAATTTAATATGAAAGACTAGGTTTTTGCTCTTTGTCAATCGTGGAATGCGTTACCGTCATCTTGGAAAAAGTTACGGCCAGATATAGTCACCACTCCTAGCAACGTTCCACATAGTTCCAGTGCTACTTCGTAAGTTATAGAACAAGTCGCTACTGAAACACAGATAAGTCCGGAAGATTTGGAAATCTGGTGCCGTGGAATGGATAAAGAGGAAAATGTTTTTCATGAAATGTCTGACGAATAAATTATAAAAGAGGTTTCTAATTATACAACAAACAATCAGGAAAATAACGACGACGTGATTGCAACTGCTCCACAAGTCACAGCACAAGACGCAATTAACGCCTTTGAGCTAGGTTTACAATGGGCTGAAGAGAATGGTACATCCTACAACAAACTTTTACTTTTGAGAAGACTGAGGGACAAAGCTCTGATCTCGCGTTATACCAACCTTAAACAAAAAAAAATTGATGAATATTTCCAAGCTTCATAATTTGCTAAATACATTAATGGTTTTGATTAATAATTCTTGATTATTTTGGTACATATGTATGTGCATTTATGCTTAATTTTATATTAAAACGTAAGCTATCTCTTGTTATTTAATTTACTAAATTCGACATACATAAACTATGTATGATTTGTACTTCAAAGTACATACATATACATAACACATATAATCTTACCATTGGATATGTAACTTGTCGGATTACAAGGTACTCTTTTTTAAAAAATTCCGGACTATAGGGGGTCTTAGGCAGTGCTCTATAACCCGACAAATTCGATAGTCCGACATTGCCCTGCATAATGTTTGTCGGATTACCCGAGGTTCACTGTATGTTTGGCCACTCTGATGCTTATACGAGAGTTGATCAAAAAAAAGTTCCCAGAAAGCTCCAGCTATACTGGAAGGTGCGAAGCGAAATCCGGCAACACCGCATATTCGTTCCATAACTCGCTTTTTGCATGCCAAATGAACTCCATCCGTAGATACCAGTGACGGATTTAGAGGAGGGCGAGGGGGGCGACAAATGAGAGTATCCGCGCTATTAAAAGACTGATACAACTGACTGAGCCAGACTCGTACTGAAAACCATACAATAACACAAAAGATTTGCCAAATTTAGATAAACGATAAGGGTAGTAAACAAAAAACGCTAAGATTTCACACGGCAGTGGTCGAGAATATCAAAAAATCTGTGTAATAACATTGTTTCTTAAAAATTTTACTCTTTCACTATTTCTTTTATTATGTAACTTTTATATAGGTGATTTTTGGTATATCAACCCATTTGACGAGTCCTACAAGCAGTTAAAATGAATCACACAACTTTGAAAGGATTATTACTGATTGTTCAACTTGATGCTTCATGATAAGTGGACCCAATGATATCAAAAACCTAATGTTTAGCATTTTGATCATACATGGTATTGCCCCTAAAGGTAATACATAGGCACATCAGCACTAGGTGCTTTCTAAAACTAGGGATGTCTTTACCTCATCATGCACTAATACAATTAGCGAACTTGGGACAAAACGGTTATGTATTCAATTCCAATGCACAATAAGAGATAGTACATTTTGGCAATAGGCATAATAGCGTATTTGTTTTAGATTTTAATATACGTATATTATAAAAGCTTTATGAATTTTTAAAGTACTTTAAGCTATTCATATATTAGTGATATTCTTTTTGTTACAGGTGTAGACTTTTACTTCAACATTCAATTCGCGGACATAATCCGGATAAGCCTGGTATGTATAACACTTCTTCCACCAACGCAGTCTGTCTATCTATTTGGCATCTGTATTTCTGTGTATCGTGCAATTTGCGTACCTGTGCATGTTTACCTGTAGTTCCGGAACACGAACAGAACGACGGATTTTTTGCCTAGTTGAAAGCCAGCCTCGGCCAGAGAGTACCAAAATAGTGCAGAGTCAACCTACTTGACGCCATTTTTTGAGTTTTTCATACAAGCATCTGTGTCCCTATGCAAATATAAAATTCAATCTGATTTTTATTTTTTTTGACAGCATTTGATCCAGTTCAACCATAATCTCGTATTTTATTGTGCAAGCTTTATCACAATTTTTATACCCGAGAAAATAAAATTGTTTATAGATTACGCAGAACACCGTCTTTTTGACGACCGTCATAACTCACCCCCAAGCTTTGCTTAATATATTTGCAAGTTTCGTTATCAAAAATAAACGTTATTTATCGTTTCGCAAACCGTTTACTTTCCAACGTTTCCCCTTTATTACAATGGTGGGTAATTCAAAGCAGCGACAATAAAGAATTTTATCTCCAGTTCCATCGGTTCGTGTTCCTGTAGTTGTTAAGCATGAAGAATTCCAAGAATTCCAACACAACACTCTGCTTTCCATTTTCCAGACGTTAAGTTATTGCAGCAAACACAATAAGCGACATTAAAAAATGAAAGTATGGAGATATATTGTTTGGTGACATTTTGCTGTATTGAGGTCTTTGGACGACACCATCTTAAAGACACACCATAGAGCTTGAATGAATGGACTAACGACCAGTTTATACTCAGTCGCATTAAAAGTGTTACACCCAGAAGAAATGATTCCTTCTACTTGTTTTTTGGCAACATAATGACTATATTTGAATGTGGCAACAATGTCAACGTTTTATCTTTGTATTTATTTACCCTTCTTAAAATGTTATCTCTTAGTTTTTGTGAAGGAAGCAGTTTCTGAGAGCTCAGCAGTAAAGATATTTTTAGTTATTGCTAGTGTTGAGCATAACTAAATGCCTTGAGTTCGAAGACGTCCAAATTATCACCATGCTAGCGACTTTGAGAGGGGTAGAATTATTGCCTATGGAGATATTGGTGGCTTGTCCTATTGCAAAGTTGGCTGCCGTGTTAATTGTACCGCAATGACGATAATGCGTGTGTGGATAGAAGAAGCTAAAGGAACACGAAGAAGGCCAACTGGTCCCTCGAGGCGTACCACAGAGCATAAAGATAGGCGCTTCAGGCAACCAGCCATACGAGATCGTTTTGCTACTACGTGTCAGATCGCTGACGAATGGTTTGGAGAAGAAGGTAGACCTGTTACTATGCGTACACTCTGAACTTCTTTCATACCGTCCACGGTTAGTGCTTCCTCTGACTGCGGACCACTGCCGTCAGCGTTTGAACTGAAGCAGATAACGGCAACATTGGGAGGCAGAATGGCATAACGTCATCTTAAGCGACGGATCGAGATTCTGTCTAGGTATGCACCATTTTACTGCCGTAACCACAGGGCGTCCTTTTTAAGCAAGACAAAGCACTTCTACATACTGCTCGTCGTACTAAGGACTTTCTTCAAAAAGAGACGATAATGTTTTGCCGTGGCCACCCCGTTCACCGGATTTAATTCCCATTGAACATGTGTATGGTATGATGGGGAGGAGACTATCCACTTTGCACCATCCGCCACAGACTCTGCCACAGCTAATCCACGAAGTTCAAATTGCTTGGAATGGGGTGCCACAACCAGTATTTCGATCATCTCATTTTGTGTGTGTGTGAAATCATTTTTTCTGGATGTAACACTTCTAGTGTCACTGTATATTTCATGTTTGCCTGACCAATGAAGTCGCATATATTTGAAATTCTTCTTTAATGTTTTTAGGTTAGCACGGTGACGTTTTCTAGTACGAGTACATGAGACTTTTGACAATATTTTATATAAATGTGGGGAAATCTGTAATGTGTGGACTATATTTGACAGGTATTAAGCATAACGAGTATGGAAAAATCACACCACAGTTCTCTGGCTTTCGCCGCTTGACATTCGGCAATTACCAATTTTATAAAAAAAATCGTGAAACCGTTTTTCATCGAAAATTTAATGCTATACAAAAAAAATAGAGTCTTCCTACACTTAGGTTGTTAGTTTAAACATTATAAGCGAACACATTACATGTACCTTTACCTTTATTGTTTACTTTCCAACGTATAGACAGTACAAAGGGTACTTACAAGCTTTGCAAAACAGCTTTATTTATTGACTTCCTTCAAAGTAATTTCCACCACATTCAAGACAGTGCAAAGTCGCAGGAAGCAGGATCTGGACTGTAAGGAGGGTGCTCAATAAATTTCAGTCCAGTAGTGGTCAAATACTCGGTACAGGCTTTGACGCGGTGAGCTGGAGCGTTGTCATGGTGAAGGTACCAAGTGTCCATCCTTGACTTTAGCCGCAGGTTTTTCATATACTTAATGACTTTAGGCAGGCACTGTTCCGAGCACCACTCAGCTGTGACTGTCTTCTGTGTGTCCAAAATGCTCCAGAGTCCCGCTCGATTTGAAAAATTTAGCTATCATTTTTTTCTTAACAGATCAGGATTTTCTGAAAGTTACGGGTGTGTCCTCATCATCAAAGACCCAAACTTTGTTTTGAGCCTTGGTCGGCACATCGTAATAATAGAGCCAAGTCTCGTTACCTGTCACGATGCTATTCACCTACCGAGATTGCCCCTTATCAAACATTTTCAGCATTTTACGGCAGTCTTCTGCTCTTCCGTCAGACTATGAGGTACACAGAGAGAACAACGTTTCCTTACGTGTAAATGGTCATGCGGAAGTAAATGAATTGATGGTGCATGAAGGTGTAAGGTATGTCACCCTTTGGTCTTCATCAAGCATTTTCCTCTCAGCAGTAATGTTTTCCTCTGTTACTGACTTCGCGGCCTTCCTGTCGTCTCGGCGTCCTCCACGGTGAAATTGCGTCTTTGGAACTCTCTGTACTACCTGAACCTTGTCGTACGATGAGGACAATCATTCTTAAATGCAAGCATCGTTTCTTCTAACCACTGGGCTATGCTTAAACCACCCGTAAAGTTATACCGTAAAACTGGCCTTATCTCACTACGTGACCACGATGCCATAGACTTTACAGTGTCAATACGAATAAACAACTAAATCAACAGACGTGCTGCTGATGGCTACTATGTACTCATAGACATGTTTCAGCATGCAGTAACACGCAGCCTCCTACGTCCGTTTAAGTCATATAGCAAAACTTTTGAAAGTGTGTTATATGACATACATTTTCAAATGTTTTTTCTATTACAATACTTTCTCGCCAGTAGCGTGGGAAGTAAAATATATCGATCACACTTTTCTGCCTCAATCTATCGTTTATTATGAAATACGCTAAATCGAATAAATTAGGCTAAGTCTGCATTAATGTGAAATAAAATGTTTCAAAAGCTTTTCAGACGTACAACACTAATTAATATCACTGTGATCAGTTTGTCAACGAGTACAAAGAAGCACGTTCGGCCATAAGCTGAGATATTGACCATCATTTGACCCCAATTAAGTTCTAAAACTGCTCTGTGCATGTCTTTGTGCATATGGAAAGTAAGACTTATCTGTCGGATATCCCTCGATAATAATTGCTTGGACGTAATATAATGGCTATCCACCAATTGAATGAGGCTCGCTTTGAGCTAAATTCTACGTAATCTGAAAGGGCATCATTACGTAAGTGAATTTGTCTCTATCTTCCTGCTTTTGCACACGGTCGACTAACGGATAAAGGTATGTGTAGGCTCTAGGCCCTTTGAAACATACTATATGCCCAATAATAATCCCGATAATTATCTAGGATCAAAGGGCTACCATCTACACTGTCTACAGCGTGGAGGTGGACATGAATTACCCGGACCGCTAAAGCCGTTCACACACTCAGGTATAATCAGGGTGGATCACGTCATACGAAAACCCTGAATATAGAAGTAGAAAGAACTATCGTATAGTTTATTGACTGAAACAGAGCAGTTACGTCATACTGAGTAAATTTGAATGCCGACCTTAATGCAAAATAGATCCTAAATTGGTACGTATGGTTTGAATTTGCCGGGTATATTTATGTTGGTAACAGTTTTCTTTCTTGTGACATTGTCGCAAATCTAGTCAGATAACTACGCCAACGGCTGTTGTTTATCTATGGTATATGTTCGTTTTTTCGCATCAATATTTGCATTCTTATCTTATAAAAACAGTTTTTTTCAAAACTTTGAGGTGTCGTTTTAAGCATTTTGCTAAAATGCCGAAACCTCTAGGTCGACAAGCAAGAGAATTCGTCATTTCATTGACAAAATATTTTGAGGCCCAACGAGATCATGGAGCTACATTATTGCACTTACAGTCCGTAAGAGAGGTATTAGGTATTAAATAGAATCTACAGGGTGTAAACGTTATGGTAGTCAATATTTAAGTGGGTAATAGGGGGGGTCAAAACAAGTCTAAAGGTTCATATGACCCATGGTCCAAAAGTCAATAGATTTTTGTCTAAATGGCTTTATAGTTTACAACTTTAAGTGCTTTATATCGACCACAATCTCACTAATTTTTATAATCTAATCTAAAACGTTTTTAAATTGGGTAATTAAAAAATAAATGGCATTAAGTTCTTCTAAGTTAAGCCAAAA
This sequence comes from Acanthoscelides obtectus, assembly GCA_963669975.1. Classification (NCBI taxonomy): domain Eukaryota; kingdom Metazoa; phylum Arthropoda; class Insecta; order Coleoptera; family Chrysomelidae; genus Acanthoscelides; species Acanthoscelides obtectus. The sequence continues at coordinate 22,393,563 of CAVLJG010000002.1, forward strand.
TTTGTAGTCAGTAAGTTTCATTTAATTAAATATTTAATACACACATGACAATAGCGCGTCGGTCTTTCATCACTCTCATCGAACTGGCAATCGATCGCAAATGGTACTTTATCGTTTAGTCAAGCAGAGCATCGGGTGTGTTGTTTTGTTCTGTTCGCGTACGTCGTCGTGTTTATTTACAATGTTCTCGTGAGCAAGTGAGTTTCATTAAATCTAATATTTAAAACACACATGACAACAGCGCGTCGGTCTTTCATCACTCTTATCGAACCGGCAATCGATCGCAAATGGTACTTTATCGTTTTTTCATGCAGAGCATCGGGCGTGTTGTTTTGTTTTTGTTCGCGTACATTGTCGTGTTTATTTACATTGTTCTCGAATCAAGAGTTCGCCGACATGTTGTTAGTTTATGGTAAAGCTCGTCAGAGTTCCAATCTTGCAGCTCAAATTTATCGCAAGAGATTTCGCCAACGGGTACACCCAGACAGAAGGACATTTGTGCAAGTGTACCAAAGACTTCGAGATATAGGAAGTGTTCAGCCCACTAATATTCGCACTCGTGAAAGACAGGTTATTGTAGAGCAGGAGGAACAAATTCTAAATATCGTGGAAATCAATGCAGATATCAGCACTCGGGAATTAGGCCGCCGCGTAGGACTATCGCATACCATAGTCCATAGAATTCCACGGGAAAATTTGCTTTATCCCTACCATGTACAACGAGTGCATGCCTTGTTACCAGTGGTTTTTGCACAAAAATATTGAAATTCGGATTTTTTAAAAAACATTCTAGCGACGGACGAATGTTCTTTTACGCGAGACGGAATATTAAATTTCCATAATACTCACACGTGGGCCCAGGAAAATCCTCATACCAATCGTTAAGGTCATTCCCTACAACGTTTTAAAATAAATATTTGGGCGGGTTTTCTTGACGATCAGGTAATTGGCCCTTTCGAGTTACCCCCAAAGTTGCCAGGAGAAGGATACCTTAGCTTTCTTGTCAATAACCTACCAGAACTTTTTGAATGAACATTATCCAAATCGCTGGATCGGTCGAAATGCTCCTGATCCTCGAAAATGGCCAGCAAGATCTCTTGACCTCAATCCGATGGATTTCTGGTATTGGGGAGAGCTTAAAGGGATGGTTTATGGGGCTGGTCCAATAACATCTGAAGCACAACTTCGGGAAAAAAAATTATTGCGGCTGAAATAATAAATGAACAACTTCGAGGACCTAGAGTAAGAAGAAACTGGGTTCGTCGTAATGAAGCTTGTGTGGAAAGTGGAGGACGAAATTTTGAACACCTTCTTTAAATACAAAAAAAGTGCAGTGTGGGTTTTAAAAAGAAAAACAATGTATGTATCAAAATTGTGTTCCATATTTACAAGTGGATTTTTTTAATACGTTCATTAAACTTTCACACACCAGGTGAAGCGCTGAGACAGTTAGCGGTAAGTCCGTTTTTTTAATCGTTTGCATTTTACGAGTACATTATCAAATAATGAAATAAAACCTTAGAGCCAAAAATAATAAACTCCATCTTTATTTACACTGCGTTCCGTCGAAATTTGCGTCTGGCATTGCGGCGCTGTCAGATTTTATTTTACTTTACAAGTCGATTATCTCTAAAAAAATGCCGTTTTGACCCCCATGTTATATGAAACTTTTTGCTTCTTTCAACCCCCTCTATCACCCATTTTAATAATGGCTGACATAACGTATCTTGCTGCAATACAAGGAAGTAGTCCACTGTTTGTCTGTATACAATAATTTGGAAAAATGCAAGCTAGAGTTACATCGTATATGTATAACAGAAAGAGTAATGGTCCTAAATTTGAGCCTTGGGGAATTCCTGAAGTAGGCCTTACAAGCTGATAATGGGGTTGCATGAGAAGTGCAGAATCAACCTACTTGACGCCATTTTCTCTACTCCAAAAGCAGAGCTGTATCGTGCGGTCTTTCAATTCATTCACATCCACGTAGCCCCTAACATTTATGACCAAGTGGATGCCAGAATTGACCATATTTCATGGATATTTCTAATAAAAGTCAAGCGACTTCCTAATTTTTATTACCGCAAGGATCCCGTAACCCGGTTGTTGTATTGCTAAACACCCCAAACGGTCAACTTACCAAATTTCGTGAGCCGCTTGATTCCCGATGACAAAATTTTACGATCCATCCAATGCTGTCGCACAATCGACCGACTTCTGTTGCGAGCCGTTGTAAAAGACAGATCATTTGACATCGTAAAATTAATTGCCTTAGGATCATAAATCTATAAATTCACGATAACGCAGCCGTGTGTGCGTATATAAAATTTATTCACGGAAACAAAGTTACGTCATATTTAGTAGATTTGAATGCCAACCTTAATGCAAAATACCAGGGGTACCCAAAAAAAAACGGAATTATATTTTAAAAGCTATTTATTTTCAACTTTTTCATAAAGTAACCTTATCTCCTTCAAAATACTGTCCACTACAACTAATACACTTGTCCCACCGGTGCTTCCACTACTCGAAATATTTTTTTGAAGTCTTCCTGAGAAATGTCTGACAGCTGCTGCCTCGTTTTTTTCTTGACCTTTTCAATGTCGTCAAAGCGGCGTCCTTTCATGCCCCTCTTCATCCGTGGAAATGAGAAAAAGTATCACGGAACAACGTCAGGCGAATAAGGTGCGTGAGGCAGCGAAACCATTTTTAGCCAGAAACTGTCGAACATAGATGACTGTGTGCGCAGGTTGCATTATCGTGGTGGAAGAACCAGTCTCACGACTGCCACAAATCGGGTCTTTTTGCCGAACACTGTTTCGCAATCGTCTTAAAACCTCCAAATAGCACAAGCTCTCGGATTTTTTCACCATTTTCGTCGACTCGAGCAGTTGTTGAACGTCCAGAGCGAGGTCTGTCATCAATCGACGTGTTGCCACTTTTAAATTAAGAAAACCACTCGTACAGCTGAGTGTTTCCCATAGCATCGTCTTTGTAAGCTATTTTAAACATTAAAACAGATTCAGCAGACTTTTTACCAATTAGAAAGCAAAATCTCACAGCTGCACGTTGCTCACTGAAACTTGCAATCGTAAAAAACGAAACAAGCACGAAAAAGCTGTAGCAAAAATATTGACTACAGAGAAACGAAACACGCCAGATTGACAACTCGGGTGGCACTGAACTGGTAATGGGTTGCGCTGTACGCCTCTAGGGCAAACATGTTACTACACAAGGTCCGCCCACTGCAATGCTATTCCGGTTAATTTTGGGTACCTCCTCGTAGATCCTAAATTGGTACGTATAGTTTGAATTTCCCGGGTACATTTATGCTGGTTTTCTGTGTTGTGACATTGTCGCAAAGCTTGTCAGGTAATGATGCCAACGGCTGTTTATTTGTGGTTTATTTTCTCTCTTTTTGCCTCAATATTTGCATTGTTATTTTATAAAAACAGTTTTCTTCAAAACTTTGAGATGTCCTTTTGAGCATTTTGCTAAAATGCCGAAACCTCTGGGTCGTCGTTTCTTTGACGGAATATCTTGAGACCGAACGAGATCATGGATCTCCATTATTGCCTTTACAGTCCGTAAGAGAGGTATTAGACAGTAAAAATAATTTATACCAGCTCTAGCGTTTACAAAACGTACGCTCCGTAATGTTGGTTGCGGTAAGGCATCGAAACCATAAAGTAGATTTTGTAAATCATCCTAGGATCTAGTATTTTTAATTAATGTGGCAACCATGTGCGTCTCTGTCATTATTTGATGCTGCGACGTAACGGCTTCAATTCAGTGAATAAACCATACAAATACAGAACGATTCAGAATATTTGGGCTTAAAGTTTCCCAAGTCCATTATCAATTCAACATATAACGCATTTTAACCACATACAGTTCCTGTTAAAAATGCGATAGAAGCTCCCTGCGGATATGCAAGCCTCTAAGGAACTGTTTTACTACTAAAACCTTAGTCCGGATCATAATAGACCAATCAGAAGGCGTCTTTCAGGTGACTCAAATGAATACAGTCGATTTCTTCTAAAACATGTATCAAACTAGCGAAAAAACGTACGAGCTGTATAAGTAGGGGCTCTAGATCCCATATTAAATCAAGAAATTCTTCATAAATCACTTAGTTTAGCTACAAATGCAGATTTTTGCATCGAAAGTTGGCCAGATGGGAACAAGGATCATATACGCACCTTGTAGATGATAGAACCGAATTCAAAACAAACCTAAACACGTGAGATGTTTCAAAAAAGTTATATCGGTTATTAATTAGGTGTAGATTTTTCGAGGTAAATAGGATGTTTCTGGGTTACAATTATTTTAAGCACCTTTATCTCGTTTAAGCTAACATATACTGTTGTCCTTGCTTAAAAATATTTTATAAAAAAATGGTAGCAACCAGATAACAAATTTTACAACAAAACTAAAGGTCTGGCAACAGCTATGCTGAATGACGTAAGCTGCAGCGTCAACGTAGCTAGAGGCTGCCCTCAGGGCGGAGTTCTGTCACCCCTACTGTGGTGCATCGTTGTGCCAGCTAGAGATGGGATGTATCCAAATTCAGATAACTCAGATTCAGTCTGTGGAGAGTGATGCAAATTCAAGAGCTTGCGACCTATCATGTCCAGACATGTTCAATCGGAGATAGATCAGGCGACCGTGGTGGCCAAGGTAAATGGTTGATGCGATGTTGATCCATGAACGCCCACGATGCTCTGGCAACATGCGGTCTGGCATTGACTTGTTTTGGATAATGTTTAGGTATGGAATAAGATGAGGCTCTACTACTTCCTGAATATAGCGTCGGGCTGTCATATTGCTTCTCATGACAATTAGTGGTGATCTGCTACCATAAGCAATAGCACTCCATACTATAACTCCCACGGTGTGGTGAACGTGACGTGACTCTCTCTGTGTGAAATTGTGGGTCACGTCTTTCACCACGTCGCCTTTTCACTCTTGACCCGACCATCGTGAATCCAGAGACAGAAGCGGGATACGTCACTAAAGACCACCTGTTTCCATTCCCGGCTCCATAGAATTCTTTCTCTACACCAGAGCAAACGGTTACGCCGATGTTCAGCTGTGAGAGGTAGCACCAGATGTGGTGCTCTTCTAACCTCTGATAAGCGATGACTCGAGTACTGCTGAATCTGTCTCTCAGAGCCAGAAGTCTTAACCGGCGGTCTTGTCGCTCTGTGGTCCCTATGGGACATCCAGAACCCCTCGCTCGGTGTCCTCGACCTTCCTGAGTCCACGCTCGTCCACACTGCAGCATACTGCTTAAGGATCTGTTGGTCCTCCTAGAAACATCTCATATCGATAGACCGGCTTCACCCAAGCCGCCAATTCGATCCCTCTCAAAGTTACTTAGCTGGGACACCCAGCGAATTCTACGCACTCTAGGCATTTTGAGCAGTCACAAAAAGGCGTCTCAATAAGCTACACGAAATTTAACATTTAACTGACACAGTAAATGTACGAAAACTGAATGTTTCTCCAAACAATACACGCAGCCACCACAAAAATTTAACAAAAAGACCTGACGATTTTATCACTTCTTGTTCATGGCAAGATAAATCGATATGTAAAAAATTCTTGAATTCCAATAAACATACGTAGGTCTTTACCTTTCTTTGTCATTCAGTATATTTTGTTAAAAACCCCTTCTCCTAGAAAATCTTCATGGGTGATGATGTTTTTTCTGCTTTTTCTCTGTCTATCCCAGGAATATTAGAAATGTATACAAGTACACTCCAAATTTTCGAAGAACTTAACAAGTGACATATCCATAAAACGCTGTCTAGTGGCCACAAAGTGAACTTAATTAAAAAGCCTTCAGAAGGAGCGCAGGCAGCTCTTCCGAATGAAACCAAGAACGTGAAAATCGGTGCAGTTAAAAAAGTAATATTACTTTTTCTGAAATTACATTCAACCCTTTCCCCACCCTTAACGAAACGAAACGAAAGTTCGAAGTTTGAGCAATCAACATAATAGAGTTATTAAATCACTACACATTTTTGCAGAATAATGGCGTGTTAATTTTTGAAATTGAAAATACGCCCCCAGGCGGCCATTTAATGGAGCTGAAAATAATTCCCACCAGTTTCCTTTGGCCACGGGTCACCCGGTATATAACTTTGCAGGACAAAATTCGTAATTTTGTCACTGAAACATAATGTAAATTAAATATTTTCTCTTCAAGAAATAAGTTGAATTCCAAGCAAACATTCCTCTTTTGTTACTAATCTAAATCGTGTAATATTCCAGGCACCCGCGAAAAGCGTGACTTACGACTTTATGAAAACAGAAAACCCGAAACCTGTAACTTGTTCTAAGTTGCGTATTCGGCATAGCTACCAGTTATTCCAGACAGCCATCTCTTAAAGGAACACAGAGACCTTACAAGGAATGGATTCGGGCTATTTTCTTAAAAAAGAAGTATATTATACAGGGTTCTCCTTAATGATATGCGAATATTTAAGGGTGTGAATCTACATGAAAAATTAATGTTAGTTAGCTTTATAAACTATGGTTCAAAAATGTTTCCGCACAAAAACTCGGGGGTCGAGGTTTTAGGAAAAGAAAAATGGAAATTAAATAGTATTTTCAGAACCGCTTCAGATATCTCACTTATATCTAGTACGTAGTGAAAGCTAATAAAGTTGCATATTTTTCAATGAGAAAATAACTTTTAAGTTCAACAGTGGCGTGAGTACGGGTATTGACTTCGATATTTTTTAAGAAAAAAATGGTACGCCAATGGTTTTTTGCTAAATAAAAATTATTTTTGAATTCCCGGTTTAATCTAAAACAAATGATCTAACTTGAATTGTTTTCTTCCGATGTGAAATTTTTGAGTAAAAAAATAAAAACCATTCAATTGTCTAACTTGCAAAATTATTATTAATTTACTTGGAAGAACTAAACACATTAGAGGTAATGAACAACATCTCACAACATTAAAATAACATTAAAACCAACGCAATGATTACAAAAATTGTTGAAAATGGCCCCCTTCACTGAGTATGCATGCTTCCGCCCTCCTTCTCATGGAATTGCGCACTCGTTGAAATATCCCCGGAGTGTTTTTTATTCTACTCGTATCACAAGCTGCAATTATTCTTTCTCTTAATTCCTCTACAGTGTTAATAGGACTTCTGTACACTAGTGTCTTAAGATAGCCCCACAAAGAAAAAGTTGTTGATGTCTGGGGACCTTGGTGGCCATTCTTGGGGCCCACCGCGGCCAATAGACCGATTTGGATAAACAGTTTGTAAATAATTACGAACCGCTACACTGAAAATGCGCTCCTGCATCATCATGCATGTACCACATATTGTTTCTTATTACTAATGGAACATCATCAAGCAGCAAAGGCATCTGTTGTTGAAGAAAATTGAGGTAAGTCTGTCCGTCAAGTCGTCCCGGCAAAAAGATTGGGCCAATAAAGTGGTTACCAATAATTCCTGCCCATACGTTAACCGAAAATTGGTGTTGGAAATGGGTTTCGGTTACGGCATAGGGATTTTCTTCTGCCCACAAATGATTATTGTGGAAATTCTGAATGCCATTTCGAGAAAAATTAGCTTCGTCCGTGAGCAGAATCATGATTCAAATTGCGGATTTTCTGTAATGTTTTGAAGATACCACTGTCACAAAGTCACACGCCTTGGAAAATCAATGGGAAGTAATGCCTGTGCTCTTAAAATATGGTAAGGATATAACAAAAAATCCACTAAAATTCTCCAAACAGTTTGATGGCAAATATTTCAGTGCCTAGCGATCTTCCTCGTACTCGTTTCAGGATTTTCTTAGACCTCGGGCAGCACTGCTTCTTCAATTTCAGGTGTTCTCGAGGTCTCCCTTCAGATGTTCCTTTTTCGGATAGAACCAGTTTCAGCAAGACGGCGATGAATATTAGAAAAGGTTCTACTATCTGGCAAAGCACAATCGGGATATCTCTGGTGATAAATCCGTCTGGCTTGCTCACCATTACCGTACGACAAGGCCATATACGTGATGCATTTCCGCCATTTCTGCATTTGAATAATTGACCATTATTAACAAGATTGTAAAAACTAAATAATGAAAAAGATGTCACAGCGAACAGATTTGAATAACAAAGACTTGTCAGATGTCAAAAACCACTGGCATATTCCAGATTAACTAGATATTTACTGCTAAATTGAAATCTTCAATTATTACATTAATTTTCTCGGACAATAGAATGGTTTTTATTTTTTTACTCAAAAATGGCGCATCGAAGGAAAACAATTCGGGAAAGATCATTGGTTTTAAATTGAACGGGGAATTCAAAAATATTTTTTATTTGGCAAAGAACCGTTGGCGTACCATTTTTTTCTTAAAAAATATCAAAGTCAATACCCGTACGCACGCCACTGTGAAAGCTAAAAATTATTTTTGCATTGAAAAATATGCAACTTTATTAGCTTTCACTACGTACTAAATATCAGTGAAATATCTGAAGCGGTTCTGAAAATATTAATAGATTTCCATTTTTTTCCTAAAACTTCAACACCCCGAGCTTTTGTAAGGAAACATTTTTGGACCATAGTTTATAAAGCAAACTAACATTAATTCTTCATGTAGATTCACACCTTTAAATATTCGCATATCATTATGGAACACCGTGTATGTTATACCCAGAACTAAAGTGTTCATTGGCTGAAAGTTTCCGAGAATCAGGGCATCCAGCTGGGCAGTTCGTACTCATTACAACGTATTGTGGGTTTGTTACACAATATGTAATAGTTGTTTGATATTCATTTGTGTTTTTATCATCGACCCTAATGCCCGGCTCACCAGCGTTGCACTCAGATATGCAGTTTGTATCTCCTTTAGCGCCAGAAACCCAACATTGGTTACTTGTCATTTCATTTCCTAGTGCTTGGCACTAGGTGGTGCCCAAACTACAACCATTTGCATCCAAATTCCATAGCACAAAGAACCACCCACTGAGGGCTCATCAACCATCGACCGAGCACAGTTATATTCTGTTACCAAATTATAACTTCAGTTGAAGGGGGATAACTCATTCCATCACCTACGATGCTTTTGGTGACGCTTACAGCGCAATAGCGGCATGAACTATTTGCACTCTAGGAACTATCTAGTCAGCAAGTTGGAATATTACGAACGTAAATAATAAAAACAGCTACTTCACATCGTCTACCTATGAAACTCATAATATGCTGCCCAACTTGGAGGCTCTGTATTTCTAAGATTATTTATGTAAAGTCGCTGTGCCCATAGGTCACAAATTAAAAAAATAATTAGGAAAGCCATTCCTTGTGGGGTTTCTGCGTTGTCTTATAGAGGGTGCGGCAGAGAGGACGGACGTGTGTGGGATGGGTAGTACTCTCCGCCTCCGTCTACGAGAGAGGTGGGGACGGTGCCATTTTTGACTCGTGAGATCCTAGCATTATTTTACCTATGATTGTTTCGTCCGAAATAATGAGTCAGTCATCGTCGTACAGCGTGAGATTCGTCGCCACTTCAACATTCATCGGGATAGAGCTGTTCCCTCTCGAAACACCATCCTTCGTTGAGTTCAATCACTTCGCATTCGTGGTGAACTGATCAACAGAAGACCAAGAGGAGTGCCGCGAACAGTTCGAACTCCTGAAAATGTTGAACGCGTTCGAGATGGCCTTTCTTCGCAGTCCGACTCGATCTGCCCGGAAACATGCTGCTGCATTTCGCCTTAGTGATCGTTCGGTAAGACGAATTTTGCATATGGATCCAGCAGGATGGGGCGACCGCCCACACAGCCCGAGCATCCATGGACGTTATTCGGCCTCTCTTCCCTGGTCGCCTTATTTCCAGGTTTCATTGGCCTCCTCGGTCCCCAGATTTATCCCTATGCGATTTTTGAAGGAATTGAAGGGCGAAATTCGCGTGGAAGTCGCCCAAGTTGAGAGATCGATGTTGGAGAGAGTCTACGCGAACTTCCAAGAATGCCTCCAGCACCGCATCAACGTTTTCGGCCACCACATGCCTGATGTGATTTTCCACACTTGACTGTCTCAAATGCTATTTTCTTGTGAACCTGATTCCATCAATAAATTTGTTTTCGAGTAAAAATTAACTATTTTATGATTCCATCCTCTCTGCCGCACCCTGTATATTCATCGATGGCGTAACAAGGTATGGTATCAGCATACATTTACCAAAGACGATCAAATTAATGTTTGAGTCCTGTTGTGCTCCATCGATTGAACAATTTCCTCATAAACCTCAACTTGATGTTACGCAATGACAGTATCCAGCATTATGGTTCGTTCACGTGTTGTCTCTAGAAGCCTCCAGTATACCGTACAAAGTCACTCAATTATATTTTTAAGCCCCTGTTTGCAGTAAAGCGGAAGATAAATTCGGCTTCTGATGGGAACAACTTCTCGTAAAAAAATCATATAAATGACGTGGAGTGTATGTTACATTGAAAAATGAGTAACTGTGGACAAGCGGGGATGTTTCTGAATGCAACATTGTTGGCGAAATACAAATCCCAGTAGCCATATTTAGTTCCAGTCTTCATAACACTCTCGTAAAATTTCTTAAGGTTGGCTTTATGACCGAGCTCTCTATTTTCTTTGGAGATGTTTGAGAGGCCAAATAAAAAAGGTGGTGTATAATGCCAAAGCGCTACTGAATAATAATTTTATTAGGGAAGTTTTACTACTCAAGACTAACAAGGGTTTCACGAATTTAAAGACGTTTCTTAAAGCTGTGGTTTATAATGTATTTACTACATCCTGACTGACGCAGCTTTCAATTTGATCCATACAGCATATCTCATCGTGGAAATGAGTTTTTTTTATTAATAAACGAATTCAATGGTAGGCTTTAGCAAAGCTATTCTTACGGTCAACCATGCTAAAACTAAAACTCAGCACTAATTTGACATACAAACATGACAGTTTTACAATATAGTAATCGAATGTGCAATTGTGACGCTTCAAAGTTGAACAAAAAAGAAAAAACGCCAAGACACGTCAAAAGATTTGTCAAGGGGGACAACTTTTTAACCTTCCAGTACTCGCGCGGGGTATCCAAATACCCCACTAGTAATATCTCTATCTATACTGGAGTGGGGGAAATGACGATCGGCATATAGTTTCGTAGGCTGGTGTTAAGAGTTGGCTGCAGTCGAGATCACGTGGTGCGTAAGCTACGAGTCGAAATTTGATTGGGGTATTTAGATACCCCTCGCGAGCATCGGAGTAACAAGGAAGTAAGTGTATTTTTGTTTATTTTTTGAGGTTTTTTGCAATTTATTGGTGTTATTGCAGGTAAAAATATTGCAAATTTATCAAGTAGAGACCCACAGCAATAGCTGAAATGGTATAATGAAATGCTTGACAGTGACGACGAAGAAGTTTATGGTGAAGATGATCCATCGGAGCAAGAAACAGATAACTTGGAAGTACAAGGTGAATGTTCAGATACCGAGCAAGAGTCTGAAGAGGGAGCTGATATTTCGAATATAACTGAAGAAGATTCTGTAAAAAACGGTAGTCCATATTTTTTGGGAAAGGATAAAGAAACTAAATGGAGTAAAAACAAACCACCAACGTCAAGAACAAAGGCCCATAATCTTATATTGAAAGTTCCAGGGCCAGTAGGCAACGCAAAAAACGCCAAATTTTCGATGGAATGTCTTAGCCAATTTATTGATGATTCAATGATTGAAATCGTTGTGAAATGTACCAATCTATACATTGCAAAGTTTCAAGCAAATTTCGATAGAGAACATGATGCTAGATTGACTGACGTATGCGAGATAAGATCTTTTATAGGAACACTCTATTTGGCGGGATCTTTGAAATCTGGGAGGCAGAATTTTCGGACATTATGGAACACAAATGGCAATGGAATTGAAAACATATATATATAACAATGAGTTATAATCGCTTCAGATTCCTGTGTAGAAGTATCAGATTTGATAATGTAAATACTAGGGAAGATCGACGTATGTATGACAAACTGGCGCCGATTAGGGACATTTTTGAGCGATTTGTGAACAATTGCCAGTCTTCAGTGATACCAAGCGCTTTTCTAACCATCGATGAACAACTGGTTGCCTTTCGAGGAAGATGCGCCTTCAGGCAATATATACCTAATAAGCCCAGCAAATATGGAATCCAAATATTTGCATTGGTCGATGTCAAAGCCATGAATACATACAGGTTAGAAATATATGCAGGTAAACAACCGAACGCGCCGTATGGTTTGAGTAACAGTCCTGGAGATGTCGTAAAAAGGTTAGTTGAGCCTCTAAAAGGTACAGGTCGTAACACTACAATGGATAATTGGTTTTCCAGTGTACCTCTTGCTAGGGACTTATTGAAAGATAAATTGACTATGGTTGGTACGCTCAGGAAAAATAAAAGAGAGATTCCATTAGAATTCACACAGACTGCTTCTAGACCGGAACAGAGTAGTATGTTTGCCTTTCAATCAGATCTTACCTTGCTGTCTTACGTTCCAAAAAAAGGCAAAAATGTATTGCTGATTTTATCAATGCACCACGATGACGAGGTTGATAGGTAATGCTTGAAACCTGAAATAATCCTGGAACTAAATCTGGAGTGGATGTCGTAGACAAACTTTGTGCCCAGTATGACGTGGCTAGAAATAGCCGACGTTGGCCTCTGACAGTTTTCTTTGACATTCTAAATATTGCTGGTATCAACGCACTTTGTCTATTTGCTATGAACAATAATTTTGAAAAACCAAACAGAGAACATTTCCTGCAAGAGTTAGCTGCAGAGTTAGTACGGCCACAAATAATGAAAAGGATATATATGGATAATATCCCAAGAAATATAAAGAAAAGGGCTATCGCTTTACTGAACATTGAGGAAACTACTCTAGCAACAGACAAGGCTACTACAAAGAAACAAAAACTTGGAAAGGGTAGGTGCTATTTATGTCCCAGATCAGCTGATAGAAAAACGCCAATTACATGCGTAAAATGTGTTGAGTGGATATGTAAAATTCATCAAAATTTCGCATTCCGTAATTAATAATAATAATAATAATCGTCTTTATTTAAACTGTACTTCATACAGAAACAAGAGTTGCATATGGTGGCGAAGATTAGCAACATGCTACTCTTACACTTAACCACCCATGCAAACAAAAACAAGTTGTTAAGTAGCAGATATCAAACAAAATATACATATATACATACACATGTACATACATATACACACATTACATACGTACATGTTGCACCAAGGTTTGCTACATGTACACAAGGGAAGTGAAGAATCATTTAACAATATATCTATAGCAATCTAATTAAGACTATGGATCCAAGTAAATATGAGATTTGACAGCTTTCTTGAAGCAATTTAAGGACACGGTTTTGAATTCAGAACTCAAGGCATTGTATAACACTGAAGCCCAGTACGTGAAAGAACGCTGGAATAAAGTTGTGGAGTGAATAGGTGTAGTTATCAAATCTGGAAATCTAATATGTCTACGATGAATATTTCGCCTAAAGATCAGCTTTTCTCTTAAGTATATAGGTTTTGACATAAGTATTAGTTTATGAATAAAAACAAGGTAATGATATTTGACAATATTTTTTGTTATCATCCAGTTTAATTCAATAAGACTACCAGAAATTGCCTTGATAGCAGAGAAATAGAAACCAATTGTGACAGCGAATAGATGCTTTTGCCATATTATACCTTCAGAGACCTGATTTGTTAGTTAGGATTTTATATAAATATTATGCTAGCATTTCTTTCGTAAGTGAATATTTTTTTTTCTGTTATAAAAGCATTTAGAAAAATTGTGTGAATATATTTTTCAAAGAAAAGCTCCAACTATTGTTTTATTTAAATTAAAAAACACAAAAACAGGTTGGGGTACCTCAGTACGAGTACCTACGTGATTTTCCCCGCGCGAGTACTGGAAGGTTAACTAAAAACTACTTTACCCGCTTTCACCGTTAAAAATTTTAAATGACAAGGGGTATCGAGTAGATAGCTCGTTTTAAGGTCTTTTGATGTTCTTTATTTTGACGTTTGATTTTTTAAATCTGTCTTTCCGTTTCCGAGGAAATTAGGAAAACCTTTATTTATCTTAATTTGTTCAGATAGGAAACAAACACACACGTAAATATCACTTTTTATTTCAATAAGTGTTTAAAATGTTGCCCGCTAGGGTTTTCCAAATCTACAATTCGTTTATAATTCAAAACGGAAATTACCAACATGAACAGCAATTTAGAAGATTAGACGTGGCAACAACCAAATAGCAACCCGAATTTTTTTCCGCTTTCTTTTCATCAACAAAGATATCGTGGGTGAACTGTATTTATTGTTATACCTGTTTAGTTATTTGTTGCTAAGGGAAACACAGAATTTAATTTGCTGTCAATTACCTTTGTGACAATTGGGATTTGGGATAGTGAAAATTAATTTATTGATTCAGATTTTACTTTCAAAATGCTTTACACACTAGCCGAAAGAGTGTTGTGATTCTAATTTATGGTGCCCAAAATTAATGTGCTCAGCAAACTGTCATCCCGTCTGACGCCAGACATCCTGGGAAGATAACTTCGCAAGTAAGTTTTGTACCTAGTTACTAAATTTAGTCAAACTAGATCTGTTGCAAATAAAAAACGTGATCATCGAAAAATTTTGGATATAGCCGCTCAAGTTGAAGTTTTGGGTCATTTTGGAATAAGTCCTAATACTTCATTACACAAAATTGTTGCTGCGACTGGTATTTCATTAGGCTCTGTACACACAGTTACTAAACTCCATGAATTTCATCCATTCAAAACGAAAATATTGCAAGAGTTAGCCTAAGATGATTTCGATAGGCGAGTTGAGTTTTGTAAACAAATGACTGCAGCGATTAATGGTAATACCATCCATGAGAAGAATATCTGCTTCAGTGATGAATTCACATTTTATCTAAATTCATTTGTTAATAAGCATAGCCGCTGGTATTGGACCAATGAAAATCCTCATGCTTTTATAAAAGGGCATGCCCAGTACCTCCAAGAAATTAATGTATGGACAGACAGTTTAGGAAACAAAGTGATTGGGCCATTGTTTATTAATGGACATTTGAATGGAAACATTTATTTGGATATGTTTGAAAATACCTTCAATCCGCTTGTCAGTGAAACTATTGAAAACCAAATCGAAGAGGATGGAAACCCTTTACTTGATGAGGCCCTGGCTAGACGACGAGTTTCTAGATAAATGGATAGGGCGAAGAGGACCTACAGAATGGCCTGCTAGATCTCCTGACTTGACGTCTTGAGACTTTTTTCTATGAGGCTATTTGAAATATATCGTGCTTACTTCCCAACCTGAAGGTTTGGATGAAGTTTATCAACGCGTCATAGAAAACTGCCATGATATCCCAGAACATGTTTTTGAAAATGTCCGTCAGGAATTTGAACATCGCCTAAAATATTGCTTGGCAACATTTGGACCCTTATTGAAATAAAAGTGATATTTTCGTGTGTTTTTGTTTTCTATTTGAACAAACTAAGATAGATAAAGATTTTTCTAATTTTCTTGAAAACGAATCGCAAAAAGTCAAACGTCAAAATAACGACCTTCCAAACAAGCTATTACTAGATACCCCTTGTCTTTTAAAATTCCTAAGGGGATGACCTTGGGGGCAGAGTGTGAAAGGGGGTGAAGTAGTGGTTAGAAACTTGTACCCCTTGTCGTATCTTTTGACGTGCCTTGACGTTTTTTTCTTTTAATCAGTGATTTTTGATGAATCCGTGGTGGGAAGTTCTCAAATAAACACCCTGTATACTGCTTGTACGTCTTTATTGGTTGAACCATTTAGATTAAGCTCAAGTAGCTAATCTTCTAGCTGACTCAAATATCAAGAAAATATCAGTATTGTGCACACGATTATGTGAAATTATTAAAATTTGGAACTTCACACACACACACACACAATTATTTATTAACCCTAGAGTACGGGACATTCGTAAAATTTACGATCGACAATATTCGTCGTGGGTTTTCGTTCATTTTCGGTTAGCGTATCGGAATGAGACTCTCGATACCTTCCTATTTAGTTTTCGGCTAGACTTCGGTGTAAGTAACATCGTGTATTTGTCAAGCGTAACGGAAATTTTGCACTTCCGTCGTAAATTTTACGATAGTCCCGTGTCACTGTTTGCTATTTTCGCGCAAGCTGATTTTTATTCTATTCTTTGAAAAGCGGTTTTGCTGACATTTATTTGTGAGGTAAGGTGTTTTCTATTTTTCATACTTACAGCGTTCTGAGTACATGTCTTTCCAGCGAAATGACTTCAAAACGGTCCTTATCTCAGGCAGAGTTGGAAGAAGAAGTGAGAAAAATTATGGAGGGAGGAGACAGTGATCCAGATCCATTTGAGGATAGTGGCAGTGATTGGGAAGAAGATAATATTGAAGTAGAATCGATGAAGGGATCAGATGATTCAAATGATGAATTCTATTTGGACGAGAATGTTCCTATAAATGAACAAGAAACGACTACTTCGGCAGAACTCCGACGATCCCGTACATCAACCTCAACTTGAACCTTGTAAAACAAATCACTTTCTAGTTAAACCCAATATTTTGAGTTTGAAAGGAAAGAATGGTCAGAGATGGAGATGAACACAGCCCAGCAGAATTAAAAGAACTACTTAAAGAAACCTCATCCATTTTGTGGCAGGCCCGAATGGTGAAGCGAAGGAGTATGTGACACTGGAAGAATATTTTTTACATTTCTTCTCTGATCCTATTCTTGATATAATATTACTACTGGAAGAATATTTTTTACATTTCTTCTCTGATCCTATTCTTGATATAATATTACTACACACTAATGAAGAAATTGTACGACAAAGGCAAAATTACACGGGTAACAACAATGTGTCACCTACCACTAAAGAAGAACTACAGGCGCTGTTTGCAATTTTGATACTCTCGGCTGCCAAGAAAGACAACCATCTATCTGCCAGACATATGTTTGATACGACGATTTCTGGTTCCTTCTATAGAGCCTGCATGAACTGTGACATATTTATGTTCTTACTGAACTGTCTCAGATTTGATTCAAGAGAAACAAGACAGGAAAGAAAATTTAATGATCCTTTCACCCATATCCGTGAGTTATGGGATATTTTCATTGAAACTTGCAGATCATCATATACACCATCTTCTTACCTCACTATAGACGAACAGCTTTTGGGATTTCGTGGACGATGTCCATTCCGCATGTACATACCGAATAAACCTTCAAAGTATGGTATAAAAATTGTCATGCTATGTGACAACTCAACATGCTATATGGTTGATGCTAGTCCATATATAGGAAAAAGTACCAGAACGAATGGTTTGCCGCTTGCTACCTACTTTGTAAAGGAGCTTACAAAATCTGTCCATGGAAGTAACAGGAATATTACCATGGACAATTGGTTCACGTCCGTCAGTTTGGCAGATGAACTACTCCAAGATCCTTACAAACTGACAATAATTGGAACACTATGAAAAAATAAAAGGAAAATTCCTCCCGAACTGCTTGACATAAGGCAGCGAAACGTAAATACATCAATGTTCTGTTTTGATCAAGAAAAAGTATTACTTTCGTATGTGTCTAGGAAGCAGAAATTAGTACTGCTATTGTCTACAATGCATGAGGGTGCTGAAATTTCAAAACAAACAGGAAAACCAGCAATTGTACAGAACTACAATGAAATTAAAGGGGGTGTCGACACATTCGACCAAATGTGTTCCAACATGAGCTGCAGCAGGAAAACTAGAAGATGGCCCCTGTGTGTGCTATATGGTATGGTGAATATAGCCAGCATCAACTCCTTTGTGATTTATACTTTTAATGCTTTATCAAGAGGAGAGAAACCCCTTTCACGTTACCAGTACATGATAGATTTAAGTCGTCGCCTTGCTGGGCCATGGATGAGGCATAGATTATCGACTCCTACGTTGCGTCGAAATATAAGTCAAGATATTGCCCTTCTTCTCAATATTCGAAAAGATACAACACCTGAAATCCCTCTAGAAAAAAAGCGTGAAACGTGCTTTTTTGCCCTTCTCAAAAGAGACGGATGACAACGACGTATTGTGGACAGTGTGGACATCCGATCTGTGGTGAGCATCGAGGAAATGTATGCAAGGAATGTAGTGTCAAATAATATATATTGACTTTTTATTGATATTTTGTTCTTGCATTTTATTGTAAAGTCCTTAGAAATATATCTTTTATTTTTCATGAGTTTTTTCATAAGAATTTTATTGTACAATGCAAGTTTAAATTATCTTCGTATATTTTACGATAGTCCCGTATTAAAGTATTTTGAAACAAGTCCCGTAATCTAGGGTTAATATTATTAACCTATTTAAAGACAACGGTTTTAGGTTTAGGAATAGAGTTAAACAGAGTAACTGGGTCAAATGTGAAAGTTTGGTGAAATAAAGCTGTATTATGGTGAGGCATGGTGAATAAAGGCAGAGGTCTGATAACCCTATTGGATCAAATTATCATAGAATAGCTTTTTATTAATTTCAACTTTGTATACAAGACTGAGTAAATGGTATCAGAAAAGCCCAACACCGTTTAATCATCCCGTACTATCAATGGTATTTTTTGAAATTCATTATCAGACAGCAACAACTGTTTTGGATTCTTTTGCTGTGGTTTGATCTGAACACGTGAAATAAGGGTATTACAATACACAATTTTGGATATTACTAAGCTCTGTTGAGCGAAGGACAAACACCGACATGTAGTGACATGTAATGAAGACATTCGAACAGACAATGCGTCCTCATCAAGAGAAACCATCCCCTATTTGCCCGTTGAGACTTCCGGGGTTATCTGAGCGCGAATTCTCATTATCAGCTTTAACTAATTAACATGCCTGTTAAATCCCCGGATTCGTTTCATTCCCTTTTGCACTACACCGGTTCTATTAGTGCAGTAGAATGAGTTTATGCTGATTATTTCCTCCATGCGCTATGTGCAAATTAACTTCTTTTGGTTTTGCGTTTCTGTAACAGCTTCCTCCGGATTTATCATGAAGGATGGTCTTGAAGTAGGTACTTCACAATGTGGTTCTTGTAGAAATGAACAAATAAATCATGCGCATGGGTCTCAAACTGCTGTTGCAGAAAATGTCAAAGTATGACATAAATAGTCCACCATATAATTTTTTTTAGGTAGGTCACAACATGTGAGTATCATCGATAGTGGTCTGAAAGCGCCTATTAAGTACGACATGGCTCACATCTCCATAGGCATTCCTCAGGGCTCTATTCTAGAACCTGTTCTATTCAGCTTATAGTTGAATGACCTTGAGTTCTCTTCCTCTGAAGATAGATTTATTTTATATTCAGTGGTAATATCGAATAAGTGCGAGGCAATCTTAGAGACCAATTGTGAAGTTTTACTAATTCTTGGGCTTGTATCTAGATACAGGTTTAAATTTTGAAGACCACTGTGTATATATTGCTTCAAAGATAGACTTCCAATCATATCTTGTGTAACAATTTGCGGACGGTCCTATCTGCACAGATAGTTTCTGCTTACTACGCTCAAGTTGAGGCACGACTGAAGTAAGCAGTATGCTTCTGCGGTTTGTACAAAAATGTTTGGCCCAGAAAAAAGTGGTTGGATGTATGATAAGAGTCAGTAATAGGCATTCTTGTGAGACAATTTTTAAGCGTCTCAAGTTTTTAAATTCACCATCTTTATCTTCATACGAAATGGCTGTGTATACTTTTATTCTCAAGAATAGGTTCTTGAACAATTTCAACTCGTATTCGACCAGGCAAGCTGGAGACTTAATTGTGTGTTTTGCCAAATATACTAAGTGACATATAAATCCGAACACCCAGTTTAAATGGTTTTATTTTAATAAAATTTTGTATAAGTACTTAATGAAGCATAATAAGTAAATGATAAAAATGTCAAAATGATTGTACTGCTTTAAAGCCCTTTGACCTTTAATAATGTGTGGATGCACCCTGATGTGCTACGCATCCTCCAACGCGCCTAGGCATGCTTCTGATCAGGTGGTCAATGTCCTCCTGTGGTATCTCATTACAGGCAACCACCAACTCCTCTCGAAGTGCTTCTAGAGTCTGAGGAGGACGTTGCAAATTGAGCAATCTCCTAGTCATCATATCCCACACGTGCTCAATTGGGGATAAGTCGGGAGATCTTGGTGGCCATGGTAACAATGTGACATCATTATGTTGAAAGAAGTCTATTGTGACTCTTGCAACATGTGATCGGGCATTATCTTGTTGAAAAGTTGGATTTGCCAGGGTGTCAAGATAGGGTAAAAGATGGGGTTCTAGAACTTCGTGGATATAACGCTGCGCGTTCATGTTACCTCAGTAGTAGAT
>CAVLJG010000002.1:23614485-23950747 GCA_963669975.1 Acanthoscelides obtectus
AAGTGCAAAAAGGATATGATTATTTCCTGTTCAGCTTCATATAGCGTTGCTGTCTCGTGCTCATGGTAAATGAACATCTAAAGAGTGGTGGGAAACAATCCAAAGCGATTGTTGACCGGATCTACAGATTTTTTAAATATAGGATTTTTCGTTGCTGTTATTCACCCAGGCCGTGTATTTTTGGCACTTCCCACTAAAACTACAAGTAAAGCGCTATAACTACCACACATAATCTCTTTTCAGGCATCTTCTCGAGACGACTAGCCTATATAATGAAATATATTCAAAATTACATCAGGCATGACAGTTTCTGTAGTTAAACGACATTTTTAGTCTCCATCAGAATTCAAGAATGTAAAATTGATTAGGAACTTGATAATATATTTATGTTATTCGGAATTCGAAAAAAATAGAACCAATAACTCCATGTACAAAGGTGGCAAGGTCATCGTACAAGACGAATTATAGCGAAAATAAAGACAGGCTATGCCAAATTATTAAGCAGTTCTCATTTATAATAAAAGAAGTTACTATTCAAGCGCAGCTAGAAATATAGACAAAATAAGGACCAAGAAAAAATCAAATAGCCTAGCTATTAAAATATACATTTATGATAGCACAAAAACAGCAATTTTTTTATAAAAAATAACCTCGATTGCACTACGTAGAACATCAAATATCACAGCTGGTAGTCTACCAGAACAAAACATTTTTACGAGAAAATAATGTTCGTGTAAGCTCATTCTTAAGCGTAAAGGCACATAAGCCGAAACACATGATATTATCGTGATAATTATTGCTTAATTCAGGTAATATGCCAGTAGTATCCCAAAAGAATTTGGGAATAATGCAAGATGTACCTGGTTATACGTCGAATTGAAAGGAAAAAAAAGGTTTGGTTGGCGAATTATTCCTGTTTCTTTTTGGTTACGTCCTGCGTTCTGAATTGACAGATTCAAGAAACAACGAGTATTCAGAACCTCAGTTCCTTACGAGCAAATTAGATAGGCATACCACAACAATCTTTTCAAAAACCTTGAATGGTTCCAAAAATTTAAAAAATACTTCTATATAATATACGATCATTGTATAAGAAACACTCGATCACCAAAATTCATAATTTTGTTTAGTCATGAAATCTGCGAGCAACGTGTTTTTGGAGATGATTAATTTTTTCACATTTCGAGAATGAAAGATGATTGGTTTCGTACATGAAGTCAGTGGACACCTTATATAAAATGCATTGTGGATATCCAGAATTTGAATCAGATGACTAACATTTCGTAAATTTGCTTGCTTTATATTTTTTAGGAAAACCTCACTTTCTCAACTGAACGACGGGTCTAAAAGCTTGTAACACAAGATTTGAAAAAATGTTAGTTACATATTTTTTCATTTTTTAAAATAGACATTTTACGTATATTCCACATACATTAAATCAGAGACAGAAATGTAGTTAAGTGCCCTGTTGATTTTATTTATTGAACACATATTAAGTGAGATATATATATATATATGTTTACTGTACGCAGCAAGAGTTCTTGTGACCGTTTTTTGCTTTTAGCCTCGATTTTGGACGGTATTTCTCCAGAAATGCCAACTGTTTCGCGTTGATTGCACCTCGCCGCTTCCTGAAACAAAGAAAAAGGCTCGCATTAACAGAAGACAAACACTATTATACAAGGTCTGTCGCACAGTAAACAGGGCAAAGAAAACAATTGACAAACATTTTTTGTTTCGAAAAATCGAATTTATTTTATCCAAAATAGTCTCATTCAGAGTTAATAAAACGATTTGCACGGACCAACAGATTTTCGAATGATGATTTTAGCTCATTGATCTGTACGACGGCATAGCGCTTTTCATGGCCAAATGTAGTTTACCGGACAGAAAATAGTCACACGGTGCCATATCAGGAGAATATGGGGAGTGGTTGATGGTTAAAGTTCCATTTTCTGATAAAATCGGACACAAGCGTTGATAGATGAGATGGTGCATTGTCGTGCAACAAGCGACAGCTTCCTTCCCCGCGATATTCTGGCCGAATGCGACGAATACGCGACAGCAAACGCTTCGTAATACCAAGATAAAATACAGCATTAACCGTTTGGTTCGAATTCTCTGTGAATAATTCCCTTCGAATTGTAGAAACAAATCAACATTGTCTTTACTTCTTTACAGATATTTAATTCCATTTCTATGTATTTCAATGAAGATTTTGGATTATTTTTGATAAATTCACGCTCTTTTTGGACGGTTTCTGGTGTAATCACAAATTTTGGCTGACCAACATGCTCGTCGTCTTCCAGCGACTCACGAGCAAAGCGAAACAACGGCAATTATAACAGGGAATATTAAATATGATGTGCCTTTATGTTAAAATTAGAGGCTCATTTTTTCGACCCCTTACTTCGACTGAGGTCCTTTCGAAGAATACATAATTTGACAAATGAACACCCTGTATGTTTTCGTGCTTTTATTTGATAGCTCCAGTTTTTTGCTGTTTCAATTTGGAAAAGTCCTACTATAATGAAAATGAATGTTTCAAATGGGGCAAACGACTCAAATATATGCATATCATTTTTTGCAAACTTTTCATGAGATTGATTGTATAACATGAATCTTACACGCGTCTCTGCGTGTCATTGATACGGTTGTTTTTGGACCCCTCACTCCGACTGAGGTCGCAGTCATCTTATATGTATAATATACTTGCGAACAATACATAATTTGGAAAATGGATTGGGATTAATCCGTGGGAGGTGACGAGTCAACCTACTTGACGCTATTTTTTCATGGCAACATTTAGACTGAATTCAAAGAAATATGACCAAGTTGCAAAAACAACCTGACTGAAAAAATACTGGACCTAAGATCAAACACAGTCGACAGAACTAGAATGTGTTACAACAATTTCATAATGAATGTGACTGCCTTGGGTTTAGGTGAGTCTTTTGCGAAAAAAATGCTTTCATGGAAAATCTTATGTTAAGTCTAAATTTGGAATCATTTTTTCTTGGAATTAATAGCATAACTCGAAAACTGTTCGAAAGAAGTGGTATAAAACTAGTACAAGAAAAAGTTCCCAAGGAAAGCTATTTAATGATGTAGAAATATACAGGGTGTTTCATTTGAAATTTATGAGAAAAGGTATATCTTGCGTTCTGAGATACCCTGTATAAATAGAAAGATATTTTCGCATTTCTTTCAAATCAGCTTAATATCGATGGTAATAATTTTTTGTGAACTAAAATTTATCTAAATAACTTCAAAGATGGCGAATCTGCGAGCCGTCAAAGTTAGGCATTTTTTGAGA
Source organism: Acanthoscelides obtectus (assembly GCA_963669975.1). Classification (NCBI taxonomy): domain Eukaryota; kingdom Metazoa; phylum Arthropoda; class Insecta; order Coleoptera; family Chrysomelidae; genus Acanthoscelides; species Acanthoscelides obtectus. Next base: position 23,617,802 of record CAVLJG010000002.1, read on the forward strand.
CATTTCACTAAATATCTAAACAACTAACAATGGAAATGTTGTATGATATCAAACTTCTTGTTTTTCAAAGCTCTATCCAAATATGCAATAAAATGTATGGAATTCTATTAAAAAAAAACACGAAGGTATATAATAAAATAAAGTTAAAATTATCACTATCACGGTTGCCACGAAAAAAGACTTCTGATATCTTTTCCAGTTGGCTCATAAAACTACTTTCCATTTTCGTTGGGGTACGTTTTCGCGCTTTTATTTCACGCGTCTTTGCGTATCACTGATAAAGCTGTTGCTACACCCCTGGTCATCGAACGCATATGTTAGGAGTGATTCATCCAAAGTTCAAACTACTTTCATCTGGAATGGGGAAATATTTTATTCATAAGCAGAAAATCGTATTTGTATCGGAAAAGGATCCCTCAACTTAGTAAAACACACAATCGCCTTTACGACAGCTTTCTTTGATCTATTTGTATCAGTATCCAGCACTCAGTGCTGTGCTCAATGGAGTTCTACTGATATTTGCATCAAAAACATAAAATAATATGAAAAGTATTTTTAAAAACAAGCTTTTATGGTAGCGTGTCAAGGTTATTTAGTAAAACGAATAAGTTTTGCTCAAAATAGAGAATCAATGTAGTAATAAAAATATAAATAAATAAACTATGTCTACGAAGTTACTAAATATCGTTTTCATTGGTTGTAATTTAACATTTTACTTATTTTTTTATGCTGCTGAAACAGAAACTCAATAAAATCGAAGTTTAACAAATTCATAGTTTTTTCTCTCATAACTGCGCCGCCGCTGTATCGCCGAGTATCTGTATTAACTGCAAATACCTAAATATTCCTTATCAACCGTACTGTTTCAGTTTTATTAAGTTCTGTCATGTCATATATTGAGCTGGCTCGTCATTACATGTAACAACCTTCGTGATAAACTTAGCTTGTCATGTATCTACATCTACATTATAATTATTGCAATAATGTATTATTGATGATAATTTGATCTACAAACATCGTGGGTGTCCTTAGATTATACTGCTCGACCAAAAAGAGCGAATATACCAACGCAAAAAGTACCAGTAGGACTTTGGTGAAGGGGCAATGTTGGTAGTTTCTGTCGCTCATTTCCGTCGGTCTGTCTGTCTGTCCGCCGATTTTTGGACACCCATTTCTCCTAACGTTTATTTTGTGTTACGCCGTATCTGATGGTTCTCTGAGTATTTTGTCAAATAGATTGACTTAGTATATATGATGCATTGATGTACAACAGACACGGACTGACATACCGACATAAATGAGAAACACGGACTTGTGTGATGCAAATATCATTAAGCAGCAAAAATCTTGTGAACCGAAGTTCGCGAGTTTAATACTTCCATCGTTTAGGTAGTCGTAGGTTTCGAAAATTGATTATTAAGAAGCCGCTGATCTCAGTGATACTATGCACCTATTAGACATAAAAAGTCACACATATTTTCCTACATCTGCCATGGAAACAGAAATATAATAGATTTGCTTTATATACATAGTTTGATATGCAGAGGCCGAAGATTCATCGTACCTAAGTGAACCTAGCTAATCACGATTCGATTTCGCCTTTTGAAACGATTTGACTCATCTCTTCTCTTTGAAACATCCAACGGAGGCGTAGGAAGTATAGAGTCAATCTACTTGACGCCATTTTTTGCCTAGTTTTTCTAAGTATGTACCCTATCAGGGCCCTTCATAAAAGGTGGTTGGATTTATATCGACCATAATTATTTAATGAACACCAAATCATAGAATATGGTACAAACCTCGTATTTTGTCAAACAATGTCTCGAAAACGTTGCTACTTAGAGCGCATTCTTTTCTTTTTTTTTTGTTAAATAATTGTTTTGGGCGAGATCAGGATTAAAAAAAATTAAACTTCGTTTTTTACGTGTTTCATTCTCCGGATTGCTTTGACTGATAAAACTCATTTTTAGGGTATAACAATTTTGAGCAAGTGGTATATCATTCTTAGGAACCAGTTGATAATTTTTGAAATGTCAAATCTGTATTGATTCATTGATTGTGATGCTCAGTATATGCACATTATTTTCGTAACGCTTGGATGCGATCTGTGTTGTGATATTACGTATTTGAATTCTCCGCGTGCCTTGGTTTTTGCGCATTAAAATAATTGAAATGTCTAGCCACCAGGTGGTCTTTTAAATATGTTGAGGGAATATTTATTTAGTACCTGTTCAAATTTCGAGGGCTGATTCCTTGAGAAAAGAAAAATTAGGTGCGATGTTTCGTTTTCAAAATACGGGTTCACAAAATCTCTTATTTAGAAAAACTGGTAATAATCCTCCAACCATTTTTGTTAAAGTTTGAAAAATTTTGTGGGTACAACTTACGTGTCCCAAAAAATTTTACTGAAATCACTTGAGAAAATCGGTTTATTAGAATCACAAATTGTCTTGACTATCGCCGGTTTTAAATCCGTTAATTTATTTCTTTTTGAACGTTTATACTTAAGCTTTTTTGTTCGATTTGAACTAGATTTCCTAACAGACGCCAACCTACCCCAAATGTTTTTACTAATTTGTTTTTTTTTTATTTTTACGAAAATAATGCACTATAGAAAAAACACAAGAGTAATTATGTGCAAATTGAAGATACAATTTGAAAAATAACGCGATTCGAAAAGAAAGCAGTGGAGTACTTTTATTTATTACAATGCCACACAATTAATTTTAAGTAAAGACTTTTGAATTTGGACAATACTTGGGTAAATCCACATACCAAATTTTAGTTCATTCCAGTTGACGGCTTAAAAAAATTGTTTCTTGTTTTTAAACTTTAGCACCCCGTATCTTTTTATAAAGCCCTCGAGGAAAAAATGTTACATAGAAGACCCCCCATAAAATGCGGTCCTGTATATGATGTTTCATTTTTGGTCACGACTTGTGAATCACCCTGTATAAACTTCACCTGAAGACGATTGAGGATACCACATCGATCAAATCGTCGTGATCTCAAAAATGTATAGACAATGGAAGTCCGAAATAAAACTTTTTGAAATAAGCTTTTCTTCTTACCACATAAGGATTTACCTCTAAACGTTAGTCATGTACGAGGGCGATCCGATAAGTAGAAGTATAAGAAAGATACGAGACAGTGGATTTTTGTCATGTGCCGTCGTAACCGTTTTCGGAGCAGCTAGGCGTGGCTCATCAAAAACCGACGTGCGACCATGTTGAAACTTCCTAAACCAATTTTTGACGAAGCAGAAGACTCTCACCGTACACAGCATCCAAACGCTCTTCGATTTTGTTGCACGATTTCTCTTTCAAAAACAAGAATCGAATCACCTACCGATATTGGTCTTTTTCGACAGTAAATTTATATTGTGATAGTGGTGATGGTAAGTACTTATCGGACCGCTCGCGTATATTGTGACCTAGGCCATACGCTGACAAGGTCAAGAAATAGGCATTTAAACATACAGGGTTTGTCCGGAAAGTAATAGGACTCATTTTCTTCCGCCATGACTGTACTTCGGAGCGTGCGCGCGCCGACTGGATTCGGTAGAGGGCGTTCCTAGATAACGCATGAGCGGCTGGTCAGTTGTCTCCGAGCACTTGGAGAATCAGGACAGGCACTTTCGCGCGACGTGTTTCTGTGAGTGGTACGCGATTAAATTCTGTGTGAAACTCGGTAAATCTGCGACAGATACGTTTGATATGATCAAGCAGGCTTTCCCAGGTGTTGCTTTAGCAAGAAGTGGTGTGTTTCGGTGGTACCAGGCCTTTTTGGGGGGCCGGGAAGAGGTCGCTGATGAAGACCGTGCTGGAAGGCCTTCGACTTCAACAAACACCGATAATGTGACTCGTTTTCACAAAGTTTTGAACTCAGACCGTCGACTAAGTATTCGTTTAATTGCCCAGATGTTAAATTTACCAAAATCTGTGGTTTATGACATTGTGACACAGCATTTGAACATGCGCAAGTGTGCGCGAAGATGGTCCCAAAAGTGCTCACTGACGACCAGAAATTGCGGCGAGTGGAAGTGTGCCAAGAAAATTTGAACATGTGTGAAAGTGATCCCCAATTTTTGAATAACGTAATCACAGGTGACGAGTCGTGGATCTTTGTGTATGATCCCGAGACAAAGAGGCAATCTTCCGAGTGGCACACGACGGCGTCTCCTCGCCCAAAAAAGGGAAGAATGAGCAAATCCAAAGTGAGAACGATGCTCATTGTCTTTTTTTACATCAAAGGCATCGTCCACCATGAATTTGTTCCTCCTGGACAAACCGTCAACGCCAAGTTTTACGTGGAAGTGCGCAGGAGACTCAAACGAAGGGTCAGTCGGGTCCGACAAGACATCGCAACCGACTGAAAAATGCACCACGACAACGCCCCGGGTCACACCGCCTTTCTTTCAGCTACCTGACCAAGGCCGGCATCCCAACGCTTCCGCAGCCGCCATACAGCCCAGATGTGGCCCCCCCCCAGACTTTTTTTTGTTTCCTCGCCTGAAAAGGCCGATGAAAGGCAAGCATTTTGAGACTACAGAGGGGATCCAAGCAGCATGCACCGCGGCTCTCAAGGCTATTCCGGAGAATGCCTTCCGTGACGCATTCAATGCTTGGAAATCGCTGCATAGACGCAAAAGGAGCCTATTTAGAACGTTTTCGAAGAATTGTAACGATTGGCTCAATAAATTTTTTTAAATCGACTCAGTCCTATTACTTTCCGGACAAACCCTGTATATTATGTGATTTGTTTCGGCCAGGCAACGGAGTCCTACTACTTTTTTTATGTTCTATTCGTTTACAAGATATTGGCGTTATTCTAGGATATCAATTTATGCAGTCATTTATCTTGAAAAGCATGGTCACTGTCAAGTCTACTTGTATGTACAATGAACAGCTTTCATACTTTTGGACACAAGTATAGTAACTTATTTATAATCAATCTTGAACGTAACTATGACGACAATCGTTTGACGTGCATCTGGATTTGCGTTTTATACCTGTCAGAATTTGTTGATGGATATTCTTTTTGGCGCAGTATAATGCGATCAAATCGGTACGGAAAATTTAGAGATATACAGGGTGTTAATGAACCTCCATGGATATGATTTCTTTGGTAATTCGAAGAAGAAAAGTTTATATGAAAATGGTTTCGGTAATGTTCTCAATTTTCAAGATACAGGGTCTGGAACTTTTTTTAAAATTCATTATTGTTTTGAAATATGTTGAAATTCAGACTAAAAAAATCAAAACTGAAAAAAGGAACAAACATTTTTTGTTTCGGATAATCGGATTTATTTTATTCAAAATAGTCCCCTTCAGTTAATACAGCGATTTGCACGGACCAAAAGATTTTATAATGATTAGCTAATTGACCGGGATATCCTTCAAAATGGTCGTCGACGCCTTTTGGATGGCCTCTACGTCGGCATACCGGTATCTCTTCTTGGCCAAATGCAGTTTACCGAATAGAAAATAGTCATACCGTGCCATATCAGGAGAACCGTGAACACACCTTTCTCATGCCCAAATTCTTGGTCAAAATGCGATGGAGTGAATCTTTAAAGATATTTAATTCCATTTCCATGAATCACAAGGAAGATTCTGGATCTTTTTCACGCACTGTTTCGACAGTTTCTGGTATAATCATAAATTTTGGGTGGGAAACATGTTCGTCGCCTTCCAGCGACTCACGACCCTCTTTGAACCGTGTAAACCACTCTGGACTCGACTACGAGATAAACAATCATCACCATACACTTGCAACATCTGATGCGTTTCGGTGAATGCTTTACCAAGTTTAACACAAAAAATATTGGCTCTGTTCGGAGTTATATAAAAGCTGTAAACCACTTGTGATACAATCGTGCTTTGAATCTTGGAAAATCGAATATCCACGAGAAAACCGATCTCCCCTCGTAGCATGCATTTGAAACGCTTGATGTATTTGTTGAGCAGGATCGATGATGTCCCCTTTGCACGCAAATATGGGTTTCACAATATTTCATAACACTGGGGTAAGGTAAACTAATGACAGCATAGAGGATAGATTCATCAACAGTAGTGTGATATATATATGATTGCTTAAAAGCTCTCACTGTTCACGCTATAGATGCAGGCATTACAAAACTTAATTTCGCATGCCCTGTTTTTCAACTGCCTGTTTGGAGCAGTATCCTAAATCCTCTTCGTCTGATTATTTCAATGTGTGTTTAGAGATGACTAAAAACGATGTTTTCAATTTTTTGTCAAAAAACGCATTTTTGTGTATTTTATTGTACCTTTTCACTGGTTGACAAATAGTAGTACAGCTCCGAAATTGTATGTCAAAGTCCCACATTCATAGTAGAACTAAACTGGTGATAACTTTTATTCTTATCACTTTTTTCTTCGAAAATGTTTTGATTTTCTTGAAACCTCATTTTACAGCAAATTGGGTTTACAAGGAAAGCAAAGATTTTTTGGAGAAAAAAGTAAGCGGCCCGCTAAATTCATTCATAAAAGTGAAAAATTCACATACAATTTTGGAGCTGTACTAATTTTCGTTAAAAAGTTATGATTGAATAAAAATGCATAAATAATGCATGTTTTGACAAAAAAACTGATAACATTGCTTTTCCGTCATCCCAATATACAACATGAAACAATCTGACGAAAAGTATTAAGAATACTCCTACAGACAGGCTGTTGAAAAAAAGGGTTTTCGGACGATAATAAGTTTGGTAAGTTTGGGTGTAAGATGTTACATCAAAAAAATCCATTTACATTTTGATGAAACTTAGACATATGACAAACGAAAATTATTTTTTCAAGCAACGATCCAGTTCCGATGGTTTTCTGGGCAAAATAAGAATAGGTGATTCGTTGCTTTATAATTTTCAAAATAATTTTTGGAGGTGTTAAAAATGGGACAAATGAATAAGCATCATGAATAATTATGAAAAAGTTTTTTTTTATATACCGAAGCAGTCGTGTAGTCAGAAAGAAGCCTAAATGCCAGGACACTGCAACTGCTATAGGGATACCAAAGAAATTTTGTTAATCTGATTTTTGAACTGCCTAAGGTTAGTATAACTGGGAAAAGCTTCCTCTTGTAGATTGTTCCACCCTCGGGACAAAGTAGCGGACGTATCGACCAGTTTTGGACGTACGAAGTTCGACAAGGTTAGGTTAGGAGACCGAAGTAAGGCGGTTCTGTCTGGCAGGCACATCGCGCGGCGGCATCATGGAGGAGAGTTCTGAGGAGCAAAGCCGGTTGGTATAGCGGTAGAAGAGAGCTAGATCGCCTACGGCACGTCGGTATGAAAGGGTCCCGAGACCGTCTGTTAGAGAAGAGTCATCGATCAGTCGGACAGCCCTCCGCTGGACAGCATCGAGCATGGATAATGTAGTCGGGGCGGCAGCACCCCAAACGTGTGAGCAATACTCGAGGCTAGGCCTTATCTGGGCCTTGTATAGAGTGAGGTCATGCGGAAAAAAGTACTTCTTAGCCCGAAACAAATAGCCTAGTTTTTCTCAGCACCTGCCGCTATTCATCATCGTATTCATCAAGTCCTCGGTGATCTGGACTCCGGCTAGCCGAAATGATGGATTCTTTGGCAGAACTCGGCCACCAATCGATACCGAATGAGCGCTAGAATGCTTTTTCTTCGTCAGGATACAGTACTGTGTTTTGGAAGCATTAAACTGTACAAGATTGTTGCGTCCCCAAGCAGTGATAACCTCCAAGTCTCTCATCAGTTTTAATTATATATCTAATTTTATTATTTTAAAAATGGGTGCCAAGTAGGTTAACTCTAAATTTATGGAATTTCCTGTGTTGATCGAGTTGACGTTGATTTGAAGGGTCTTTCAACATTTCATAGGACGAACGTAATTTTTACAACCAGTCGACATCATTCTGTCGGGAATATAGAGTCATCCTGCTTGACGCAATGTATTTCACTCACGTTTCCGCAGCTTCGCGAATTTTTGGGGTTGGCAAGAGAGCACTGTAATCGCAATTTCGTTATTGCTTCCATCTTCAATTTCTTCAAATCCGACTTCTAAAACACTCAGTTTACACACACTGGACGTAGAGCACGTGGTACCGTTTCACGTAACACTTTGCTGAACGCAGGGCCAAATTTGATACCCCAAATTTTTTATGAACCGTTATGTTAAGATTTTAAATATTCCAAGACATAAGAGGTGTGATAAAAAAAATACAGTGCAATACAATAATTTTATCACGAACAAATTATTCAGCTCATATCAAATTTGAATTAATCTCCAAAGTATTTAAATTACCAACCCTTCAAAGTGCTCTCCTTTACTCGCGATGCACTCCAATTCATGATTGGAAGCATTTCTGGAAGATTTCTCTAACATAGCACTTTCAATCCCGGGAATGGTGCCAAAACGCTTTTCTTTCATCAAGGTTTTTTTTCGGGAAGAGTCAAAAATCGCATGGTGCTAAATCTGGAGAATAAGGCGGATGTGGACAGTCACATACGAGGATTGTCTCAAAAATAGCGTTTCCAACGCTGCGCCGCGTGTGATGCTAGGCGAAATCTGGCAACACCGTCGCGTTTGTCGGCTCCCCTACAACTGGTCCCAATAAGAAGCGCCTATCGGCGACGCTGAGCGATGCGCAATGGAGCCCTTCATCGACGTCTGTTCGCTCTGAGTTTAGTTTACATGATCTAAATCAATGTCCTAGTGAAACTGTGATCAGGTCGTGGGACAGTTCGAGTCTACCGGTTCGATACTGACTCAGAAACCTGCCCTGTCCAAGGTTAATACAAACAGAGGGAACTGTAAGCGAAGTTGCGATGTCCGTACGGCGCGATCCACAGTTATCATCCCGAAAAAGATCAGCTGAGCTCGCCATATCAAGAACATCCGTAAGGCGTATTTTGGTAAAATACCTCAAATCGCATCCACATAAACTTCAACTTGTGCAGGAATTGAAACCGCAGGATCACCATCTACACCGTGCGTTTGCTGAAATAATGTTGCTTTCCAAGTGTGAACAATATTTTGGAGCCTACCATAACAGGACCTGGTTTCAACAAGATGGCGCGACATCCAATACCGCCAACGAGTCTTTATCAGTTGTAAACGAAATGTTTAGTGGAGAACTGATATCGCGAAGAGGGGACACTCCGTGGTCTCCTCGGATCCCAGATCTAACGCCAGTGGATTTTTTCTCTGGGGATACCTCAAGAGCCGCGTTTACGCCAATAAAACGACGAAGATTGCCCAGCTTAACCACAACATTTTCGAGGATGTCCGCTATCCTACGAGCGATGTGCCAGCGAATTTGAGGTCGAGATTCGGGGAGTGGGTACGACTCGATGACTCATAGAGATTTTATTTTAAAAAAATTAAATGGTGAAGAGAGTGCTCTGATGGTCGCAAGGACATGCACGATGAACAACCAATCAGGAGGCCGTCGATCTCCGAGGAAGTTGTGGTGAAGATTGAGCAAATCTTGCCCGAAGATCGGCGAATCACGATCCGGGAACAGGCGGTTGAAATTCCTGAGACTTCTGGAAAAGCTGAGACGACCAATCCAAAATCGTCGTAGGGAAAAACTCAGCAAAGCGTAAGATTGCACCACAAAAATGCGCATCCTCGTGTCTCACAACAAAAGAAGGACTTATTCGAGCGATTTGGTTGAGAAGTCATTGTTCATCCCCCTGACAACCCTAACATGGCGTTTTAAGGAGCAATCAAAACCAAGTATGTACTAAAATCAAAAAGAAAATCTTGATAAAAGTTTCAAACACATATTTTCTGAAATGTTTAAATGCAAAATTGGATAGATGCCATCACCTTGGAGTTATTTTCAGTGCGGAAGAACCCGCTTATGGAACCTGATTTTTACAAGAACGGAAGTTCCTCAGGGTTCCGTACTGGGACCAACGCTATTTTTATTATACATTAATGATATCCCTAATAGCCTGTCAGATACGCACAATGCTGCTTTGTTTTTATATGCTGATGACACTACTTTGGTAAATTCTAATAAAAATGTAAATACCCTTGTCGAAACCAGCTCATTGTGTAAGTCGGACTTTGAGGATTTGTTTGCTGCCAATATGTTATTGCTCAACACTGATAAAACTCAGTCTATAATACTAAGCTTGCGCAGTCATGAGTTGGGATCTGCTCAATCAGTGAAATTGCTAGGAGTATATATATTGACTGTACTCTGACATGGGAGGAGCATACTCGCTGTGTGGTGGATCGTTTGTCCAGAGTTATATATCTCATATGTAGTCTAAAGGATAGAGTATCTGATGTCTTATTAACTGCTTATCATGCATATTGCCACTCTAAAATGACATATGCAATTTTGGTCTGTGGACACTCTCCACATATGCAAAGAGTGTTTGGCATGCAAAGGCGTTGTATCCGATACATCTCTGGTTTGAAATACAGAGACCCCTGCAATGCTGAATTCATTAAATTGGCGATACTAACCCTTCCATGCTCGTATATTTTGAGTTGTCTCCTATATATCAAAAGTAACACTCATAGTGATAACCACAATTATGAAACACGAAATAGAAACATTTGTCATAATAACTACCGTCTAGAAAAATCAAGAGTCGGAACAAACTTTTATGGCATTAATTTTTTTAATCTGCTGCCCAACAATATAAAAACATTAGATATTGATCTTTTTCATAGGAAACTCAAGCATTATTTAATAAAAAAACGCATTCTTTAGCACTGACGAATATTTGGCAAATCACTTTACTGATATACCTTAAATGTTTATTTATTTATTTCTCTCTCCAACTTGTGTACATTTGTTATTGTTTTGTTTGTCTGTATGTGTATAGTTAATTGTATTATACATATATTTTTCTAAGCGATCTTCTTGTATCTCATGACGACATTTTTGTATTGTTTTTTTTTTCAATTTACTTCTAGTAATTATGCGTTACGCAGCATTGCATTGTTTTTAACTGGTTTTATTCATGTCTGATGTACTTTTTTCTAAGCGTGCTATTAGTGTACAGGGTGTAAACGTTATGATAGTCGCTATTTAAATGGGTGATAGAGGGGGTTAAAAGAAGCAAAAAGTTTCATATACCATGGGGGTCAAAACGGCATTTTTTAGAGAAAAGCGACTTTAAAGTAAAATAAAATCTGACAACGCCGCAATGCCAGACGCAAATTACGACGGAACGCAGTGCAAATAAAGATGGAGTTTTTGGCTCTTAGGTATTATTTCATTATTTGATAATGTACTCGTAAAATGCAAACAATTAAAAAAACGGACTTACCACTATCTGTCTCAGCGCTCCTCGTGGTGTGTGAAAGTTTATTGAACGTATTGAAAAAATCCACTTGTAAATAGGGAACACAATTTTGATACATACATTGTTTTTCTTTTTAAAACCCACACTGCACTTTTTTGTATTCAAAGAAGGTGTTCAAAATGTCGTCCTCCACTTTCCACACAAGCTTCATTACGACGAACCCAGTTTCTTCTTACTCTAGGTCCTCGAAGTTGTCCATTTATTATTCCAGCCGCATTAAAAATTTTTTCGCGAAATTGTGCTTCTATTGTTATTGGACCAGCCCCATAAATCATCCCTTTAAGTTCTCCCCAATACCAGAAATCCATCGGATTGAGGTCAGGAGATCTTGCTGGCCATTTTCGACGATCAGGAGCATTTTGACCAATCCAGCGATTTGGATAATGTTAATTCAAATACTGAATGACGCCTCTAAAAATGTGTGTCATGAAGAAACCACAAATTCTGTTACAAAAGTTCTGGTAGGTTATTGGCTAGAAAACTAAGGTATCTTGACAACTTTGGGGGTAACTCGAAAGGGCCAATTACCTGATCGTCAAGGATACTCGCCCAAATATTTATTTTAAAACGTTGTTGGAAATGACCTTCACGAATGGTATGAGGATTTTCTTCAGCCCACGGGTGAGTATTATGGAAATTTAATATCCAGTCTCGCGTAAAAGCACATTATTTACCTAATTTAAAAACGTTTTAGATTAGATTATAAAAAATAGTAAGATTGTGGTGATTGTGGTCGATATAAAACACACTTAAAGTTGTAAACTATAAAGCCATTTAGACAAAAATCTATTGACTTTTGGACCATGGGTCATATGAACCTTTTGACTTGTTTTGACCCCCCTATTACCCATTTCAATAATGACTACCATAACGTTTACACCCCGCATATTGACTTGTGTAAACACTTTCTGTGTATTAACATCAATAAATTATTATTATTATTATAAATAATGAATATATTGAACAAGTACTTACTCTCTAATAAGTTCGACCGCCTCTTCGTACTTAAGCCCCAGTTCGATAAGGGCCAAGGCAACCATGACAGGCGCCCTGCCAAGGCCAGCGACACAATGTACGGCTACGCAGCAGTCAGGGTTCTCGTTGAACTGCCTCTTGAGGATCCGGAACCACTCTTCGACGATCTTGTGTGGTGGAAAAGTACCGTCGTCATATCCCAAGTCGTGCACTTCAATGTTTTCCTTGGTCAGCTCGTCGGTCTTGTAGGATGGCTCGCATACCCGCACCACACAGGTTACGTTGTGTTTTTTAAGCTCCTGGAAAAAAGGTGACGTTATAGTTATACAATTATTTCAGTTTGCGGTATTCACAGCCAAAGCCAACACACTCAAGACGCCAAGACACTCAGTGTGTCACAATAAAATACGAGGGTTGTTTCAAAGATAAGGTTCCCACATTTTTTTCAGGCACAAGGAATTTTTTGTTTGAAAAAACAAATTCACAATTGGAAGCGTTGATCTTTAAGCTATTTTTCTACATAGTCGCCATTTTTTCTACGCAGTTTTTCAGATATGTAGTCCACTTTTGCATTCTCGCCTGAAGGAAGTCCACCGCCAGCCCGTTTAGAAACTTTGTAACTGCTTTTTGCAACTCTTCGTTCGTCTCGAACCGTTGACCGCTCAGGTGCTCCTTCAATTTCGGAAGCAGATGAAAATCGCTAGGTGCTGTGTCAGGGCTGTCGATGGATTTTTATTGGTGACCGCACGAATTTCGCAACTGGGGGTGTCGGCGATGAAGATCAACGTTTCCAATGGTGAATTCTTTTTTTTAATAAAAAATCCTTTGTGCCTAAAAAACAATGTGGGAACCTTATTTTTGAAACAGCCCTCGTAGATTACAAATACGCCAATATTTTTCAAAATCTCATCGTAATTTGCAGCCATTCAGAAATCAATTTTCGGTTTCTAAATAATGACCTACCTGTATATAGGCGTTGATGGTTTGGTCAGATGGTCGGTCGGTAATAAGGAATTTGAAGCCTTTGTATTCGATCTCGGCTGGAGCTGGTCGGATATCTTTTTGACGCATGGCTGAAGTTGTCACCACGGGATTCTGGTTCATCACCCAAGCGGCACACACCAGGTTAGAAGACCGGATTTTACTATTTTTAGGTTATGTTATTTATGTTACGTATTTACGCTTTTTATGTTTCAGGTTGCTTGTTGAACGGTAAAACAATCAGTCTTTTCAAAGAAATAAAATAAAATAAACCTACTAGATGACTGGTATTAACTTTTATTTACACTAAGTGATGATATGCTTTTTAGCGAAGTGAAATTATGTGTATCTACTACAAATTAACTCAAAAACGCTGCATAAATTTACTAATTTGGCTCCCAGTGAGGTGAATCCAATTTTTTTGTTTTTATTTTTATAATACACTGATTTTAATGACTAAGCTCAGTGGTATGTCTTTTTATACAAAATTGTTTATTTGTGTTGGGCTTGGCAATATTCTGCGCTATCCAAGTGGAACTCCATGTATGCGAGCACAGTCTCACCAAAATACTGAAACAAAAACAAATTAAGTTATACTACACCAGCCTAAAACATGTATTCAAGGTGTACCAGAAGTCGACGTCAAGCCGGAAACCTGGGATAGGATAAGCCATGATACTTATCCGAAAAATATGAAAAACATCTAAGTCGTGTACTTTTGAAATTATCGGCTTTGGAAAAAAATCGGAAAAATCTACACCGTGTGATCATCTTTTAGTTCCCATTAACTACAAATTTCAATATTTTCTTAGACAGACTGAGATTGCTATGTTTATATGATTTTTTTGTTTTAAAATTACTCAAACAAACGCATGTTAAATTTATGATACATAGTTAATGAACACCCTGTAATAACATCCAAAACACATCTCAATTTAGAAATTTTTACCAGAAGCGTAAGAAGTAAAAGCTTTGTAGATCCAGTGACGACGTTGGATCTGTGGTATCAGTGAGACGTTCTCTGATCCCGGCACTATAATAGTCATACATATCGTCGGTCTCCGCACGTACAGGCGTAAATGACAAATAATCTAAAATCGAGTTAAGCCGTAATTTCACAGATTTTTTTGTAGTCTCTTACTTCACGAAGTGACGTAGCTGTATATCAGTTCGCTGCTAAGAATTAAAATTTTCAGAAAATTGCCTAAGTTATAAAATTCCGAAAACAATTTTCACGTACCGGCTTAAACAGATTTACGCCTCTGCGTTAAAACTGGATCTACATCATTTTAGTCTAACAAAAAAAACCGCAATGTTCAGACTAAAAATTCGGTATGTCATTTTCAATCTCATTTATTGCTGATTTTCGTTTTCTAGCTCTCCTGTAAAATTTGTAAAATGTTAGTTACGCCAGTACGTGCGGAGACCGACGATATGAAGGGTACAGAGGGAAAAAAGAATGTCACAAATTTGGCGTTTTATAGTTGGAACCGGCAACATGTAGTCTTAACGCGGTACAATCCCGTGAGGTACCGGAAACACGCAGAGACAATGACAATAAGCAGTTATTAGCGATGTGCCGAGTACGGTTTGACTCGATTCCTGCCTTAGAACTCGCCTACTCGAATACCAATGTATTTTGATTCGAGTACGCCGGTCTAGATTCCGGTACTCGAGTCAGGAAGAATCGATTCGTACTCGCTAACTCGATTCTATTTATGCGAGTCCAACTGACTCGAGTCTCGTATTCGAGTTTGGTTAACTCGCTCGTACTCGCAAACTGTTTACTTAGTGTGCGGCCACACATAAAGCTGCTAGCGGGCAAGGTAGCCAAGAGGAAGACGGAGAGTACTTCGGATATTGGCTACACATGTCGCTGGTTTGGAGGCGTATTTTAATTCGCAAATTTTATAAACAGTACAGAGCCCAGGTGACGGTGGTGTTGTTATTACGGAAAAATGGCTCTTGCTAATAATTTATATTTAATAGAAAATTCTACATTCTTCTACAGATAATGCTCAACAATTTGTTGTTGACGAGTTCATGATGTTGGAAACAAAGGAATCTCAAATTCATTCCAGGTGCCAAATACTCCAAATAGATTTCTAATGCCATCTACTTCACGTCTCGAAACACCTACAACTTCATCTTCATATTCCCAGCAGATAACTTCAGAGGTGACTGGCGAGAATTTATGGGAGCATCTAGATAAAAGGGTATTGGAATTTTCAAGCATGGAAAACCTCACAACATTAGCAATTATCAAGGTGAAACAGTACGTAGAGGCGTAGAGCTACCGTATTTGGATAGAAAAGCCAATCCACTGAAATTTTGGGAACTTCGCAAAATGACCAACAGCGGCTTTTATAAAATAGCTTTGAAGTATTTATGTATTCCAGCCACTTATGTGCCTTCGGAACGAGTTTTCTCTAAGGCTGGTCTTTTATGCAACCAACGCTGCAATAGACTGGAGTCCAAGAAGGTTTACCAAATACTTTTTTTGAACAGTTATTTCAAATAACTTTTATTCTCTTATCTCTATTTTGTTTTTTTATATATTCATTTAGTTATGTACGGTATTGTGAGTACGGTTTAGGTTGCTTAGGTGGATCTGAATACCTTCCCAAATGTTATATTCTGAGCTGTTGAGTTTGTGTACCTACTTTTGTAAAATTAAAATGGTTTGATTTTAATGCTTACTATATCTGTCTAGTGTTTAGATGTATAGGATTCCTTAAAGCTGTCTCAAATTACTAATAAATAAATAATAATATCTAGTCTACGTCGCGAGTAAATTTGATGGTTTTTTGTTTATCTCCATAGAACTCCTAAACAGCGACTCGGCACATCACTAGTAGTTATACCATAGCCAATTGAAAACTTGCCGTACAGTGAAAAAAAGATGAATGTCACAGCCGTTGTATGAAAAAAGATGAACGTCCACTGATCGTCACCACTAGCAGCTACTACAACAATTTACCATACACCAATGTGCGACGAAAGAAATAAACGTTAAGTAATCATTTTTAAGCAGTTACCATTAATTTTGTTTTTTTTTTGTTTTGTTTGTTCTATATTTTTTTGAATAAGGATTTTTTTGGTTCATTGTGTTTTTTCCTGTCCAAATTAAAAAAAAATGCTTAGAAATAATTCTGTATTTTTGAGCTATTGAGGTTAGAAAATCTTCTTTTTCTCATGTTCTAGGCCCTGAGTAATAAATTTTCTGTTAAGTAGTTCTCATATTAGAACAGATCGTAAAACCTAAGTTAGGCATTTTGATGGTTAATCAACCCTCGGATTTTACAGGGTGTCGCATATGAAGAAAAGGCTCATTTCTAACCTCAGTACCTCAAAAAAAGTTGAATTTTGCCCTGTATATCAAAAAATATTGTTTATTTGTAATTTTACTTTTTTCAATTACTTATAATAAGAAATCAATGGTACTCCCTCAGATCTTTGAGCCACCCTGGACAACGAATCTAGGAGTCTTCAAACTTCTAAATTCACTGTTCTCGAAACTTACCTTTCGTGACATTCATCTTTTTTCAATTTCACAGGGTTTCCTAAGGTTGATAAAAACATGAACAAGGCTTCAATTTAAGTTGCTTGGTAGTACAAATTGAAAATGTATATTTGCACCATCATCTAAAGTAACTGCTGCCGGAAGTATTTTCATTCATTAAACTATCCTCATTGTCTTTCATTTCCTACTCCTACGTGCGTTGTTTTACAAATATACTTTACGCGTTGATGGCACTTAAAATTGTTCTCATTGTACTGTATTTATGAGGATCCACCACACGCCGAAAGATAGATCGGTTCTCACAAAACAAAATAACGTCAAAAGGACCTGATTTAGGGGCACATTTATAAACCATCCTTGAAGATTGAGAACGATTTGAAGAATGATCTCTTCTTGGATTTTAAAGAAACAATAAACCATTTTGCTTCCCACGCCTACTGACGAGGAATTATTCTAATCACGAAAATTTTCGAAAATAAGATATTACGTGTTTAGGGTATTACATGGCATGTACGAGGGTTGTCTCAAAAATAAGGTTCTCAACGCGGTAGCTTTTCCACAAGTGATTGCAAAATCTGGCAACACTGTCGTAATGTATTTGCGATGCTCAGTACCGACACGACAGCAAAGCACAATGAAGCCCCCGATCGCCGTCACTACCTGCTGCGAACTTCGAGCGGTCATCCGATTTTTTCATGGAAATGCAAATCTTGCTCGAAGATCGGCGAATCACGATCCGGGAACAGGCGGTTGAAACAAAGGACTTAATCGACCGATTTGGCTAGGCACTTATTGCCCATCCCCCTTCAGCCCTGACAGCGTCTCCGAAATTGACGGAGCACCTAGGCGGTCAACGGAAGAGGAATTGCAAGTTTCCAAACGGGCTGACGGCGGACCACCTTGAGGATGGAGTGCAAAAGTGGATTTCACGTCTGAAAAAATGCGTAGAAAAAATGGCAACTATGGAGAGAACTAGCTTAAAGATCTACGTTGCCAATGGTGAATTCTTTTTTCAAATGAAAATTCCTTGTGCCTGAAAAAAATCTGCGCAGCTTATTTTTGAAATAACCCTCGTACATCCCCAAAAACCATATCACTCCTTTCCGTCGGCCTTTCTGTCGGTCTGTCCGGTAATCTTATAACCGCCTATACGAGGGATGTCTTTTAAGTTTTGCATATAGAAACATAGTAGGCCGCGCGGATCAAACGTCAGTACTGAATCTCAACCTCACTCTTTAGTAAACTTAAATTCAAGGTTTCACAACAATACGTGCAGTGTTCTCACTACAATGAATTTTTAAGTGTAACCAAGTCATCAGAAAAATGGAACTCAACCGAGAACATTTCCGGGCCATAATTTATTACAACTTTCAGACACAATTATCGCAGCAAGAGTTATTGTCTGTTTTCGCAAAGAAGCGCCACATCAGTCGTCAATTTCCCGTTGGTATGGAGAATTCAAACGTGGACGGGTGATTCTTAGCGACGATCACAGGGTGGGTGCACCAAAAACGGCAGTCGCCCAGGAAAACGTCGACGCTGTGCGCAAACTCATCATTGAAGATAGACATGTGACATATCGCGAGATTGAGGCGTCCTTGAAGATCTCAAAGACCTCAATTCAAAAAAATTTACATGAAGAATTAGGAGTAAGAAAATTAGTTTCTTGTTGGATACCCCACTTGTTGACTGAAGAGCAGAAAGCAGCCAGGGTTAATTGGTGTCAAAAAACGCTTGACTGTTTCAATTCCGGAAACTCAAAAAATGTGTACAGTATTGTTAGTGGTGATGAATCGTGGATTTGCTGTTACGAACCAGAAAATAAACGACAGTCGGCTGTTTGGTGAAGGTGAAGAAAACCCAACAAAAGTCATTCGTTCTCAAAGTGTTTTGAAAAAGATAGTCGCGACATTTGTGTCAAAAGCAGGTCATGTTGCAACAATTCCTCTTAATGAGCAAAGAACTGTTACTGCGGATTGGTATACCACCATTTGTTTGCCAAAAGTCATCACCGAGCTTCGAAAAATCAACCCCGAAAGAAGAATCATCCTCCACCAAGACAATGCAAGCTCGCACACAGCCCAAAAAACAAGGCAGTATTCAACGGAAGAAAACGTGGAACGCATGCAGATGTGTATTAATCTTCATGGAGAATACTTCAAAAAGCAATAAAGTCATTTAAAACTACCTACCGTGTTGTTTTATTTCCATATGCAAAACTTAAAAGACATCCCTCGTAACTTGAGAACAATGTTACTACTATACCAAAGGCGCAAAAGCTTTGTAGTTTTTGAAAATCGGTCCAGTGGCGGCAGAGAAAAAGGAAAAACTCAAAATTATTAACCTTAACCCTTTACTCATTCAAGTTATAACCTATGTGCTAACTGAAAATAGCGTGAAGTAGGTTGACTCAGCACTTACCACACAAGGCTGTCATCACTGCATAAGATTGTTTGATGTAACTTAGAAAGACGTTAACTATGCAATTTTTACAATTTTTTTCTGAAAATGATCAGGAGACTAAAAACTGCAAAGCTTTTTCGCCCTTGGCTTTGTGGTAACATTGTGTTGAAATCTCCTCAAATTTCAAGGACACGGAGGCAAACAGACCAATACACAGACAAACTGATGGAAATCATGTCCTAGATCATCCGAAAACATTCTCATTTTAAAAACTATTCGTAATTACAACACTTCCTGAAAAGTAAAAAAAAACACAAAAACTATGGACAAAATTGAAATAAGATTTAAAAAAAAATAATGCTAATAAAGAGCGGAAATGTCAATAAATATGTTTTGCTAAATAAAATTCATTAACTTATTGCATTTATGAAAATAAATATTGATGTATAGTATCAATCAGTAAATACCTGGCTAGTATAATTTCAAAACTAGACAGCTGATAATAAGTAATGAAAGGCAGCAACAACAAAAAAATGGTTAGCAAGCTTTACATTGGAGAATTTACCCT
The DNA here is from genome assembly GCA_963669975.1 of Acanthoscelides obtectus. Taxonomy (NCBI): domain Eukaryota; kingdom Metazoa; phylum Arthropoda; class Insecta; order Coleoptera; family Chrysomelidae; genus Acanthoscelides; species Acanthoscelides obtectus. The sequence goes on from CAVLJG010000002.1 coordinate 23,637,581, forward strand.
AAGTCAAGAATGTCCATTTTTAAAATTCCCTAACCAATAAAAACTCTATTTATAAATATGAATAAAAGTGCAGATAATACTGATAATCCATTTTACTGTCACAAAAATCTTGTGTTAATAGGATGATTAAATATAGGATATGTGATTATTTTCATACAGGTAGATATTTAAATCATATTTTTACATTGTTAGAACTTATGTTATGCCAAGTTTTTACTTTAGATTATTTTGAAAACAAGTCATGTTATTCTCCGTTCTAACAGAATAATTCAGAAAGAGTCCTGAACTAAAGTTACTTAGGCACTCACGGAAAATAATTTGGAATCTACTCTGAACTAATTCAGAATTGCTTGTATGAACAAACTTATCAAGTTTATCTATCTGGAATGACAGTATACTTGTTGCAAGTAGGTAATTTTGGATAAAATGAGCTGCTTATTATCCAATCATGTACGATAAAGCAAAAATAAAATTCATTAAATTTGCAGCTGTAGAACTAGATTGTTCAATAAAATACATTAAATTGCACACTTTTTTGTGTATGAAAGTATAACCTATTTATAGAACTCATTGATTTTGTCTGATTTTAATTATAAAGTGAAAAACGTACGTAAAATGTTGTGCTTGGAACTGTGACTGTGTTTTGGGGGATACGCCAAAAAACTGAATCTCACGTCTCCTAAAATACTTTTCAGACTGTAAAAGATACAGCTGCTTTTTAAATGTTTTGGCAGCTTTTAGATACCAAAACCTAACTTTATTATCATTTGCCATACTTCAAAATATAGCATCTTGTAATGCAGGTAAGCAATCACAGAAGCAATTTAGTTTTGCAATGTAAATAATTACGGATGCTGAAATTAGTTCAGAACTTTGAAACTGTGCGATTTGTAGGTTTTTCACTCAAAGCTCGCGTGAAAGGTGTGTACAATCAGAACCACTCACTATCTAATTTTATGACTAATTGAAAATTAGCAATAATTTCCTTATAGATGATAAAATTCAAATAAAATTTCCAGTTTTAAGTAAATCCCAAGATTTAGGACAAGTTTGCACTGCTAAACTACTTACCTCTGTAGCCATACACATTGAAATTAGAATTTCCAGGATATCTGTTGGAGATCCACAATACGTGGATTAATTTCCTTAGCACTAAAAACAATTATAAGTCCGCTAATGCTTTTCGCTAAGCAATAGCGAGTATAGAGGCTACAGAATGCCTTGCCAAGATGGTTCTCGGTAGAGTTGAACAAAACGCTACTCATTCGACGTATGACAGAACTATCGATATTCGATATAAACCCAACATAACCTGAAATGTGACTCGCAGTTTGTGCATGCCTTTCTAAGGCCTTTCAAGTAAAATTCCCGTCTCACAATTATGGAACATTCATTTTAAAACAATTATTTGCTTATGTCAGTACTCATCGCTACTTTCGCTTGTCGCTGCCACGCCCAGGCATTTATGACCAATAGATGTGCGCAAATTTGAACATCACGCGCTGTTTATCCTAACAAAGCGGAAACAATATTTGAATACATTAATAGGGGGAGTGAGGAATCTCAGCTCACTTCGACAAATGGAACGCTTTGACATGTGGTGCGATTTGGAGTGAGGTAAACTTATCTGAGAAAGTGACAAAAAAAGAAAGCTACTGTAGAAACACGTGACACATCGACAACTGATCGCGCCTTTGAGCAAACTTCCTGCCTGCGCCCATGGTTAATACTATAAAATTAACACTAAGAAATTATTAGCAATCAGATATCAGGTCAAAGGGTCATAGCAGAATTTAATAAGAATCTCTTACGTTGCTACATGTCAAATTTGCCGTATCGTATGTATCCACCTTAACTCAGTATGTCTAATTCAAAGGAACTCCCTTAGGCTTTCGGCATTTAAAAAATGAATTAAAACTTTCAGATTATCAAATTTCAATTGACAGTTTTCAAACGTCAATTAAAAATCGATCTAAAAATGAATTCGATAGTTTGGCTCATCTCTAATTCTTGGTAATTTCGATTGACGTCAGTAAGGTGCACGTCAGTTTTCAGGCAGGCCAGTGACGTCAGATAACTGGGTGGGAATAACCTCTTTATCCTTTTCTATCATTTATAAATTCTAAGTAGTTCTCTTTTTTGCATTTAATTTATGGCCAATACCATTCCAAGGCTGTCTCACTTTAGTAATTGAAAAGGCTCAATCTCAAATAAGATTATTATGACCTGTAAAGATCAGACGATAATATGGTGAAATTAATTTTCGTATGAAAACTTATCTTGAACTTCGACTATTTTTCCATATTGAAAATATAAGACATATTTTTTGCCGTACGGGTTATGCTTAGACAACCAGTATTACTCGGTCAGATGTCCATCAATTTCTCAATTATTCTGAATGCAGGAGGGTGAAGGGGTTCAAAATCTTTTCTTCTTGTGGGCGGAAATAATTTCTTTGTTCGATAGGGATGCAATAATAAATATCTATACAGGAAGACTAGAGATAGGAGGTTAAACCGCCTAAGAAAGACACGTATTCATATGAAACCAACGCTGTCTGTCAGGAAGGTGTGGTTCTCATAAATCTAGCTTGTAGAGCGTTTACGCATGTCTACAAATGCGGGCGAAACCTGTCAAAGTACATTGCAAAAATCCATTGCACTCACGTTTTGCCATGTTGTGTTGGTTTATTAATATTATCCAATATTTCTGCTTGCAACTTTTCTGAACTGTCAAAATTTGGAGTTGTTTACGGTCATGATGACAGAAGCAGAGATATTTAGATATGACTCATTTGCGCAGACCCTGGAATTTCCTGCCCAGCGTACATACGAGAGGCCATATGCGCAGAACCTGTAAATCATTTTCTGCGCCGTGCACTTAGGAAACAGTCCCGCCTACATCGTCAAGAATTTTGGCCTCACCTCTACGACTTGTCTAGTCTTCGTGCATAGATTTTTATAACTTATAATTAATGGTCATTGTTGTCAAACTTTCATGTCATTTTATACGATGTTATAGTGTGGTTTTGCGTGATGTTTTTGAACTGTCCTGCCTATCTATGTAAATAGCGATTTCATGTTTAACGAGTCAAACCCAAAATAAACTTGTTTCAAATACACCAAACTTGTTTTAGATATTCATTTACTACTTTTACAGACTCAAAAAAAATGTTTTCTAGTCAATACACTGATATAAACATTGATTATCGATGTTTATATCCCTGTTGCCCACTGTCATTAATGATCACATGAAAACATGATGTTATTGACAATAGCATTTTTGGGATCATGCTGAATACCATGTTAATGGATGGAACGTGCGAGTTACCGACTATATTCAAATTTCATTCATGGTCCCGCTCCTTCAAAATAAATAACAGCTGTGTTTAAATCTACACACTCCTATTGGCCAGTGGGCTGGCACCAATAAGCAAAGATCAGCGATCGAGAGCTCTTGCGTGTGTTGAAACGAAGTTAACGAGGTATTAGGGTATTTTATATACCAAGCTAGGAAACTTTTACTACAAAAATGAAAATGTTGCGTTTTATCAGAATATTTTTATTCCAATGATCGTTTTACATAACAGATTATTAGTAGCTAAAACTTGAAATTTACAAATTTTGATTTGAGCTGCTAATAATTCTGCGTGAAAAAATAAGAAGTAATATTACAATACGTTATGCTTTTTAACAATATAATACACAGGTGAAAAAAATACAAAAATTTCAAACAACTGCCATATAACAATGAAAAGAGGTAACACTCGAATGGATGAAAAAAAATGTCTACAGATAAACGTGAAACTAATAAGAATTATAGGATTTATTTATACAGGGGATTCACAAAAAAGTAGCAATGTTTCTAGGACCAATAAAAATACCACGATAAATAGGATTTATTTATATTTTTGGATCTACTTATTTGCGTTAGAAATATTGGCACTGCTTTATGAAACGCCCAGTATATAGTTACGCATAAACGTCTACCAGTTCATAAGAGCCAGTCATTTGAAATCATTATTTCAAATCATGATGATTTGTAGAGTGCCCTGTACGATTTTCGATAGAAAACGATTGGACAGAGTGTAAATTAAAAAGATGAACGAATTCTATACAACTATTCTACCTCTTTTAGGTAAAGATTGGAAAAGCCTCTGTCTCTCGAGATTATCCGTGAGAATAAAATGCCAATCCTGTGGTTGTCTCTCTCACTGAAAATATTTATTCTAGACCACTCAGAGATAACATTATCAGGATACCTCAGTATTCAACAACCCTATTTCAACGCAGTTTCTCCTACAATGTTGCCACCATATACAATTCTTTACCAAATTGTATAAGCAATACTCATTACCAGCGTTTCGAGAAAAGTGAAATGATCATCAAAATGATGCTTTTTTTACTTTCCTAATATTTTCTTTGCTTTTCTCTTTTTATATATGAAACAAATGACTGATAATTTTGAAGCCTACCTAGGGAATAGTTTTTTGAGATATTTAAGGTTTGGCGATGTCAGTGTATGGCAACTGTGTTCAATAAGTATCGTACCTTAAATGTGGAGGGCACAGTCATGTGTAGCCCTGAATTTTTTCACACCCGCAGATAGCGTCAGTTGCTGGCAGCCGGCCTACATGTGAAGACGTGTAGAGAGCAGTCGTCGGATTTCGGTTTTTGTAAAATGACAAAAACTTGAGCCGAACACAACATTCCTGTGGTTCGTCAGGCTCCCTACTCACCCGACCTGGCGCAGTGTGACTTGGCTATTTCCTAAGTTGAAAATGCCGCTGAAAACTGGAGTGTTTCCAAAAATGGCGGAAGAGCTGGGATAAGTGTGTCCATCACCAAGGAGATTACTTTGAAGGGGATTCAAGTTTCGGACCTCCAAATCGATAAATATATGTATGCTAACCAAAGGTTCGATACTTTCTGAACACATCTCGTACATTTTCGGAATCAGAATTGAAAACTCTGTACACCTATATAAACATCCAATATGGCGCCCATAAGAAAAAATAAAGTTGATACTGGAGGACGAGAGACGAAATGTCATTCTGAAATTCTAACTATGCGATCTTTGAGAGGAGGAAAAGTGGCAATATTAAATTGCAATTTATTTTGAAATCCCACCAAAAATAGATTAAAAATAATTTAAAGTGAATTTGGGAAAATTCGTTTTTTCTGTCTCTCTCCGTACTTTGGATATTGAAATTTTTTAAGCAGCATTTTGTTAGTTACCTGTTTGATTTATTGGCCAAAATGGAATGTGTTTGAGTAGTTATTCCATTGCAGTCGAAAATACGTCAAACAGTGCTGTGAACTTTTGGTTGCTTGGAATAACCTCGAGGAGTATCTATACACATATTTATATTTATTAAACAATATTGGGAAAATTTTAAAAGCCCCATTCAGTTACAATATCCTTCGCAAACTAACGATTTAAAATGATATACAATCATTCCAAAATAATCACAAAAAATGCAGGGATATGTAACACTATATGTGTATTATGATTAAAAGAAAATGACAACAAACCATATTTTAAAAGTATAACCTCTCAACTAGTTCGATCATTTTTTTTTAAATGTGCAAATGCAACTTAAAATTTCTAATATGGAAAAAAATAAAGTACTTACATAGAGAATACTCAAAAAGAGAAATATAAAGTATTAAGTATTATAGAAAGATGTTTAGGAAAATCTACATTTATCACACCTGTTCAGCGATTTCACTGAAATGAAAAACCGCTAGAAAAACTTATAGAACGTTTTCATGAACTTCAGATGGAAATTCCGTATCTTCATCGACTCTATATATAAAAAAACCATGGTCAAATTCAAAAGGAGTATTCTTAATACTTTTCGTCTAATTGTTTCATGGTATGTATAGAGATAAGTGAAAATTGTGTGTGAATAATCCATCTTTAATTTCCTTGGAAACTCAATTTTCTGCAAAATGAGGTTTTAAGAAAAAAGATTTTTCGGGGAGAAAAAGTGATGAGAATAAGGTAATCACTCATTTCATTCTTCCATTAAAGTGGAATATTCACATATAACTACAGAGCTGTACTAATATTTGAAGACACAAGTGGATAAAGGTGTCATGTAACATTTTTTCAGAAACAACCTTAAGGACTGACTCTTTCATTGTGATTACTTTATTGAAAAAACAATATAATGTCAATAAAGTAAAAAGCCCCAATGAAAAATTTATGTTCAAAGTCAATTTTCTCCATACAATGATTTTGTTACATGACGCCTTTATCCACTTGGGTCTTCATTTGTTAACAATGTCTGAATAAAAAATGCATTTTTTTGTACAAGAAAAAAATTGACATTGTTTTTTAGTCAACTCCATACACTCCATGAAATAATCATATGAAAAGGATTAATTAAAGAGTACTGTTTCAAATATGTAGTTGAAAAAAAAAATATAGAAAAACGGGACGTGTAAAAAAACAAAATGTGAGGCCTGCTCAACAAAATACGTATTAATGTTTTTTGGACGATCTCTACTGCCTATTAGTATTTTTGGGCAAAAATGTCTGTTGATAGGTACATAAGTTTGTTTTATCTTCTTGGTAATTAACGTGCATAAACAAAAAATCGCCTTAACTTAGAGCTTATTTTATACATATAAACAAAATAAATAAGATTTGTCAATACTGATGTAATCTAGTAAAATTACATTCAAAACGCGAACAAGTGATAATTCATTGATTCATAATTAACAACAGATAAATTATGTAATAAATATTGTCAAGAAGCACTGGGTTGAGTTATACCTGGTGTATTCATCTAGATACCATTAATGAGTAATTATGAAACTGCATTTGTAAATCAACTGAACCTGTAAATGTACAAGGTGAATCACTGAATTTACAGCTCTGTGAACACCTTGTTGTCAGACTTGCTGCACCTCAAAACTGAAATAGTGTTTTTGGAACATGTGCCAAAATAAAAGATGATTCTTAAAGAAGGCTATGAGACGATTTTCAAAAACTGATCAGACTTTTGTAAATAACATTTTCTATATACAACGAAAATCTCATATAAAGCTTCTTGATCTACAATATCATTTTCTACAGTGTTTGTAGATTAAGCTGCTTCATATTTGATGTTTGTTGATAAAAACTGTTAATTTCGAAAATAGAAACGATGCAATTTACTTTCAAAAAAGTCCAAAAAATCGCCCATTGGCTTGTTCTATTTGAAGTAACTGCAAGTCCAACCTCTAAAAAACGTTATACTGGTGTAATTAGTGGATCACCCTGTAGGTTCTACAATCAATTTGAAACCAAATACGTATCAGGTACTTAGAATTCATAGTATGTATATGTCTTTATACTTTAAATAACTAAACCAAATAGTTGTTGGTTATACTTTTAACTGATATAGAATATATTATTAATGGGCACTTATCAGTAACGGTTCTTGTACAAACTATATAGATTGAAAAAGTATGGACAACCTTCAATTTCTTTGACCCTCTGATGTTATTATCGTGCTTCACATGTTTAGATTCTTACCAGCAATTCACAAATAACTTTTACTACTCAAAAAATTATGAAACACAAATGAAGAAAATTCGCTAATCCGTTTTTTTGCTTGTCGCTAAAAATAATTTTCTTTATCAGGTTTTGCGTGGAAGTACAAAAATCTACAAACATTTAAATATTTACAAGAAATCGTAAAAAAAAGTAACAATTGATACTAAAAATGTATCTACTAGACTCCATGTTTCAGATGAATTGCAGATATAACCCTTAAAACATGTAAAAATAACTTTGGCGAGAATTTCCTAAATCGTAACTCACAATGCCTAAAATTATTGGTAAGGATTAGAGCTAAGAGAAAGTTCATGCAATAAATACAAGTACCATTAGAATATACAGTTACCAATAATTTATGGGAATAGTTACATTTGTAACTGGCAAAACCAATGGTAGTAACACAGGTTGGGCCATAACGTAGTTCAATAATTATTACTTGTCAAATACATCACATTGTACACAATTAATGACCATCCTGTATGAACTAAAGAAACATATAGAAAATAAAACTAAACCAATCAACAGTGACGAATTTCGGCGTCAACATTATAAAAATAGTACATCGATGTTTCCAGCTACAAATTCAGTTTTGTTTCCATGGTCTCAGATAAAGGATTTACAAAATTGGTGTTGCAATATATCACGATATATATTCTACAGACCAAAAGTCCTCTATGTAACCTGCACATAGTTTTGTCCAATTTTTCCAAGGAGTCAGTTCACCTTCATAATTTACAAACCGATTTTGTTACGAAATAAGTTATTGGATTATTGGAAAGAGTGTATGGCAAAAAAATTGACAGCACATGAAAGAAATAAGGGGATGGTGCTCTTAACAGATGTATCCACGTTATTCTCCTACACCGACTACGGAAAGGTTGCCTGTCAAAGGAGTTGGTGATGAAGATACCGCGGACATCATCCTACACTGTTCCTTCACAACAGGGTCTGAAAAAAAAATTATTGCATGGCAACCGTTCAAAAACGTACGCAAATGCGCAAAGTTAAATTTTAACGAGGTCCAAAAGCTCTAGAGCGACAAAATGCTCGCCAAATCGGTATTTGTGTATCAAGAGCTCAAATGTATGCATAACTGTAGGAGTGCAAACTTACAGAAATAGGCATGATCCATAGCGTCTCTTGCAGTAAGGCGTTCTAAATGATCGTAACGTAACAGCTTATCCAGGAAATCCAATGCTTCAGGTGATACTAAATGTTGATTTTCACTATGGACAAATCGTTCCCATCGTTTCCGAGAATGCCTGAAAAATAACAGAAAATTATTCGATTACATTTCACGTTTATTCAGTACATTCACATTATACAAATTAACGCGCTTTCTTTGACAAGGTCATTATAAACAAACAGTGAAGTTAAAAAAATATGTGCGAGTCTCCAAGATTTAAGATGACCTTGAGACCTTGAATGAATCGTGAAATTAGAGGCATTCCGGCCACCATAAGGAGCCAGTGCATAGGCCGCTTAAGCGGGCCCTTATGCACGTCTACATTCCTTAGATCACAAGCCTCGTCCTTTGAGCTAAGTTGAGAATCGCCTTGAGTCCAAGCTCCTTGACGTTCTGAGGGTCCAAAGTAATGGACCCCAGTATAGTCTGCCTATAGTAAGTAGCTCAGAGCTTCACGGCGACACAAAACGTGCGCCGAGGTCTCTTCCTCTACTCCGCAGCACTCACACAAGGGATCCTCAGCCACCCCCATCACGAATTATGGCCAGACAACAGTCCCGCCAGCAACCTTAGGTTGGCTCTATCCAGAGATAAGCAGAAACGTCCATCCTTAGCATTCGGCGCTTCAATGAGTTCCCGTGCCTGGCGGAGATGTCTGGAGATACTTCTCCATTTCTGAGAGTGTTGTCTTGCCGTCACTCCTAGAGCTGGCTCAGGACCAACGAGCTTGCTGGCTGATCCTGTCTTCGCCAGAGCTTCCGCCGTCTCATTGCCCCTTATCCCAGCGTGCCCCGGTACCCACAATAACGATAACGGATGCCTCGCTGCGAGGCAATCCAGAACCTCCCTGCATTGCAACACAAGACTCGAAGTAATCTTACAGGAACTTAGTGCTTTCATTGCAGCTTGGCTGTCGGATAAGATTGTTATTCTTCTCCTAGGCTCACCCTCCTCCAGAATGCGAGATACACAAGCCAGAATCGCAAAGATTTTCGCCTGGAAAATAGTGATGTATCTACGAAAGGCAGAGATAGCCTAGTTCTAGGCCCAGAGACCCCAGCACCTGATCCTTCTTCGGTGACCGAGCCGTCCGTGTACCAGACCTGCCCGCTAACTCCGGAGAGTCTCTGGCTACCCCGTCCCACTTCTCCCTCGTTGGATAATCCACAATAAACTTGCGGTTGAAGCGATATTTACGGGTAATACAATCACCCCTGCTTAGAAGGACGGGGTCCTCTCTTTGCAATTCTACTAAGATGGCAGTATGCTCCTTGACAGAATTCAAGAAAGCCCAGCTGCCCTGACTCCACAGTCGATGAGCGACTACTATAGCTTCACCGCGGATCACCAGATCCAATGGTGGGAGATCCAACAGAGCTTCCATTGCACTCAATGGCGTTGTTCGCACTGCGCTGTAATGCTAATACAGGCCAAACGCTGAATTTTATTGAGTTTGGCCTTAGTTGTCTCAGTTCTAATGCAAGGCCACCAGACCAAGGAGCCGTACAAGAGAGATGAACGTACTATCTTCGTGTAGAGCCAGTATACCACTTTGGGTTTAAGCCACCTTACACCAACAACACGTCTACAGGCCCACATTGAATTGCGAGCCTTGTTAACCTTGTATTCAACATGCTCTCTCCAGTTCAGTTTGCAATCCAGGATAATTCCCAGATATTTCGCTGACCGGGATAGAATTAATCTAGTCCGAAAGAAGGTCGGCATGACCAGGCCGTCACGCATTTTTCTCCTAGTGAATAGGATCAGCTCGGTCTTTCCAGTATTAACAGAAAGATCGACTTCCCTGCATCACGATTCCACAGAGCGCAGAGCGCCCCACATAATTTCAGAGACTGTTCTACAAAAACGTCTCCTAACTACTATGCTTAAGTCATCAGCATAGGCTTGCACGTAGACACCCATACTGCTGAGCCTAACGAGGAGTTCGATCACCACGATGCACCACAGTAGGGTTGACAGAACTCCGCCCTGAGGGCAGCCTGTAGCTAAGCTGATGCTGCAGCTTACGTCATTCAGCATAGCTGTCGCTACCCGACCCTCCAGAGTAGATGGGACCCAATCTATTAGGATTGATCCAACCCCGTGTCTAACCAAGGCATGTCTGATAGAGTCGGTTGTGGTCCAATTAAATGCACCTTCAATGTCCAAAAAGGCCACGAGTGCCACTTCGCGCTGATCTAGAGTCTTCTCCAGCCTACCGAACAGATTTTGTAAGGCGAAATCAGTCGATTTCCCAGCTTGGTATGCAAACTGATTTGCGTGAATCACACATCCCTTAAGTATCTATCAAATATCGCTTCCAATGTCTTAAGCACAAAAGATGAAAGAGTAATCGGTCGAAAATCCTTGAGACCTTAAAAACTAACCAAGCTGAAAAATCATATAAGCTGGTATCAGACATATAAGCAACTATTTTAACCAACACAAAAAAGTTACTGACATAATGTTAACAAAAATAATGTATCTTACCTTCCCAAAATATCATTGAACCTAGGATCAAGTTCTATGTGGTATTTGTCCAAATATTCAAAAAGCTCTTCCGTTCCTAAGACTTTGGCTATACGAACTAACTGATCATAATTATCATGTCCATGGAAGAAAGGTTCTTTTCTAAAGATCATTGATGCCAACATGCAGCCTAATGACCACATATCCAATGAATAGTCATACATCTGATAGTCAACCAATAATTCGGGACCTTTGAAGTACCTAGACGCTACTCGGACATTGTATTCTTGCCCGGGATGATAGAACTCGGCCAAGCCCCAATCTATTAAGCGTAGTTTACGATTTTCGTGGTCTATCATCACATTATGTGGTTTTACGTCCCTGAAAAAAAAAAGACAATCCAATCGGTTTGAGCCTTGCCGACATTACCAGGAGACAATGAGAGTCAACAAAAATGGCCATTCTCGCATTTTTACTTCATATGCCAGAACTGGCAAGGAAGTATTGTAATCGTAAAAAATTTCCGAAACTGACATACCATGTTTTGTGTATGTTACCGGGTGCGCCATCTTTTATGTCGGTATTGAAACATCGGATGACTTTGATATTTATCAACCGACGCACCGACGGATTTGGTTATACGTGTTTCTGAAACGTCAATTTACTACAATTTTAGTCATGAATCGCTTTACACCGAAACAACGCGCCGAAATAGTCACAATATACATTGAAAATCGTCGTTCAGTTGTGTTAACGCAACGTGCATATTGTCGAAAATATCAAGGCAAACTGACAACACTATCAGTCGTTTGGTTTCGAATTTTATTGAGTACGGGACAGTGCGAGATCGTCAACATACCGTTCATCAACGACCAAGACGTTCCAATGAATTGGTTGAAGCGGTCAGAGACAGCGTTGCCCAGAACCCAAAAGTGTCGTATCGTCACCGCGCTCAGCATTTTGGCATCAGTGGAACCACGTTGCGGCGCATTTTGAAGGATGATTTGCATTTGTTTCCTTATAAAGTGCAGTTAACACAAAAAATATTGCCAACTGACCGTCCACGTCGCTTGGAATACGCCCAAACAGTCGCTCGCATGGTTGATGCTGAACCTGATTTTTGGAAGCAAATTGTGATGATCGACGAGGCCCATTTCACGCTCTCTGGCGGCGTTAATAAGCAAAACTGCCGCATTTGGGGGACGGAAAATCCACATGCGATCCACAAAATGCCGTTGCATGACCGAAAATGACTGTTTGGGCCGGCGTTTGCGCCACAACCATCATTGGGCCATTTTTTTTCAACGAAAACGAAACAGTCGATGGAAATCGATATCGGTGGATGTTGGCTCATTTGTCCACAAATGCGTGAAAAAGGTCTTGATGGTTACTGGTTTCAACAAGACGGTGTGCCATCCCACACTGCAAATGATACAATCCAGTTTCTGCAACGAAAATTCCCTGGACGTTTGATGTCAAAAAGAGGTGACATTGACTGGCCACCCAGGTCTCCAGATTTGACCCCACCGGACTTCTTCCTGTGGGGTTATTTGAAAAGTCAAGTGTACGCCAGCAAGCCCCAGACCACTGAAGAACTCAATGCAAACATTCGTACCGCAATCGCCGCTATACCACCAGAGATGCTCGAAAAAGTAATGGAAAACGCAGCAAGACGAGCACATTTTGTTTTGGCCAATAAAGCTGGCCACTTGATAGATGTTGTGTTCAAAAACTAGTCCCGATAAATACACAAGGACAATATTTAATAAAACTACCCGATATGTAGAGATCAGTTTTTCGTTTTCAAAGTTATTTCATGTTTACATACCGACATAAAACAGGGCGCACCCTGTATATGACACGTACATTACGAAAAACCATGTCACTGATTTCCATCGGTCTGCCGGTAATAATAACTGGAGAAGTACCGCTCGGATTTCGATGAAATTTTCACGCAAGATTACTACTATGCCAAGGATGACAGTTTTGTAGTTTTTGAAAATCGGCCTAGTGGTGGCGGAGCTAGGGGGAAAACATGAAAAAAAAAATTATAAAAACCGCAAACTTCGTTTTTTGACGTTTCAGAGGCTTCGGATCATTTTCGGAATTTTTTTGTATGGGATGAAACTTGGGTGTTGTGGGTTGTAAATGTAACGTCAAACACGTTCTATCGTCAACAAGCTTCCGATGTCGGTAATAACACAGAAATTAAAGGATAAAGGTCTGATGTACGAGGGTTGTATAAAAAATAAAGTTCCCAACGCTGTATCTTTGCCGCGCGTGATAATACGCGAAATATGGCGACACCGTCGTGTTTGTCGGCGCCCCCACCACCAATCCCAACAAGAAGCGCCTATGTGCGACGCTCAGTACCGTAATGGGGCCTATCATCGCCGTCACCGCCTGGGGCGAAATTCGTGCGATCATCCGCAAAAACGTTACCACTCATAGGAATTCATAGCCACTTGTATGAAGTATATGGGGAAACGTGTATAATCATTCAACATATCCTCAAATACGCATCTTTTTATTATGTTCGCGTATCTTTCGCTATGTAACATTTCAGATATAAAAAGTGATGCATCCAAGTCCAGTTTAGCAAATTTTAAGTATCAACAACGTAATGTTTCCACAAACTGGCAACGCCGGAATGTTTGTCAATAGTTAGATATTTCTGTGTTTTCGCGAGAATAAAATAATCTATCGTAGGCTTTATCGCTTTTAAATCTATGAATGTCGCACAACATTCTACTAGCTATAATGTGGAAAATCGCAAGTGACTGGACATGAAACAATTAAATCAATACAATGAAACCTAAAAATAGCTTTGCAACCGTTACAAGAATCGTATTCAATTTGATCTTGACTGCACGATCTGAACAAATTTATTGAAGATCATGACGATAAAATGTACTACCCAGCATATCTGAGTTGGTGCGTTGGACGTCTGCTTATAAATAAAACAAAATACTATAGATCTGATGACCTTATCAGTTCAAACTTCCTCGGGTATTTAACACGTTTAAATAAACATAATTCGCTAGAATACTTCGCTAAATTTAGCGTTCGTATTTACAGAAATCGAAGCGGTAGCTCAATGCCTACCCATGATGAAAAATGAGCAATAAACGTGGGATAAATACGTTTCATTTTCACAGCTCCATACAGGGGTGCGTTTGTAAATCACTTGGCACTGTAATAATTCTTACTCCCAAGATTTTGAGCACGGGAAAAAAGTACACTTTTGACGTTCCAGAAAGATGTATTTCCGAACGCTTGGAACGAGTACGTCAAACAATTACGAACGCTGAAATTGTTAGAGTAGAACAAACTACACTCTGTAACAATTCACAAAAAAATATTTCCATCAGAATTCTCGTAATTACATGAGCATTTTTATGCACAAATTTTACGTGTCGTGAAGCTGAATTTGGACTTGTCACCGGTCCTGGCGTTGGTTAAGCGATAGATTAGTTCTCAGCTAATCTTCGCCATTTTGGTTTCGCATATACAGATATACACTACTCAAACAAAATAAGGAAGCAAGAAAAAAATCTAAAGTTTGTGGTGATCTTTGGAAGGCTGTATTGTATGTCTGTCAAACATGATCGTATCTAGACTTTAAAAAAAACATTTTGAAGTTTTAAGATTCTAGTTTGCAGGTTTTTTAGTCTAAAAACTTTAGGAGCAACGTTTCTCAAGCTATTCTAAGATATAGCGCAATGACATTTTTTGCAAAACTTTTGCCTTATTTTTAGTCCACGCGCTTGACAATTTTTTTTTTCTGTTAGCCCATCATATGGATCAGATAGCCTGTTTATTAAGCTTCGATATCCTATTTCTTTAAATTCCGATGTAATCATTTGGCGCAGAGATATCCGACTTTGAATGAAAAAGAATCCTTTTGTTATCGACCCACTGATATCTCGGTAACCATCAATCCCTTCTATGTGATATCCATAATATGGGGGTGATAATGGAAATTATAAATCGAGACCTTGAATCTAGAATGACGTCACGTTGCTTACTGTGTCTCTCCCATCAAGCCCTTTCAGTTGATAACCATATCATAGGAGTAAGTAACTATAGAACTTATGAACGCCATCTTGCAGCGGTCGACATATTTGATTTGAAATGACGCCACTTTGCTTGTGGTGTTTCTCTCAAGCCCTTTCTTCTGATGACCATATTATAGGAATGACTATGGAAATTATAAATCGCCAAATTGCGGCCTCCGGGAATAATAAACCGTCATTTTGTAAATTTTGCAAAACATGTATTTGTGCTATCTGCTAGAATTGCATAAGAACCGTTAGTCCTAAAATTTTTCGGCAAAAAAAACAAAAAACTAGGATCTTAAAACCTCAAAATGCTTCTTTTTAAATCGAGATACGATCTCTTTCATCGAAAAACAACCAAATCACATTTTTTTTTGCTCAATTTTTTTCAGTAGTGTACAGTAGAATTATTATCTTTGTATTTTTGTTATATTATATCATTAAGTGGTGGCAAGTAAATTCGATTATTATTATTATTATTAAATTGACATCGGAATCGGAATTTATCCGATTCATCCAGATCATTGATACGCAATAATGTTTGAATATATTGTAAATAAAAAACTTAAAAATATTGTACGACTCTGTAGGGTAAATGCGAATTTGGGGTAGAAAATGAGCCCCTGGTAAACTCTGTCGGTCTTATGCCCAAACTGATGTAAGGTATGTGGATATTAATCGATTTTGATAATGCTACAAACAAAACTACACCAAAGCCAATCGGCCATGTTGCTGGGCCACTGCGTCGTCTCCCGCTACCTATGTAAAGTACAAACGAGTAAAAACAATGCAAATTATACAGCCGATGCCTATCGCATATCACCCGCCAACACGGCCGAATATAGCTGAATGTATTTTAAAAATTGACTTACCTATGCATAATGCCCATACTGTGACAATAATCCAATGCCTTCAGAAGTTCATACAGATAATATCTAATGTCAAAATCCGTAAGAGTTTGGTAAAGTTGCTTAAAATCTGTATTATTAACATGTTCAAATATAAGTGCGGGTGTCCTTGACACTGGGTCTTTTACAACAGCTTCTAGTGTTATTATATTTGTACCACCTCGTAAGTTCTCTAATATCTTTATTTCTCTTTTAATTTTCTTCTTTTTAACAGGCTGAAAGTAATGTCAATTTATATAATCATGTAGAAATGTGTGCAGGAGAGGTGAGAAATAGTTCCTTTCAGTGTTTCAATTCCACGGTATTAACACAGCATACAGGGTGTCCCATCCACGCGGGGATGGAATAATAAAACCTTCCAGAGATAACTATGGCATATCACAGATAATTTTTGTTTAAGGAATGCCCTATTTCCTTATTATATATTCAGACAAACCTTTTGAGTTCCACTTTGTACAAGCTTTCCCCCGATATAAAAGCTTTCCCCCGATATAAAGGCCAAGTGGTTTTGTGTGACTAGTTTTGCAGTTATAGTCAATTATTTATCAGATAGGCTCATCAACCGTATAAAAAGAGTATACGAGAGCGGTCCGATAAGTATTTAGTCTCACCGCCCGCTGGCATCACTATCGCAAGAGGAATTTAATATCTCGTAGACGGCCACTGTCAAAATTTCAGCCCAATCGGACACGTAGTTTTGTTTGACCGCGTGTGGGAGCGGGCATGTCTGCGGATTTTAGAAGAATGGAAAAAGAGCAATATCGTTCGGTGATTCGATTCTTGTTTTTTGGAAGGGAAATCGCGCTGCAAAATCAAAGACCGCTTGGATAGTGGGTGTGTACAGTGATTTCTCCTTCGATGTAGACCGCCAAAAATTGGTTTAACGAGTTTTAACGTGGTCGCACGTCGGTTTTTGATGAGGCACGCCCAGGTGCCCCGAAAACGGCTACCACCGAGGATTACGTGACAAAAATCCACGATCTCGATTGAAGGTGTGCGAGATAGCTGAGACAGTAGGCATCTCAAAAGACCACATGGGCTTTCAGCGCGATGGGTGCCACGTTTGCTCACTCCGAACTACAAGCCCGGAGAATGTGCTCCGAAGAAGGCGAAGACTGTCCTATCGACCGGAAAGGTGATGGCCACCGTTTTGTGGGATTCACAAGGTGTGATCTACATCTACTACCTGGAAGGGTGAAATGGTCATAGGGCTCTACTATGCCGAATTATTGAGCCGTATCGATGCCGAATTGCAGAAAAATAAGAAAGAATTAGGTTACGAACTGCTGCCCCATCCATCGTATTCCCCAGATTTGTCCCGTGCGACTTCTTTTTGTTCTCAAACTTGGAAAAGTCACTCGCCGGGCAGACATTTGAAACGAATGAGGAGGTTATCGCTGCCACCGGGACCTACTTTGCAGTCGTCCAGAAAACGCATTTTTCATATGGGTACAAATTACTTTTTTTCTTTGTATGCTAAGCACTTATCGGACCGCCCTCGTAAAAATATATCAAACGTACTATTTTTGGACATAAGGAAGCACAACTGGAAAATATTATATCGTAATTTCATAAAATATTTTACATTAGTTTGGGCAGCAAAAGGATATCGTAGACCTTTGGAGCATACCATTAATGTAAATAATACTGAGAATGTATTATTGTTTAATTTAGGCTATCGGCATAACTTTCAATGTAATTTTTGGTACTTTCACATGTGGATTAGAAAGACAAGTTGATTACTGAGAGCTTATTTGCCAAAGTGACTCGCAGTGTCACTTTTATATTGTAGATTCAAAATATTGTCATACTTCATTCAAGATATAAAACGATTTATTTTTATTATAAAATTGATATTTTATTCTTGGCTGTTTCTGTCTGAAAAAATACTCAAATATGGACTTGCTTTGCGTGTAATTTTGAACAAGTTGACGTAACTCAAAAAGTTCATAAAAATTCTATTAACCTTTATACCAGAGAAATTATTGTAAAAAGTGGAATGCAAAAATTTTTTTTAAGGAAAAGTAGATTTTGCGTTTTTGACCAGCCTGTATTGACCATTCAGAAACTTGAAAAACTTTGTCAATCATATTGCAATTAAGGGTAATGCAAATGTTTGATACAAAATTCTTATAACTCCAAACATAGCAGGTGTGCAGGCTGTCAAACTTAAGCTTTTTTTCACATAAAATACCCAATAGCTCAACAACTAATCAAATCCCACAAGTATGTTATAGCAATATACATATATTTAAAATGATCTATCTGAATATGTCATAAAAGACAGGCATTCCATTTAAAGAATCAACGTTGAAATATGGGTCAAAATTTTGACTTCATTTTATTTATATCCCCACGACACAATGCATAATAACCCATAAATAGTTGTCTTTGAAGTTTATTTTTTCCGTCCCCGCTTGAATGAGACACGCAGTATTTAATTAACATTTAACGCGACTACCGCTAACGGCTAAAACGTGTATCTCGCGCGCGACTACTTAGTATCAGCCACGCAAGATTTTTTCACGTGACAGCTTCTAACAGTGTGTGCCGAGCTCTCAAGATCTCAAAAAAAAATTCAGCGTGATTTTGAGGGTAGTAAATACGCTGTGACCCAGCTTTGGTATAAGTAAACCACACGACTCAACGGCAATGTATCCTGAGATTGCATAATATATATATAAACTGAAAGCTGTAAATCTACTTTTGAAATGACTAACCTGAATAGATCTATAGCACTGCCCTGATGGTCTATTTTTGAAATAGGTTACTTAAATATTAACAGAAGGATTAAAACAGAATTGAATTTAATTTGTATATCACCAACACAAATGCTTATATAATCTTATAATCCACGATGTGGCATCAATACCGTGAGGATATGCTTTCCTTTGCACGAGATTATATAGAAAAAAGCATCAAGCAGGTTGACTCTGTCTTCATCACATTTTTAGGATATCTTTTTTTCTGTGGTCAGATTTACGTAATTGACGAAAAGCATTGTATAGGACGAGTAATACATTTTTAATTTGAATATAATAAATCTAAATATAACAAAAAAAAACAGTAAAATAGTAAAAAATAAGATTTAACAGCATATATCACAATATTCTTCCACACTATAAAAGTTATTTTCAATTAAATAGTCTTTTAAGAGATTCTTAAACATCTTTAGTAGTTTAGTAGGTTAAAAATGTTTAGGCCAGTAATAGTTCTATATGCTATTTCACGAGTATTCATCATGCATTGACGTCTACTGAGGTGAACAGCTGATCAGTAAGTGATATGTTTGGGTTACTCTGCAACGTTGGCAAGAATGAATCAGGGTTAAAATAGTAAAACTTGTCTGTAGCTTTTTGTCTAAACAAAAGGGCTTCTAGCAAGTACAAAATCAAAACATAAAAACAACTAAAGCAAAATATGGCTCTGTCTACCTGGCATTGATGGATCACTCAGAATTGTGCCCTCTGCCAATATGGGGAACTTTGAACTCTTACTAGATAATTAGCAGTAATTCTACCGTAATGGATATTCGTGAAAGAGACAATTATTTTCTTCCAAAGAATGCTTAGGCCAGTAATAGTTCTATAGGAGAAGTCGACGTCAAGTCGTGTACTTTCAAATCATAGGTTTTCAAAAAAATCGGAAAAATCTATAGCGTGTTGAGTGTAACAAGCCTATATAGAAAATGGGGAAAGGCAGGAAACTAATTTTTCATGTAGGTGCAAACATAATGCTTCAGCTTTGAAGCACATAAGTTTCCAGTTTTTTTTTGCTGTTTAAGGCATGATCAACAGCCCTTTAAAACTATAAGCAACTGGTTTTCTAGATTGATGTATAAAACAGGAGCAGGTAATAAAGGTGAAAAAGCTTGAATTATTTACCATCCTAAAACTGCCCTAATATTCCCTGGCTCTCAAAAATAGCTGAGCAAAATTATTAATACAAACCTTTAATATTTTAACTACACATTTTTCATTATTAGTTATATTGATGGCTTCAAAAACTTCACTGTATTTTCCCCTTCCTAGCTTTCTCACTAACTGGTAGTCATCTTGTTGGCCCCAGTCTACTACATAACTCTCATAATCCCAATACTCCCTTGGTTTGTGAGAGTTAACATCAGCGTAAACTCTTGCTCGACTAGGTACTGCCATATTTTTTGAAAGGACTATACTATTTACAAATTGTCGGACATAAGACTTGTTCCCTTGCCTGCAGGCTACAACAAATACTTTAGGTAAATAATTGAATACATTTTAGCTCTAAAAATTTGAGTTGTGCAACCTTAACAAATTATGTATAAAAGTGATACACAAACACTTTTACATTATATCTCCATCATTTGGAATCTACAGATGTGATTTGGAATTGAAATGGGATCATCAAGATTGTAATAACTAATGAAGATGGAACAACTTTTGGACCTAACCATTTTTTCCAAAGTTTTCCTGGATATGTTCTATATCAACTAAAAATAATATCTGCTCAATAGAAGTATATTGTGCAATTACATTCCAAGCATCTATTTCTTGAAAATCAACCAAGAGCAATAACGAAACCAAAATTTTATAATAAATGTAATGTTTGTTTTTGGTTATAATCATAATAATAATAATGGTTATTGGTCTAATTCATATAAATAATAATGGCAGTGTCCAATAAACATATTATATCCAAAAAAGTGACTTGTGCTTGGGTTTTAACCAACTTGAATTACATTAATACTGCAAATTTCCTATTAAGTATACTAGCCAAACGTATAAATTTTGCATCAATTTATTATCAAATAACATATTGGTTTTTAATGTCTACAAACTTGTAACTTATAGATTTGTAGCTTTGGTTGATTCAGGATCCATAACTGTAATTCAATTTTTAAATGTTTTTTACATTTTATATGTTTAAAGTTTGCAGGAACAACATTATAAAATTTTGAGCACAGAAAGTAGAATTATCAGGCTGATGGTTTTATTTAGTCTAGGAATTAGAACAGATGATATAAATCAAAAGCAAGAACAATTTGATGCAAATAGATATTTAAAACATAACCTGAAAGTAGAGCGCTGACACGAAACAGTAGAAAACTATGGAAATCAAGGAGGCCTTAAAGGCGTCCTACAATTTACTGTAAGAATGACTGATGATACAATCCTAACTGAACTATGACTCTTGATAATTTTGATGTTGCCTTGCAATCATACATATTCACCTAATTCTGATTTCTATACCAAACTTATCAAAGCAGTGTTGATAGCAGGGTATACAAACTGTAACAGAAGTTTGGAACCCAGCAAATATTTGATGAATGACACGTCTAATCTTCTTAAAAAATGGTAGGTTTAGGTAGGAAACCATAGCGGATCCGTTGACGATATCCACGATACTGCCAAATCTACATAGTAGTTTTCAAAATATTTACCGTCAAACAATATTTATAAACAATAGGAGGTATTTTTTATATCCCAACCGGAATTGAAATTACTTTCGATAGCGGTCAATGCTTAGGTGAAAAAAACACCTTTTATTGTTTGAATATTAATATTTGACTGCGAATTTTTCTAAAACTATGAGGTATATGTCAAAGTATGTTCAATAAAAAGTATTCAGAATTTATCACAGAATACAAGTATCGAACAAAATCTATCGCATTCCATTAGAAAAACAAAAGTTGCTATCAGTTTCTGGAAAACTGTAGATATGGCAATATCTGATCCACCATAGTTTCGAAACCTAAACCTACCAATTTTTTAAAAAATTAGATGAGTCTTCCATCAGATGTTCGATGCATTCCAAACTTTTGTTAGTCTGTATGTATCAGAATCAGTCCCAAGATATCTATGATTTGAGGTATTTGAAGTGTGATTAATTGGAAGCATTTTTGTTATTATCTGAGTGATGACCTTTAAAGGAAGTATATTGCGTGCGCTATTGCTCAAGTTGAAATCAGGAAATGTTATAAGAGTAGCAGGTGCTCATGCAAAGTATATTTCAAGATGAAGCAGGTCCATAGATAGAAACCTAAAGACTAGTACACCACAACCACTATAAGGAACTTAAAGAGTCCTTGTTAATTCGATTTTTGAACTGCCTACAGTTAGTAGAACTGGGAAAAACTTCCTGAGGCAGATTTAACCACAATCTCCACACTCAAGAACAAAAGAGCGGTCAGATTGACCAGTTCTCAATGTACAAAGTTTGATGAAGTTAGAATGGGAGGCAGATGCCTAGCACATCTATCAGGCACAATGAACAAAACTGATCAACATGATCACTGACTGCCCATTGGTTGAACCGTTGTGCAGCTTAGTCAATATTTTTTATTAGTGAAGTGCCATACTGTATTTATGGTATTCTCATTTTTGTATTTAAGATTCTTTCAACAGTTAGGTATATGGTTTTCACTGCAGATTAAGCAGCTACAATAGTGAGTTAAAATTGAAATCATTTCATATGTTGACATTACATTTTAGGAACATTCTTGATATAGCTTTCAAGCTTATCTATTACAAAACAAATACATTCAAAAAGCATATGCTCAATATCTTCTACTTCTAATTGTTGAAAGTGAACAACACAAGAACCCTTGCAGCTCAAGTTTTGAAATTACTTGATTGAATTGCTGACATATGACCATCACAAACACTGAATTTGAATCCTGTATATTTCTGAGTTGGTTTTGGGAGGAGACTGCAAAAAAAAACAAAAAAAAACTGCTTAATGTCATTGTGGGGTCAATTCAAATTTAGAAACGACTACATTTAAACTACACTTGCATGCGAGTAAGCAGGTTTTTTTACAGAAATGTGAGTTATTTTTGAGTATTCATAATAGAAAAATAAAATAGCAAAAATAAATCTTGTTGAGTTTAAACTACTATAATTGCTGCTCCTGGGCCTCAAACTGGTAAAGATGCCCAAAACCATCTACCAAAAAATCATCCACTGTGACATCATTAAGCTGTAACCTTGGCTATATTTTTTATGCATTAATTTCTTGGAGAACATATCAGGAAGCTTCAGAAAAGGCATAGGAGCTTGAAGTTTGTATATCACATCTTGAATGCTTTGATTTACACAAGTTGTGTCCTGTGTTCAGACTGAGTAACTACCTGGCTAATTTAAATCTAGGCAAAACTGGGAACTTGGTAAATTAGGCTGAGTATGTCAAATACTTGGATTCCTATTATTGTAAGAAAAGAAGAAAACTCTACCCGATAGTAACAATGATCTAGTATTACACATACCCCTTTATAGCTACATTTACAATAATTAGCCTACACAGATTAGTAGTATTTTCAGTTATAGGTCTATGGATGTTAAATTTGCACAAACTTATACCAATAAAGGTATGATGCCAAAATCATCTCACAGTGCTACAATAGGAAATAAGAGTATGTAACAGATTGTGTGTTGAAAATTACCTTAATATTTACAGCGCACAATGAGTTGATAATGACTCTTTACACATATCAGAATACATTTGGCATATTCTACAATAATTCTAGATTAAATGCATGTGCTTTTTGCTTTAGTCTAAAAGGTATGCAACTAAGGGGAATGGATATGTATGAAAAAATAGAAGGTTGGATGCATGCTATGAGATGTATGGAGATGATGCAGATGTAAAATTTGGTAATGCAGAAAGTATTCTGATGTGTGCAGAATGTAAATCAAATTATAGTGTCTCAAGTTACCTTCTTTTAAGCACAATTTCGCTATTCTAGAACATTTAATCAGCATAACTATATGTCATATTCCTCAAATTTGAGATTTTCGTAACCATTTGTCTCGTTTAGATAGACACTGGCCATTCCCCTCATACACAAACTAGACTTAGCAAGAACGGATAAAGGCTACACTTAAATACACCATACCTAATTCATTCCTTCGGATTAGTATAAAGTTGAGAGTCCTAGTAACATAAAGCGGTTCGAAAATACCAACAAGCTTTCCAAATAAATTTGTGTGTGTTTAAATTCACTGGCAAAGCCGGCTTCTTTTTAGTAAGAAATGAGAATCAAGATGGAAGTTGAGTCCCATCCCGCCACTATAGACTGAAATGAAGGCTTATTTCAGTATACCCAATACCCCTCTAAAACTACATTGCACAGGCCAGTGGCGTACTGCACCACCCAACCCAAAATGTGCTTGACGAAAGTCGACAGAAACGTGTCCATATACTATTATTTATCTTGCTAACCAGTTCTGGATATAATATTTATGACTACGATCTATAATCTTACCTCTGGAAGTTTTTTTTTTGAGAAATCACTGGTGTTGTAGAACTGAGTATTGCACACCACTGATATTAATGGGAAACACAAGCTGCCTAACATAACAAAGGTGGCGGAACTTATTGCGCGAATATTTGAACACCCATCATATTTCGAATATATTTTTCACACTTTGGATACCTTCTCACTTACATAGGAGAAGTAAATAGATAAAACTCCAATTAACAATTATCACATGTATGTTTTATACCTCAAGCAACTGTAATTTCAGTATACTATCGGACAGACGAAAGAAACACGTTTTTATTTTTGACAAACAGGAAGCCAACAAACATAGCCATAAATTCCCAACTGCGTGAATCCAGTATGGTGATGGCACCAGTGACACAATCACCGCGATCAGAAATTGATGTCCAGATATCCAAAACAGTTTATCGAGAGATTTCAAGTTTATCTCTAGTTCAGCATAATTCGCAGAGAGTTATTTATCTTATTTTATTTATCGGGCTATATACATGATTCAAACAGAAATACGTTATTTTGAAATGGAAATATCAAAATCACGGAAAAGCGACATCTGTACAAAAATGTACGAAGTTTTTTCTCAGACGAGATACAGGTGTTTCAAATTTTTACTATTGTTACACTATCATTCTTACTACTTGAAATTGTATAAATATGGAAGGTATACCTTCAATTGAGGTGTTCAAAACCGTTACAATTATATGTATCAGTGGCTGCCTAACTTTAATTAACATAAAAAGCACTATTTGGTAAAATACATTTTACCTATATTTCATTAAAATATAGATTGGAAACATTTAGTGAAATTCATTTTTTAGGGAAAAATGAAATACTAAAAAGGTACGAATGAATGGATCAGTGTTAACAACAGTTAAATATAAATTTGTCAGTGTTGCCAATCATCAATTATTCATTCAAAAACATATTCTTGTCCACCATTTTCATCCTTGTTACTGTAACCTAAGTTGTTTGGCGATTGACAACATTGACAAATTAGTTATGGCAACACTGAGCCCATAACTTTATTGATCAATGGTTGGCGACAGTGTCTTTTCATAAGGTTTGTTCCGACACGGGTAGCGAACACGTTCAGAACTAAATGCACATGCGCATTGCAAAAAATCCATCCAGCGGTGCATGTTTCAGTTTAATTTATTAATATCCCTTGAACCAGTCCAGCATCTGTAGTATTAGTTTGAAACTAGATCGTTACTTAAAAATATGTACTAAATAAAATTAGAATTATTTATGGTACACACAAAACTTAAACATAGGCAGTTGAAGGTTAGGCATATTTGTTTTCTGTCTAATCCTCGGGATTAGAAAATAGTATTGTGCAAAGTAAAGTCTCTTCAACTATTATATTTTTGGAATATAGAAATAGCAAGCAAATAAAACATAACTGATATACATCTGGTAGAACATTTTGTCGGATAAAAAGAAGCTAACATACTGGCAAAAACAATCCAGTCTGGTACTTAATTGTATAGTAGGCAACCCAAATCTGCGCCTATAATGTGCCAGACTACATAGAGTAGGCTTATGTATGACTGGTATGGAGGATAAAACTGCATAGACTTACATACACGGTAGAAATTCCGAAAAATCGGTAGGTTCGGCAACATTGCCGAAATCGCTCATCTATGATCTATGGAGGTAGAAAGGCTTGCCTTGGAACTTACAGGATGCGGTGATGTCAAACGAACCAATGACGTAATGTTGCAGAATTTGTGGCGATCCTGACTTGTCATTCCGACCTAAAATAGGGCGCCGTTAGGACCGATCGGCAATCAATCCTAAACAGATTCGACACAAGTCACTATCCAAAAATGTGTACGCTCAAAATATGACCATTAAGGCGTACTGAATAAGCTAAAGCATTTTTCAATCTTAATTCAAGGCACATGTGTATCATATTGGCAGCGCAGCAGATTGCACGACCTTCTGCGTCACCGTTGTTAGGCAACGTGGCGATGAGCTTCGCTATCCAGCCGGCTTCTATCTCTTTCTATATGTGCCTATACACGCTTCTCTCTCATAGAACTCTGCCAAATTTGGTCCTTTAGGCCCGAATCGTCAGTCGTCCCTACAATTGTAGGGCGCGTTTATGGCCTCCTTGATTGTCATAGTTTTCTACTTCTCCGTGTCAGAACTCTATTTTGAGGTTATGTCACAAACATCTATTTGCATCAAATTGTGCCTGCTTTTGAGTTATATCATGTTTTATTAGCCTGAAATTTCCTACAATTTAAAAAGAAAACATATCTTCACAATAGGAGAGCGCTGACGCTGACACAGGACAAGTGTAATCTAGACATTTTTAAGGAGAGAAAGGTGTATGACAATCAAGCAGGCCATAAACGCGCCCTACAATTGTAAGGACGACTGACGATACGGGCCTTAGTCTACAAGTAGTGTATAAGTTTTGGTAAGATTTTTTTTGAATGTATCAAACAGGCTAACTAGATGTCGTTAGAAATCTAAAGTTTACTAGATATTGAGATGGTGCAATTTAAAAACCGCTACAATGTCCTTGCCTTTTTCTATGTTTTTCAAACATTTTGAGTAAAGTTCAACATTTCGGAAAAAATGTCTTTAAAGAGTCAAAAATATGTTTCTATTTGTTTGCAAAATGTAAAAATAACGATCAGTTAGAAATGATAGGTGCTTAAAAGAATCTGAGTGATGTATGTCACATGTTTCGAACCCCAAACCGTTATCCTGAAAGAGTTGTATTTTGCCAATGGTTTTTAGAACAGTCCAGCAGAAATGAAGATTTTACGAAATTAATTTTGTGTACAGAAGAGGCCACATTAACCCGAAATGGAGTGCACAATTTCCACAAAAATCATGTTTGAGCAGTAGAAAAATCCGCATGCTGTAAACAGAACTCATTTTCAACATAGATTTCCATTAAATATTTGGGCTGGCGTGGTAAATGAGATGCTTATTGGACCCTACTTTTTTCCACCTCGACTGACTGGTGAAATTTAATTAGATTTTCTTCGACACAATCTGCCACAATTATTAGAAAATGTTTCTCTAAATGTGAGACAGAATATGTGGTTCTTACATGATGGGCTCCACCACATTCAAAACGAGAAGCTCATGAACATCTAAATAATGAGTATCCGAATAGCGCAATGGACCCATTTCTTGGCCTGCTCGCTGCCCGGATTTAATGCATTGCGATTTTTTTCAACATTTAAAAAATCGCGTCCGACCCTGCATGTTTTAACCGTCCGTCTAGTTTTACGTTATTCCTAGATAACTTTATTGTCGTGCAAAATTTCAACAAAATCGGTTCAATAGTGCCTGAGATACGTGAGATTAAAGATTTGGCGTGTATATAAATAGATATCCGTAAATAACGAATTTAGACCTATTTTTCTTTTCAGATATGGAGGAGCTTCTGTCTATACTCCCCAGCATTTCACTATGCCCATTTAAGTACGGAACCCCGCGTATAATAGCCAAAGCCAAAAGTAAATGTCCGTTGGATTAAGTAAAATTATTTATCAAAGTTTGCCAGCCTTCTTAGCATGAACATCCTATTAACGAAGCGTTTCCAATAGAAAAATATACTTAAAAAAATATATCAAGTCGTACGATCCAAAGGCAAGGTTCCCTATTGTTTAAAATTACAAAAAGCATGTATTTCGAAGTCCTGAAATGTCGTTATAAAGCTTAAATATTGATCTATTCTTCTGCATAATTGCGACTCCAGTCGATCTTTATTCGTTCATCAAGAATCTGGCGGAGATCTAGTATGATTTGTATATTCAAAAACTGCAAAACAGAACGAATGTTTAAGCTTTAACGATGTACCAACTAATGAAAGCCAATGCTTTTTGTAGTTTTTTTAAAAAAGACAGTACCCTTGGGATTACCCACATAGTTCGTAATCTGCACGCTTGAGACGCGCAAGAAAGATTGGGAAATGGAAGGTGGCGTGGCTTAATTCCAACCAATGACGAGACAGAACGACGATAGCCGAACCGGCGTACTGCCGAACGCTGCGAACTGACGCGCTGTTTACCTTTATGTAGTATTTAGTTGCCGGTCGGCGCGACTGGACGCTGCTGCGTCTAGGCCTCCGTTGTTGTTAAGGTAATTATTATTGTGGTGAATAGGAAACCCTTTGTCGGCGATTCCCCGCAGTGTCATGATGATGGTTTGACTGAAAAGAGTGGATTGTAATTTTGTGATAATAATTGCGTACAAAAATGTGACAACATAATATATTGGATAGATATTGTGTCTTCTTCCGATCTTTCTGGGAACACTGTCTGCACAGCAAGATAAGTATGTTATGCATACCCATCTTTGAGCTCATAATGTCAAGATTGACTTCTTGAATACCAATTACCCCGCCTTAGAAGTATTTATCCATGATGAACTCTCGTTGAGATCAAACAAGACCGACTCTAGCACACTATTATGTAAAAAACTTACAAGAAAGTAAGATTAGTGCTCGTAAATACCGACTGTATTAAGTGTTCTATAATATCCTATTATCTCTCGTATAAAAAGTTGTTTATAGTTTTTTGTATGAAATAAATACCTCCATACACATTGGATATTTTGGTAATTCTCTAGCTTAGCTACACACCAGCCGTTGTCGATGGAAAAATTATTTTGAAGCCTAGTTTTTATAGTGTAGATGAAATAAATAGGACTGAAAATGAGCGCAAACATGGAAGATCAAAAATATTTTACTATATAATAGGTTTTATTGAACGTTTATTTTCATAGGTTGTGCGATGTTTCCAGATTTCATTACTTTATGGGTTTTTGTGTTGGCGGATATTTCTAATGATTAAATTTGTATGTTTGACTTCGAACTCCACAGCACTGCATAGCGTCAAATGCACTTGCGAAAATTTTCAATAATTCTGGAAATATTACCCATCATTCAAATTTGCGTTCCGTGACGTATCTTGCACCTAATTTTTACAATTTGATTCCTGCTAATATCAGGAATACTGAAAATAATAAAAACAATAATGTTTCGTTCGAAATGTTCTGTTGGGAAAATCGTGAACAGTTTATGTTTTGAGGTAGACTGATCTGCCTATTTGTTTCTTTTCTTTTTTTTGATATAACTGTGATTCGTTTTTTTTTCTGCGATCTATGAATTACAAAAACATGGGATTTTCTTTCATTTTGTCTATACTGTGTTTAATGTTTTTTGGGATTGTTGAATAATTTTTACAACAATATATATACGTATTGTACGATATTATTTAATTACCGAATTAGAATGTTTTTGCGCATGCAAGTTTTCAAACCTAGGCGCTCATATAGAGAAACCTTGCTTTTGTTTTTGTTGATATATACAGATTATTTGTTCTATTTGTAAAATTGGGATTGCTCAATAAATGTGGTAGAGTTCAGGGCGTACTGTTCTCTCCAACAACAAAAATTCTTTAATTCACTGAATGGAAAGATTTTCTTTTGACAGTATATGTAACTAAAAAAATCAAGGACTAATTCTTTAGTCTATTCGAAGGTTACTTTGGCCTTAAATTGTTTTCGAAAAACGCATTCGTTTCGAAGGTTCAGGGTGAATAAAAATGTTTGTCTTTTGGTTTGCAAAAATGCTCGTCTTAAATTTGTTTACACCACCTGCACCGTAAGGCAAATGAACTGAATGCGGCAACTTACTAATAAAGTCTGTTCTTTCTAATAGTGCATTGTTGCCGGTTTTAACTAGTATAGTTATTGAGCATCTCTAAATATACAGCGTGCCCCTCGTATACTCATGCTGTTTCTACTTGTTCCAGGGACTAGAGCGGATTGCTGATGTAAGTGCATTTAGGGTTTTCTTATTGGTGTAGGGCTCACACGGTTATACAACCAGATTGTTAGTGCGAATTGAGACATTTTCCGAGAGAGGTTGACCCTTTTGAATTGATCGGGGCATTCCACATAGCTTCGGGTAAATTTAGGCCCATGAACGACAGGATAGAATATGAAGGGCCGCCTTCACTGTTCCTTCGGTTCCTAACTACCATGGGATAGCTGGACGCAACAAGCGATGAAAGCGCGGAGGCGCTTTTTTGTCTGTAGAACCATTGCCTTTTTCGAGGTTGGAAAAAGGCTTTGGGGAACCGGATCTTGACTTGTAAGATCGATCGACTTCCTCGATTGTTTTTTTAAATTGATGAGAGAAGTCTAGTATGACTAAAAGAAATAGGCAAAAAATATTTTATCCTATAAAACTGGAAATGTATAAGTGTTCAGAGACATTAACGTTCCGCCGCGTAGACGCCGAATATTTTTTATTACGAATGGTGTTGATGTCCTTTATACATATGTACATATATGATTTTTATATGTCATAAAATTGCATAGACTACAACATAGTATTCATTTTTTTGTTATAGCTTTTTTGGTAAAAAACTTAAAATACCTGAATTATTTTAAAAAACGAGGAAGTTTTCGGTAAATGATTGTTCTGGGGGATTCTGATTGATCCATCTGGCAACGCTGGCGTTAACTGTAATATTTTTTTATTTATTACCATGTGCCTTCATAGGGTATAATGAAACGATAATATGGAGTAAAATTGTATGTAAATCAAAGTCAATACAGTTCGGACTACGTTTATTCTACTCAACACAAAAATCATACCACACATTTATACAATCAACGTGGTTATTGTATCCGATCTCATCGATTGGAAGAATGGGTAATGTTTGATACATAAAGGCACTTAATCTAGCACAATTCATTAAAACTTAAGCTTATCGGTGACATCGAGCAAAAAATGAGTTGTAGATCGGATTCTACAGCACAATACACGAACATTCAACAGATGGCTGGAATAAATACTATGAAATAGGCTAGGCAAACATTTCTTTATTCGTATTTCGAGTATTATTTTATTTCAACCAAATTATTTATTTGCCTATGCCAAAGAATGTATTGAAGTGAACCACTACGAGAGTCATCCTTAAATGATATGACAAAGGACAATGAGTAATAAATTATGAACATATGAATAAATATTCTGCTATGACGATAACAACTAGTAGTGTTCATGCATTTTGCTATGCTATATACAGTTTTTTAAGATGGGCGTTTAACACGTCATATGCGGATAGTCTTAAAAACCTTTACAGTATCCGTTACAATTAGCACAAAGAAATTGATATTTGTGCTAAAAAGAAAATATCCATGCAGGTTTTAATACAATTTTGTCACTGATTATTTTCAGTGTCTAAGTATCTGAACCTCTAAAATACAGGGCGTGGGTGTGCGAGCGGTGCTCCGGCTGGACCTTCAAATTTGCATAAATATTTAGCATTATTGTGTGAATAACTTTGGACCGACTATAACTAATAATATCCCCATTTCAGCTGAGAAGAACCACTATTGCTGATTATGTATACTCATCAGCAGATGTTCAGATCTATCTGCCCACTCATGACAATAATGTATGCATATAAACGCTCCTCTTAAATAGAAATGATACATTTATGTCCTAAATTATTTGTCTAGATGCACCTATTTGTTACATATTACACACTTCTATAGTATAAACACTTGCATTGCTCATCATCCTAAGTATTACTTTTTCTATTCACTAATTTTGTAATTAAAGCTTTACAGAAAAAAAGTATCATACAGGAATTGTAAAGTGAGAAAAAGTGAGTATTTTATAAGTTTAGTGATGTTTCATTGATAACCTTCAAAGTATTCCATGTTTAGAACATAAGAGACCCGGGCTCTGCTTCTCTCTGGCAAATACTGAAGGTCTTTGCTCATTATGGTATTCTTCAAGAGTATCCATTACGGGAGCTGATTATCTAGTGCAATGTGTACAGCGTGGCCCAACGAAGAGGTCGCACCCCCATTTGTGACTCTCCTGGTATATTTTGGGGAAAACGCTCGGCCATTTCAATTTTGATTTCTAGGGAGACATACGTCTTTTCATCCATAGCCGTACAATACAGGGTGAACCAAAAATAAGATATTGCGTTACGATTTAGATTTTTAAATGGAAACCACTATTTTTTATTTTCAGATTTTCCATGGTTTTTTTTATATAATAAAGTTTTTACCTGCCTCCAATCATTCTGAAGCTATTTGAGTTTATAATAAAGTTTGACTAACTTAATACTGATACCAGCCAGAAAATTAAGCATCAGTCGGTGTCATTGTATGCTATGTCATAGATTAACTTTGTCTTTAATTTCAAATAAAGTTACCTAGTTGTTATAAATACTGAACAATGACTTATTAAATTCAAAAAAGGGCAGAATAATGATACTGTTTTACCAAAATGGGAGCATTGCAACAGCTACTGCCTGGTTGTTTAATACGTAACATCCAGACAAAAATATTAACGATAAATATTTAGCTAAGTTGATAAGAAAATTTAAAAAAGCTGTGTCTGATATTCGCCGTAATCGCCATCGAAAAAATCGACCAGTTAGAAATAAGCCGCAGAAATAGCAGTTTTGAGACACGTACCACTTGACAACACCCAAAGCACTCGTGGACTGGCTACTTCTTCAGGATTTACTGGATCAACAGTACAAATAATTTTGAAAGACGATAAGACTTGTCCATGCGCTTAATGAAGAAGATTTTGATAAAAGGTTGGAGTTTGGCGAATTGTCCAACGTTTAATATTTTTACGATATTGTAGTCCCTTATTATCACAATTTCTAGAATTTTATTATAAACACAAATAGCTTCACAACGATTGAAGATATATATATATCTATATATATTTATATGAAAAATTAAAGCTTCCGCCTTTTGTTGGGTACTTCGACAAAATTTAAGCAAAGAGGACTCTTTATACTTTTTTAATTCTCTCTAGCTTTCAATGGACTTTGCCATCATCATCAGGAGCTGCAATTACAATGATAACAGTAGCAACAAAAGTGTAAAATGAATTTAAATTGACTCAACTTACAGTAGTATGTGAGGATGTTGCTAATTGTTGTTTACGTATAGGATGAGGGAAACGTCCAGTAACATGGTGAGAGCTGGATAGATTGTACAATGGTCAAAATTATATAAAATATGACAAGAACAAGTTAAAAACAGATTAAAAATTATTTAAAAAACATTAGAGCATTACATCGTGAAGCCACTTGATGATTGCACAAATAGTGGTCATGGAATAATAATAACTACATAACATAGTTCCTATCCCTTCGGGTAGGTTGCGGCGTTCATTCCTGTTGTTGTACCAATCATCAGGCATATCCCAGCTAGTACCAGTTATACAACTCCAATTCAGAGTTTTGCCTCCTCTATCTTCGCCTTTTCCATCCTCTTTATAGAGCTGGAAGCCAAAACAGTACGCGGCACCCATCATTGCAGTCGAGCTTGTAGCAGCTGAAACGTTTTGAACGTTTCGCTCTCTCCACCCTTCAGTATCGTTAGAATCCGAAGGTTGTGACTTTATCACCTGCGCTTCTCCACCGCTCAATGATAAGTTGCGAAATCTAACCTTTTCGATCTTATACGTCTCAAATTTGCCTAATATATCAGACAGAGATTGCATATATCGTAAGTTAAATCTCGTTCCTTTTACATATTCGTGGAACGTAGTGCTTGTGATTCCGTATCCGGCTAACCTTTGTCGAATTTCTGGTCGTCTAGCGCCTATTGGTGAAATATTCCCAATGAGGTTTGCAGTGAATCCAGTTCCGGCGGGCTTGCCTACGTGAAAGTCTGGTTGTGGTTCTTTAGCCTCGGATGCCACTGCCATCAACATGTCTCCAGAAATCCCAAGCGAAGGTACTTCTTCGAATAGGTTATGGGAGTCAGTTGTGACCTCAGCGGCGTGATAGCCTCCGAAGTTTTGAACAACCGTCGTTGGCAAAGGGGGAATCTGTAGTCTTGTTTCCTTTCCCATGCCATCGGTGTAATTACCAAACTGAGTCAGATAAGCAAATAGCGGCTGTGGAACGTTAAAATCTAAGTCCGCAACAGCTTTGCGTATTGCTTTCTCCTCTGTAGTTAAATAATTTTTAATCTGTTTTTAACTTGTTCTTGTCATATTTTATATAATTTTGACCATTGTACAATCTATCCAGCTCTCACCATGTTACTGGACGTTTCCCTCATCCTATACGTAAACAACAATTAGCAACATCCTCACATACTACTGTAAGTTGAGTCAATTTAAATTCATTTTACACTTTTGTTGCTACTGTTATCATTGTAATTGCAGCTCCTGATGATGATGGCAAAGTCCATTGAAAGCTAGAGAGAATTAAAAAAGTATAAAGAGTCCTCTTTGCTTAAATTTTGTCGAAGTACCCAACAAAAGGCGGAAGCTTTAATTTTTCACCTAACTGGTCTAGACGACAATGACCACGTCTCAAAATATATATTTATATATATATTATTATACAAGAGTTACTAAAAACTTCATGGAAAAAATTAAAAAAAAATATGGGTTTCCATTTAAAAATCTAAAGTGTTACGCAATATCTTGTGGATCACCCATGTATTATAGGGCTATACATGAAAAGACGTGTCCTCCTAGAAATCAAAATTTCCCAGCGTTTTTCCCAAAATGTACCAGGAGAGCCACAAATAGGAGTGCGACCTTTTCGTTGGGCCACCCTGTATATCCAAAACTATGTTACGAGTTTTTGCTGTATGATGTTTTGCTACCTAGGAGTATACAAAGTGATCTGTTCAGGGTAGTTCGAAATATATGCTCTCCAAATTGAGACGCCTTATATTATTTACAAACGTAATAGTGGAGACGAGGATTTAGGTATCTCCCGGGTGTGCAACTAAATGATGATTCAAGGAGGATAAAAAAATTGGCACGTTTAACAAATTTAAAAGTTCTCTAAAACTAGAGAAAAATTCTGTACCGAAATTTTGCAAACCAAGGCCAGTACCCGTTATTAGATATATCAGGAGTTGTATGTTTTCTAGATGATATTCTAGTTTCGCGTAGTAATGACTGCGAGCATTTAGAAAAGTTGGATTTGGTATTCAAAAGATTACAGGGATATGCGTAGAAAGTAAAAAAAGAAAAATGTAGATTGAAGACTGTTACTTATTTAGGTCACAAAATTTGACTTCATACCTCTGAAGTTTTTTTTGGGAATGGTAAATTTTTACTGCATATTTGTGCCAAACATATCTTTATACGATTTATTAGAAAAAGATGCTCCTTGGAACTGGACCCCTGTTTGTATGAAAACGGAGGCGAAACATGTGTTATGTTCATCTTTTCTTGCTTATTTTGATCCTGATAGAATAATAAACTGTCAGTGGATGTATCTCAGTTTGCCATAGGGGCTTGTATAAGCCATATTTATGAAAAAAAAAGTGAAAAGACCGATTGCATTTGCGTCACATTTATTGAATGATTCTGAACAAAAATATTCGCAAATAAAAAAGAAGCATTAGCTATTACATTTGGTGTTAAAAAATATTTCCAGTATTTATTTATACGGACATAAGTTTTTATTATATACTGATCACAAACCGTTATTATCCATATTTGGTGAAAAAAAGAGTATACCAATTTTTGCAGCACAAAGCGACTTCAACTTCGAAATAAGATAGCATGGCAGATTTTTTGTCTAGGAAATCTACGGTTGACGCTCATAATAATATGGACGATTCAACAACATAAAGGTTGATTTAGATATATCTTACTTAAATTACGTGAAAGAATCACTAACTATAAGGTTTCAGTAAATAAAAAATGATACTAATGCTAACGACGCAATTTTGTGAAAAATATTTTTCGTTCAAAATGGCTGGCCTGCGACGAATTTACCAGAAGAGCTTGAGCCGTTTTTTTTTTCAGGAAAAACAGAAATTAACGTGGAACAAGGGTGTCTGATGTGGGGTTATCGATTGATTATCCCGGAAAAATACCGTCCACAAAAACTCGATGAATTGCACAGTACGCATATGGGAATAGTGAAACTGAAATCTCTAGCAAGATGTTATGTTTGGTGACCAAACATTGATTGGGATATGAAGTGCTTAGCAAGAAATTGTCGCACATATGCAAAATATTCAAGCAACCCCCCCAAAATACCCTTGTTAGTTCCGGATTGGCCAAGCGAACCTTGGAAAAGACTGCATGCAGATTTTTTTGGACCCATTATGAACAAACACATTTCAGTAATTGAGGATGCTACGTCAAAGTAGACTGAATGCTTCGAAGTCACAAATGTTAGTGCTTCAGCTACCA
Organism: Acanthoscelides obtectus; assembly: GCA_963669975.1. Lineage (NCBI taxonomy): Eukaryota > Metazoa > Arthropoda > Insecta > Coleoptera > Chrysomelidae > Acanthoscelides > Acanthoscelides obtectus. Next base: position 23,674,215 of record CAVLJG010000002.1, read on the forward strand.
TAAAAATTTTCCGAGAACTTTTTTCAAGATTTGGACTACCATTTGAATTATGAACAGATTAATGCAAGAACCTTTACCTCAAAAGAGTTCCAAAATTTGCTGTGAAAATAATAAAAAAAAGCCTTGCTAAGGGTGATTCATAAGGATAAATGCAAGGATACTCATTTGATAATAAATAGATTTTTATTTCAGTATAGGAATACCCCTAATACCACAACGAATGAAAAACCTTCTAAAATACTTTTTGGGCGCACTACCCGTACTAAATTTGATTTGATGACACTTTCTATTATACAGGGTGTAAACGTTATGGTAGTCATTATTGAAATGGGTAATAGGGAGGGCCAAAACAAGTCAAAAAGTTCATATGACCCACGGTCCAATAGATTTTTGTCTAAATGGCTTTATAGTTTACAACTTTAAGTGCTTTATATCGACCACAATCTTACTAATTTTTATAATCTAATCTAAAACGTTTTTAAATTGGGTAATTAACAAATAAATGGCATTAAGTTTTTCTAAGTTAATCCGAAATTTGTAGTCAGTAACTAAGTTTCATTAAAATGAATATTTGAAACACACATGACAACAGCGCGTCGGTCATCATCACTCTTATCGAACCGGCAATCGATCGCAAACGGTAACAGTGGTTAGTTATCCTTTTGCATAGTTTTGCGGTTTGTTGTCAGATTTATTTTACTTTAAAGTCGCTTTTCTCTAAAAAAATGTTATATGAAACTTTTTGCTTCTTTTAACCCCCTCTAGCACCCATTTAAATAATGACTATCATAACGTTTACACCCTGTATATGTTCATATTCTATATTCACTCCTTTTTTAATGCATTTTTATAGTAATCTGATTCATACTGTTATCCTAGTGTTTTGCCATGTCTAGTGTGCACCGCGGTTCATATTATTATTAGTTTGTTAAACGTTTCGTTTCATTGTAGGTTGACAGATGCCAGATGCTAATTTTATATCGTCTTTAGCTGCACTTAGTCCAAAAACTGATCATTCTTTGTTTTAACTAACTTTCATGGTCTGTGTGTGGGACAACAGAACATGCTCTCACTAGCAAAATTACAATATGTTCAATGCACAATCCAAATATGCCATACAGAGACCTTGAGTGTTCTTTTTTTTTCAATTGCAAGCTCAATTTAAATAAAAACAAATACAATAGAAGATAAACGAAAAAGGTAACATAAAAATTGTGCGTTTCGACAAGATAAAAGTAATAGTGAACATTAGTTGTCGGGGAAGTATGCCCTTAAAAGAGAGTAAGATTTATCGACAGTCGAAACAAAAGTAACTTTCGACATTGACTCACAAATATTTCAAAAAATGTTTCCGCTTTCAAACAGTTATTTTTTACGTTTCATACTCGGCAACCCCAAATTTTCATATAAACACATCAGTTCAATTATTAGCCTGGATATACAAACACTGTTTTTTATCCACATGTTAATAAGACATTTTGTAGATATGGAAATTTATAGAATGCAAATAAATAATACAAATCGATCCGCAATTTCAAAAACTGAAGAAAATACTTTTTTACGTTCACAATCTTTAGAGAGACGAGAACAACTTAGCTAGAACGCAGTTGACTTAATACTGTATATGTCAATACTATGACTATATATGCTTCAATATCAAACAATTGTTTTTTATATATTGGGCTCGTTGAGTGTAAATGAAAATTTCAGGGTACATCGCTCCACAACGTCAAAAAAAAGAGCAAAAGGGTAATACAACAGAAAAGTGGCGTTTTTATTATGTCATTGCCAATTGGTCCCGCCATCCAAAAAATTTATCACATTAAATGAGAAATTATGAACTGGATTTTTACCCAATTATCAACTGAAAAAAATATAAAATAAAAATTCAACAACGAGCCCATTCTAAAACATATACCACCACTTCTAAACACTTTTTCTCAGACTGATACATTCATACGTCCCCTCATTGTGAAGACGCCTTATTTGCTTTGCCACAGTTATGGAGTATTAAAGAAGGAGACCTTCTTCATTTGATGTCTTCTTATCACTTTTTGTTATCAATTATTAATTTGACTCTTCATGTGGAATGTGTTTTATTTTACCAAGTATGAATTACGAAGGCAAACAAATTCCTCTACCTATTATACAAGCTGACATGTGTGATACTCTCAATTGCAATAAACTTCTTTATACTGACGATTTGAAAATTTTACTATCTACGAGGGTTGTCTCAAAAATATGGCTCCCAACGCTGTATCTTGGCCGCGCATGACGCTAGGCGAAATCTGGCAACACCTTCGGGTTTTTCGGCTCACCCACTACCGATCCCAACAAGAAGCGCCTATTTGCTATGCTCAGCACCGGCCCGACAGCCATGCGCAATGAAGCCCGTCACCGCCAGATACGAAATTCGTGCGGTCATCCGATTTTTGCACGCAAAGACTTTACCACCCATAGAAATCCATCTTCACTTGAGGCAAGTATATGAGGAAACGTGTATTAGCATTCAACATGCCCTCAAACGTGAACAGAGTGCTCTGTCGGCCGCACAGACATCCGCAAACAACGAAGCAGGAGGCCGTCGATCTCCGAGGAAGTTATGCTCGAAGATCGGCGCATCATAGCATTTTCGAAATTAAAGGAGCACTAAGGAGGTCAACAAGTCAAGACGGACGATAACTTGCAAGGAGCAGTTACCAAGTTTCCAAACGGGAGCAGTTAGCATGTTTCTAAACGGGTTGGTGGGAGACTTCCTTGAGGCGGGAGTGTAAAAGCGGATTTCACGTCTAAAAAAATGCCTAGAAAAAATGGTGCTCACTTTTATCTAGTTTTAATTTCGTTGTGCCTTGTTCGAGAACTAGAAATACCAAAACCTTTCATTGTGAGAGAGTTAGATATAATTTGCTACAAAAGTCTAGCATTAACTATGTATGAAAATTTCACTTCAATTTCTGCAGTTTATAATATAAATTGTGGTGGTTTGTACCTGGTCAGAAAAATCACATAAATGCGCTATTCTTTTCTTAATGTCTGGCGTTTAACTTTCATTATATTTTTATTGTAAATTCTGCTTAATATTTTTATCTAGAGGTTAAACGGATTTATGCTTGACATAATGTCAAAAATCTTATATAATTTTTTTCCTGTAATATGTTGTACTTTCATCTAATTCAATTATTGTTTATATTTTACATCATTTTTTTTATTTTTCATTTAATTTGATTTTGTATCATTTTCCTCTAATTGGGAGACTGTTGGGCAACAAATATTACTATAATTAAGCCCCAATTTGAGTAGGCCCCTAAGTTGCTCGAATAAAGTTGTGTATGAGAAAGCATTGAAACTAACGACAAAGCAAGGCAAAAATAGGTCTAGAGGTCTGAGATCAAACAAGGCCTCCATTTTTTTTAAGAAGATATTTAACAACTCTTCTGTCACTCGCATGTGTCAAGGCTGTCTATACAAATAAGGCGTCCTAACGATGAGGATGCCTCAATTGAAGCCGTTGCATTTGGCACTAAAGTGTTGGCATATGAAAATAATGGACAAATACCTCTTGATTACTTTAATATATTAGAGGCAAATATTCCAAATATGGAAAACTCCATCATACTGGCCATATATCTGTATGATGTAGCCTCTGTTACAAATTAAAAAAAAAAAAAATACCAGTTATATCCAACGTGGACATTGTTAGCGATGATATGTTTACATTAAACAAATACTGTACATTATCTTTTTCTTGCTTTCTTTTTAGATCCATTTAAATACTCCTTATACATATCGCTGCGTAGATATCTTGAGTAACTATCATTTTTCATCAGCTGATACACGTGATTCTGAAAAAAGAAATTGTAGTACAGACTTTGAAACTTGTTTTCCATATTTTTTGAGTATTTAATTTCGCTAAGCATGGTGTTTTTTGTCACTCCTGAACAACTTTTGAGAATCACGAGGGCACTCGTTCTAAAAAAGAAACATAAAAATTTTATAAAGTGGCGAAACCCTTTCTGCTCGATATACTTGACCCAGCGATGCTCCAACTTTTTTAACCCGTCTGAAAAATACGTTTTCAGGAGGTCTGCAAAGTAGGCTTCCGTGGCCGCGATAATCTCCTCATTCGACTCAAATTTCTGCCCGGCGAGTCACTTTCGAAACAAAAAAGCCGCACAGGGCCAAATCTGGAGAATAAAGTGGATGGGGCAGCAGTTCGTAGCCTGATTGGACCAATTTGGCCATGGCGATGGCGAAGTTGTGAGCCGGTGCGTTGTCATGGTGGAAGAGCACTTTTTTCTTGGGGTGATTTTTTCTGCAATTTGACATCGAATTGACCCAATAATTCGGCATAGTAGAGCCCCGTGACCGTTTAGCCCTTCTCCAGTTGGTCGGTGTGTAGATCACACCTTGTGAATCCCGAAAAACGGTCGATAGTCTTCGCCTTATTCGGTGCGCGTTGCGGATTGCGCTTAAACAGCGTCAAACACCGCTTTGAAGTGACACGCGACACCCATCGCGCAGACATCTTTCTCATTTCCAATATTTAATGCAGGATATGACTCAAGTAGTCTTTTGAGATGCCTACTGTCTCGGCTATCTCGCGTACCTGCAATCGGAGGTCTGCCGATACTAGATTTTGGATTTTTGTCACATTATCCTCGTGGTAGCCGGTTTCCTGGCACTTGGGCGTGGCTCATCAAAATCGACGTGCGACCACGTTGAAACTCGTTTAACCAATTTTTGACGGTTGTCATCGAAGGAGAAGAGTCACCATACACAGAACCAACCGCTTCCACACGCGGTCGAAACAAAACTACAAGTCCGATTTGGCTAAAATTTTGACAGTAGCCGTCTACGTGAATGTACTTCAAACGAATCTACCAACATCTCAAATAATAATAATAAATGCCTTTATTTTAAAACAGCTCACAAAAAATATCAAAAAGGGAAACAGTATTAACGAGAGAAAAAATGAAGACTGTCTGAAAACCACAAGGGGAAGTTCACTATCTAATGCTCTTCCACTCATCCCTTGGAATTATTAGAAACATTATGCCAGTAAATACATCCATCAAGCATATAAAGGCATCAATATGAACGACAATTAAGTTTAAAAAAAAGAGAAAAGAGAAAAACGTGGTGGTAAATTTAAAAGTCTAGAATAATATATGTATACATATATGTACATTATGCATCATATGAAAAAAATAGAAACAAAATAATGGAATGCAAACAAAATAAAATTGGAAGTCCGAAGCAGCAGTAAGAATAATAATTCTACTTTATACATTCAAGGTCAGAATCACGGAAAACCGCTTTGAACTTATGAATTTCATATGATTTGAGGTACTGGGAGATAGGATTGTATAGCATATATATATAGATATATATATATATATATATATATATTACGTAAATGATCTTTCAAAAAATTTTGTTCTGTGGAATGGAGCGGTAATGACTTGTTTCGAACGAATATTTACGGAATGGATGTCTTTTCTGAATGTTATTTTTACTGCCTGAGAGTTGAAATTTTGTGATAAAAGCAAATTCTGAATCCATCAAGTAATTTGGGCTGTAGGTTGTAGCCCGTAAAATGGAAGTTTAAAATTTGTTTATCATCTCGTTATTTCATTTATGGTTAAGTTTTATACTTCTGCTTGTAACAATCACTTCTATCTGAAATACCCTTTCAAAAAGTAATTTTCCGGTTACGGGAATTTAACTCGCGTGAAAAGCATAACCCCACTTCTGGAGCAGTCGGGTAGAGAACTTACTGCTGCACAGTCAAACCCCCATCTGTCAGGTACTTCCATATTCTTTTTCGTCAATTCACTTGAATATGAATCCACGTTTATAGGGCAACTAGCATCTGGGGATAAAAATTCAGCCCATATTTCTGAAGCTTTATTTTGTACTTGGCTCTGGGGCAGGGCTTTAAGCTCTTGAACAGCTTCCCAAAATCTGCAATAAATCCAAAGTTTATTCAGTCACATGAAAAAATCAAGCCACAGAACAAAACTTCTATTCATAATTTTAATGAAAAAATTGTAACTTCATTTACCTCAAGTTTTCTCCACTGAATTCTTTATCAAGGAACTGGGTAAAGTGTTCCTTTCCAGCAGGATCTTTGAGTAATTCTATTAAACTGAATCCCCATCGTTTGACGCGTCGAGCTGATATCACACTCTTTTCTTGATCCCAGTACTCGGTAGTATCGGATATCCACGGATTTGAATATTCCGGTTGTACAAAAAAGCTATCATAGTCTAAATATTGTTCGTAATATGTGACAAATCTGAAAATAATAGAATCGATGGTCACTTAACAATCCCAGGTCTTAAGCCCGATTTTACTGTTGAGCCCTCATTTTGCACAAATAGGACCAATGAGAAAACGTCTCGTAAAATGTCTCTCAAACTACAGAAAAATTATACGATTTGTATAAGAGAGGCTCCTAATTCTCTTATTAAATCGAGAAATACTTCACATATCACATTATTCAGCTGCGAAAACTGATTTTTTTTAGTCGAAAATTCAAGGAATCAAAATAAGGATTTGTGGCGCAATTAGTGGGCACTTTATTGAAAATAACAGTGACTCACTGATGTTATTCTTTGGAGATATAAAAAAATACAGAATGCTTATTCTTTAACAAACAGAAACTTTGTAATTATCACCCAAACATTTTCTAAAAAGTTCTAAAAAAAGCGATTGTTAAATTTTATTGCAAAATAAATCTCATCTCTGAACAGCAGTATGTACTTCTGGAAGCAGACTCAACTCAGAATGCATTTATTCAGTTAACAACCAAAATTTACAAGTAGATTGACAGTAATAAGCCAACAGCATACATTTTTGTAGACATTGCACATGAAAAATTATTAAAAACAGCCACTTACTCATGTAAAGTTATTTGAAGGATAGAAAACAACGTGTGAACATTAACAGTGAAAATATGGCAGTTAGATGCGGAGTTCAACAAGGAACCGTGCTGGTTCCAATCCGGTTTAATTCGTGTGTTAATGACCTTTCAAAGTTGAATAATGCTGGAGCCATTATTTATTCAGACAAAGATTTGGCTTCTTTAGAACAAAATTGTATTGCATTTTCAAAAGGTTATGTAATTTTTCACGAAAAGAATTTTAACAGTCAACTTCAACAAAACATACAATCAGTCAAATATTTAGGGGTATTCATACATAACCATCAGATTGAATATAGACGTTGAACATTTAATAAAAAATTGAGATACCTCATTCCAAAAATCAAATATTTCAGCAGTTTTTTGAGCGAAGAATATCTACAGATATGTCATTATTATCTTCTTGGGATGGAGTCATGAATAATTATTGAAAAAAATTTAAATTATGCAGAAGTGTTTTTTGAAGGTTATGTTAAACTAGAAGAAATAGTATCCTACAGAAAATCTTTACAATTTATCTCAGCTTTTCGACCACCGGTAAATATATTTTTATCGTTCAACAATTCTATTGACCACAATCATCAAACGGGATTCAAATAAACATTTGCATGTATCCCCAGACTAAATAAAACTATCAACCAAAGATTTTGTTATTCCTGCAAATTTTAAACATATAAAATGTAAAAAACGTTTCAAAACTAATTGAAGTTATGGACCTTAAACCAGCCGAGACATAAACTCGTAGAAATCAAAAATCAATATGCAGCTTATATGAAATTTAGGAAATTTGTTGTATAATTCAGTTTTAACCTAAGCATAAGTGTATATATTATGTTTATTATGGTTAACAGGGAGGTGTTATGCACTCTATTGGCCAACAACGAACATCCAATAATTTTAAATACTTACGAGTCCGCTGCCTTTGAAACCTTGATGTTCCTGCGATCTAGTCTAGCCTTAAGATTATCTATTTGCTTCTTCAAGTGCTTTATCGTTGGATGTGATGCTAAATCAGAAGTGGATGGCGACAATTTGTTTAAAAATCCTAATTTTGAACTTTGTGTGGTTTTATTCATTTGACAAGCTTTTTTTATATCTATCTCTGTGGTATTTACACACCCAGGCTGCAACAGAAACAAATTACAAATTATTGTATTACCCGAGTCCCATCATTATTGGAGAACCATTTATTTCCCTAACCAAAGGTCTTACCATGGGTCTATGTACATCCCAAAAAGCTCGTTCTTGGCTGTCTAAAACTTTTCTTTCGAGCTTATCCCGCTTTTTATCTACTTTGCTTTGTGCTTCCGCTTGCATAAAAATAAATTCCCACTTTCTAGAAAACATCTTTTGTAGCCGTGCTAAGTTTTCAGCTTCATAGTCAGCTAGCTCCAGTCTTGTTTTATTTTGCATCGTTCTTTTGCATAAATATACAGCTGAAAAAAGTTACATTATATGAAAATATTACAAAAATATTGTTATTATAAATTATATGGGTGCTATACGCAATAATGCTCACCATAATCAGTGTTCTCAGGTTCCCAGCAGTTAGAGGGCCAGAAGTATGGAGTTTGAAAACGGTAAAATGTGTTGTCATTTTTTACAGTGAGCATATGATCATCAATAGGAAAAAAATATCCATGTGCAGCCATCAAATGTGCTAAATGTAGTGCTTCTTGTTGATCTTCTACATCCAAATTCTTTACCATCCACATTATCAAATCTGTACCAGTGAAAACTGATGGTATTTTTGACATGAAACTCTTTACTGTTCTCACTGGCACTCCTGTAACCTCATCTTGCATCCTCTCTATTATCTTTTCCATCTGCGAAATTTCAAAATTTGAAAAGCCAGAAAAATATTCTCTACTCAATGGAAAATTGATGTCCAAGGCAAATTTAACATAAATGGTATCACTTTACTGAATCAGTATACATACAATACACTTTGATATTGATAGGCCCCCACTCATAATAAATAAATGTAGAATTGACTATTAGATAGATAGATATTTATTGATCACATTTTAGTAAAGTAATACATGTGACAAGTCGAAGAAGGAAAAATTGATACATAAGATATATAAAAAATTACAATAAAAATTTAGATAAGATAAAAACTGTTGTACAGTATAAAAGCACGTTTGGTATAGAAATGTCTTCACTTTGTGCTTAAACTCATTATAATTTGTGACCTATAGACATTTTGGTAAATTATCATTTAATACTGCTATGAACACATGACACTTGTCAAAATACATCGTAGAACCAAAAAATTTAAACAAAGGGAAGCACCTATGAGAGTCTTTACCAAAGCAATGTTGCCACAAATTTTCATTTGCCTTCCATGCTATGACAATCATTTTAAGCTACTTGTTACTTGGGTTTTAGCATCTACTAAATTAAAGCCTAAACCAGGACCTCAACCAAGACCACAAAGTCTGAATCACAGCTTAAAACCAAAGCCCAAAGCATTTTGGTTTTAATTTGGGTTGTCGGTAGGATTTTGTTATATTTTTGGAAATTTTACTCAAAGGATCGCCCAGTCATTTTTCACACCACAATAGATTCGTCATGGATGCGGAGCAGTGAAGCCGATTTTTGAGAACCTTATTCACAGAAATACGGAAAACATCCTAATTTTCCACGATTTTACAAAATATAGTATAGTTCAAGCTAAACAATACAATATATATAATGTTATTATCTAAAACTAACACTATTTTCTACATAAATTCTCAATTGTCTTTTGAATTTGACAAAATATATCAGATACATCCAGATTTTTTACAGAAAATGAGTAGAAACCAAACATAAAGCTAAAAAATTAATTCTTTGTAATCTACATTGTTTTATGCTTCCTATCAATCATATATAATTTAGGCAACTAAGTACCCCAGGGATGTAAATTTGGATTTCCTATGATCATTTTAAGCCCATCCCTTACTCTGCTTCAGTCACATTGATCTGAATTCTGTCTTGGTTTTTGTATGTATAGCAGGTAGAGGCTGATATACCACTATCATCATCGCTACATAAGTTATAAGGAAACCAAAGTTAATGATTATTTTTTTTAAGAAGACTGATTTAAGTTTATTCTTATATTTGCAGAAAATCTGTGTTCTTTGTCAATGTTTAAAGAAAACGTGTGTGCAATACAAAAATATACGTTTTCAATTAATGCTAATAGAATCTCCATAGTCATCTAACCTTATCAGTTCTGATGAAATAGCAAACAATTTAGTAAAAATAATAACAGAAAAGTTAGATTATTGTGCACCAATAGTTAAAAGAAAGATACCTGTCAAATGGGACAACAAAAGATGGTGGTCATCAGATTCACATGACAATATTTTAGAAAGGGATAGGCTATACAAGAGGGCTATGATAACACAGCAGGAAGAAGATTGGATGAGCTTTCGACAACAAAGAAATAAAGTTGTTCAATTAATAAGACAACAAAAGCAAGTATATTACCAACAAAAAATAGATGATGCCAAAGGAGATTCAAAGGCTATCTGGAAAAGTTTGAAGGATATCATAGGCAATGGATTGAGAAGTAGAAATATGGAAGGTATTGATTTCGATGGAACTATTTACAAAGAAAGTGAGACAATGGTAGAGAGTTATAATGATTTTTTTCTGAACAGCGTGAATAATTTCGCAATCGATATAGATGACATACATATGGAAAATACTTTGAATTATATACCAACTCCTACAAAGAGCTTTAATACATTTAAAAAAGTTCAAATGAAGGAACTAAGAAATACAGTTAACAATTTGAAAAATAAAAATAGCAGTGTTGATGGAATTAATACCAAAATCTTGAAATTGGCTTTTGAAGCCTTAGGCAACTGCTTTCTCCAGCTTATAAATTCCAGTATGGAAACAGGATGTTTTCCCAGGATTGGAAAATATCAACAGTCATCCCTATAGAAAAAGTGAGTGGAACAATAAAATGTGAAGAGCATAGACCAATTAATACTGTATCTGTATATGAAAAACTTCTAGAAACTGTTGTCAATCAACAATTACGTCAATACGTAGAAAAAAATAGATTACTTACAAAATACCAAGCTGGTTTATTTACAAGACAAAATCTATGTACCTTTTTATATAAAAGATGGTTGGGTGACTCCTCAGGCACACTCGATGGATGTGTTGAGGATGGTTCCTCTTTTTGGGATATCTTAGAGACACCTCCGTTCCCATCTTTGCTACATTTGCCAGATTTGTCCGTGTTCATCGTAACCATATTACTATGCCTGGAGGGAGAACTCCCCCTTTCTAATTTGATAAAGACAGAACATTAACGAAGTTTGTAGGTTCTGCATTTATATCTATTTCTAAAAATATGTCTAGAATAAAATAAAGGCATATTAGTTATATATTGAGACTTTGAGGTACTATTCGCTTTATAAGAGAATCAGCACTCAGAGGATACGAAATTGGAGTAGCTGAGAAATGTTTTATTTTGTAAACAAAACACTTACCTTAGGATTCAATTAGGTCTCTATTTACCTGTTATCAAGGAAATTCATTATGTGTAGTATAGTATTGGTGCTAGCTTCACTGAAAATCGCAGAAAAGCTGTCCAAACTATCAAATTTCAGTCATGACTTCATATTTTAATGAGTATTTGCTTTTTTAGTTTTTTTACACATCAAGTAGAGCACCACAAAACATATCAGAGCACATAAAACGAGAAAAAGACCCACAGGCATCAAACATCAGCAAAAATCGATGGAAAATGACATACTTCACCTGTCACTTTGCAGCCAGCGGCATTGCCAAATCAAACCTGGCTTACATATCTTTCTTCTCACGTTTCTGCAGTCCTGGTAGCAAACCTTTGCGCATAGCGTTTGATGGTTGGTTTGGCCCACGTCCCACGTGCGAGTTTAAAAATTTATATCAGAATGTGCGGCGTTCGCGTCAAGAGCATAAACAACGCACGGTACGGTATCTTTTTTAATCCACTTTAGTTGCGATTGATTGCTTAACGTTTAACGGTTGGTCTTATTATATCTCTAAATAGAAGATTACTGCTAACAACAAAGAATCCGTGTGCAATTATGTTTTTTAATCTATTTTACGATGTTTTCATTTTTCTATGATCCATATTATCTTAGAGTTCCGTAATTATATAGCAGCAGGCAACGCTGTTCAATAGATGTCAACACAAGTATTACCTGTGGCCCTCTACAGACTAGATGCGGCCATGGCAATAAGCAAGTTAGTTACCTGCATTATCTACTTATTTGACATTAGCGAATTTGGATTTCTGTTCTCGGTACGGAACGAGGCGATAACTCGATACAAAATCTATATAAAGCCTTTGGAACTTGGGAAGGTGATAGAACCATTTAGAATCTTTTAAGCCAAAAATACCTTAGTTCAAAGTCTTACGGTTTTCGATTTTTATTGAAAAAAATATGCCTTTTGTTCCTGTTATCGCTGAAAGAACATCAGGCGATATGAAATAATTTTTAAATTCTCGACAATGTGGTTTTTTTCTCCGCAGGTAGAGAAAAGAAAAACAATTTGACTGAAATCAAATAAATACATGTTTTCCTATTTTTGTGATACTGATAAGAAGGAACGTGTTTGCACGCATGATAGAACTAAATTCCACACATTCTTGCTTTATTCCTTTCCAAACAAGTCAATAGTAATTCATGAATTTCAGTCCAAAAACACTGAATTAGTTAGTGTGAGAAATATGGCCGCTTTCACCAACGAAGAATACGCAGATATCGTTTACATATCAGCTGTCATTGTACTGTGATGAATACTCGTGAAATATGATATATACCTATTCATACTCAACCGTGACGTGACAGTCCTGTGACCGGCACGTGATCCGCCCGGCGAAACTAAGAGCATTCTTCCTGGGATTTGGATGAACTGATTCACACTAGACACGTGAAGTGGCCGTGTTCTGTGCCATCGTCGACGCCGTAGCGTGACCATCGCATTGTTTTTGGAACGATATTTTTCGATTTTCACGGCCGTGTTTTTATGTGATTTCGTGAATATTTTGATATAATTGGTCAAAAACATGAATGATGAAAAACTAATTGAATTTTTGCGCGCACATCCCATGCTGTAGAACCAGTCAAATTCAAAATACATGGACTTCCGTTTTCTTATCGTTTCTTCTTCATCTTTCATAGGTGGTAGAAGGGTCTCTGACTGTTGAACGCGGAGGTACCACCCGGCGGGTGTCGTAGGCGGGACCAGAATGAGTGCATGTTGCCTGCACACGTGTTCCCTCGCCAGAGTTCGTGTGGCGTCCCCCCTTTCCCCTGAATTTACCCCTATAGCACCACGGTACCCCATGGGTGTTTAGGCTTTAGGCCTTCCTGGTAGTTGGAGTATAAAAAAACAGAATTAATGCAATAATTGCAAGTTCATCCTCTGAAAATTTTGCCATCTCGACCTCACGTGAACACAACTGCACTGTCAGAGTACGGAGAAAAATACTGACCGGTGTGAATTGAAAACACTGTGAGCTCACGTCAGCGAGAATCACTGGCACGTCACGGTTGAGTGTGAATAGACCTTAATAGTCATGACAGGTTGCTTATTTTTTGATTTTGATGTGAAGACAACCCCAAAATTTTTAAGCTTTGTTCAATTTTTTCATAGAAAGGTTTCGGTAATATTTGTGTCCAAACCCGGACAAGATCATAATAGGTTTGGAATCATAGAACCACAGAACGAAGAGTGACCACAAAACAGCAACCTACAATAAAATGTTACCTTCCCAGATTGCATATGCATATGACAAAAATCTGGACCGTTCCATCATACTCATTTGCGTGTAAATGAGGGCAGTGAAAACAATACAATCTTAAATTTCCTAATTGTATATTTGAACTCAAAAAAATATTCACCTTGTTACAAATAAGAATGTCATAAGGGATACAGTTTCATATTCACACTCAAATTTGTTACACAAAACATATCCTAGTACAGGGTTGGAAAAAAACATGTATTTTTTTATTTTATACAAAACACATGCTTTTTTTGTTTTTAAATATTATGTTTTGAACAAATAAAGCTTAGAAAAAAACATTGTTTAAATCATATTTTTTCATAATATTAATTGAAAATGTTCGACCTTGTATTCTACTAAATAATAGATACCTTATTTAAAGTCCGATTCCGTACTAAACTGTCGCGATCAGCTGTTACGAATTACGTCGCGGCCCGCCGCCGAGAGGCTGTGCCGGTGAATCCCCGAAATAACAAAAACCAATTGCAATGAGGAACTATTATCCTGGGGGAACCACAGACTACTATTTATAAATTCGCCTTGCAAGTTGGCTATTGCAATAACGTCTACTGTAAGTTATTTTGTGATGTTCTTTTTTTAAAAAATTTTGTCTACAGGAAGGAGGAAAGATGCCATTTGGTCCTATTTTGATGCTAAAGATAATAACAAAAAGTCAGTGACTGCTAAATGTAAAAAAGTACAGTAATTATGGCTGGACTAGTGCTGCATGTGAAGAAACATATCCAAAAATGTGTTCCATCTGAAAATTGTCAGCTACCAATGTCAATTATCTATGATTATGAGTCAGATGAGGATTTAACGCTAGATGAGATATCCAACATTCAAAAATATTCAAAGAATGTTTACCCAGATAATAATACAAGTAACTTTGAATTTTAAATTTTTACCAATTTGAAGACAAATGCCCAAGACTATTTAAAAAAATTAAAGTATATCGCATTTGCTCTGGACAAAGGCCAAAGAAACACTTGCACTATAGGAGAGGCTACAGAGATATGGCTAGAATTTTTAGAAGCATTCGAGACTGAACAAGCAAATGGAGAATTTTCGGTAAGTGATACGAATAAAGTCGAGGAGCGTATGAATATGGCTTTGACCCCAGCTCATTTCTTGGCAAATTTGCTTGATCATCACCTTAGATGCAATAAACTTAGTCAAGAGCAAATAGAAACTGGCATGGAATATGTAGAAACCTATCATCCAGAAGCATTGCCAATTATTATTAGTTACCAGGCATGAACCATATATGTTTTCTAAACATCTAATTGAGAATGTAAAATCATTCGCATGGTGGCGTTCTATGAAAAATCTAAATACCACAGCATTGGAACTTGCTCAACAGCTTCATACACCTATTGCATCGTCAGCCAACATAGAAAGACTCTTCTCATCATACGGTTTAGTCTATTCAAAACCACGTAATCGGCTAAGCAATTTCAAAGCTGCTAAGTTGGTATCAATTTTTAAAGAGCTTAATTCCATCAATGATCACGTGACTGATCAGATATCTGATTGATGACTTAGATGACTATGCGACGAAGAGTGTGGGGTATTTGTTAACCCTTGTATGCAAAATTGTTGTGTTCCTATTATTAATAAATAAATAATATTTACGTTAAAAAGTTTGTATAATGTATATGAGAACATCTCCTATTTTTATTTATTATATTAATAAAGAAGAAAAAAGGCGCTTTTTTAACTGTTTTAAACCTAAGCGAATATTTAAAACATGTTTAAAACAATTGATTAAAACAAAATGTTTAAAACGAAACAACCCTGTCCTAGTATGAAAAATCTGGAATAGTAAACATCAAAATATAAAAAAAAATCCCAATGGAATTTGTACAACGTAAGATTTTTAACCATGCGTCTGGTCATCTTCAACAAAGTCCCTTGCCACTTCTCTACTCACACATTCCACATGACTGACCTAAAACAATATTTCCATTAGAAAATGCTAGGTATTCCAATAAAAATGAGAAATTGAGACAATGGATCACTGTCCATGAAAAATCTATACATGATGGATACAAAGAGTAGTTATATCACACTTGCTGGAATGCCTTTACCAGTCGGCCCCACTGACCTTGGGAGTCTAATCATATTAGGAAATTTTCCCGAAATAACTGTAAAGTCTGGTTTTATTGGTGCAAGGAAGTATTTAAAACATGGACGCATAAAATGGGTACACTAATTTTTGTGGAAAACTTTTTATTCAACAACAAAGAATGAGAGAACGTGTTTTTTGGGATTGAATCGAAAGTGTTAACAGGAACGAATACACTTTTATAATAAGGTTTTTAGGTATTTATTAGACCTACAAAATGAGACCACACGTAAAAAGATCCGACTAATAGCAAAAATGTTATGGCCGAAAAACGAGGCAAATTGCAGGTATTGGGCACTTGTTGGTAATGCGACGATAATTTCACTATATGAAATTCTTCAAATCCGTAGGATTTATGCTTATAAATAACATCAACAAAACTGGAGCATGTTTGTCCAGTAGTTTTTGAGAATTTCTAATTGTTTATCCAAAGACACCTGTTTTCCGGCCATCACTACTAGTTTATGGTGCAATATACGGGGTTCGTTCAAAGAGCATTTAATAGCAAAATACACGTGTTTAGCTGGCCGATATGAATCACATCATGTTATTTTTATGCGAAACACAAAGGTTACGTTTTTTCTTCTAAACAAATTCAAACATTTCGAATATGTGAGTAATTGAACAAATGCGCTACGATATTCGAAAAACATACGTTACTATAAAATTTTAGAACAAAGCGGATGTGTCTATCATCTTGTGTTGCAAATTACAAATACGAATGTTTGAATTTGTTTAAAAGAAAAAACATAACCCATCCTTTTTTGCATAAAAATAACATTTATCTTGCGGAATGGTTTGCGATTCATATCGGCAAGGTAAACTAGTGTATTTTGATATAAAATAACCCTGTATATTACTCAATAAACTAGTAGTGATGGTCGGAAAACAGGTGTTTTGGAATAAATAATTAGAAATTCTCAAAAACTACTTGACCAATCTACTGCAATTTTGTTGTGGTTATTTAGACGTATGAATCCTACGATTTTGAAGAATTTCAAGTACCTGCGAGGAATCGTCGCATTACCAACAAGTGCCAAAACCTGCAGTTTGCCTCGGTTTTCGGTCATAACTTTTTTGCTATTATTCGGATCTTTTTACGTGTGGACTCATTTTGAGGGTCTCATAAATACCTAAAAATCTTATATACAGATTTTTTTCGTTCCTGCCCATTACTTACTTTCCATTAAATCCCAAAAAAACCCTTTTTCTCGTTCTTTGTGGTCGAATAAAAAGTTTTCCCACAAAAATTGGTGTACCCATTTTATGCGTCCATGTTTTAAATACCCCCTTGAACAACTTGCAGCAATAAAACCATGATAAGATTATATCTACATTAAAGTAGGGAAGCCGATCGTAAATATTTTGTTGCATCATCGCAGACTGAAATGGTACGATAAAAAATAGTCACTTCTTACGTATTTTCATGCTAAGCTGCAAACTTGCCGATATTTATAAAATGAAGCAATTAGTACTTACCTTATTTCTGAACTTGACTCCATAAAATTTGTTGGCATGTTCCAAAAGTTCTGGTCTAAAAGTAGTAGTGATGAACTGGGCTTCAGTCGATAATTCGTGGATCATATTCGCCACCGCTCGTCTAGAAAAAAAAAACATTGAAAACTTCAGATCAAACTTCCACATTCCTTGTATTCCTTTTCTAGTTAATTTTCAATTTACCTATACTGAGGATCCAAGGCCTGGTCAATTTCGTCAAATAGGTAAAATGGGGCAGGATCACACTTTTGGATAGCGAAAATCAACGCTAAGGCAACCAAAGACTTTTGACCTCCAGATAACTGATTCATTTCTTTCATTTCTGCATCTGACCCTGTGAAGGATATCTTGATACCAATACCTGAAAATAGAACGATGGTAAACAAAAAATAGGCTGGTATTAGCTGTTGAATTATGAAAACGAATTAACTAATCCGCGGTCCCAAAAACAAAGAACATTTTTCTTTACCTGTGAAGTTATCAGCGTTTTTATCATCAGGTCCAATTTCATGCCCTTCAGAATGATCGACAGTTTTCAACACAAGTTTAGCACGACCATCTGGCACCAATTTCTTGAATACTTCAGTAAAGTACTTGGAAAACTGCTTGAAGGTAAACTGAATCGCTTCCATCTTCTTCTGTTCCAAAGTGGCGATTAATTCTTTAATCTTTTCATCACTGAAAAAAAGATTGTATATACACGAGAAGCGTGAAGATATACACTGAGTACCAAATTTGTTCGACGGCTCGAATTCAATGTGAACGAGAGAGAAGTGTGTATAGACAGATATGTTAGATAGAGATAGAAGCCGGTTGAATAGCGAAGCTCATCACAGCGTTGCCGAGCAACGCTGTCAAGGTAATCTACCGAGTTGCCAATATGTTACACCAATCCCTTGAATTAAGATGCGTGTTGAAAATACGCATTAGTTTATTATCTACGCCCAAATAATGATTATATTTTGAGCGTACATATTTTTGAATTATAAATTGCGTCGAATCTGTTTGGGATCGGTCCTAACGCTGCTCCATTTTAGGTCGAAATGAAAAGTCAGGATCGCCACAAATTCTGCAACACTGCATCATTGGTTCGCTTGGCAACACAACATATCATACATGCCAAGGCAAGGTTTCCACCTCCATGATCATAGATGAGCGATTTTGGTGAGTACCCACCTAGCGCTCATTGGGGAAACCGCTCGCTGTCATAAAATGTCAGATGTCGTCAGATAAATTTGGTTTTCCCTGTAGACAAGTGGCACTAGCTGGTTACTGAACAGTCATCATTTACGGTCTATCTATGGGATGCCGTTGCTACAAGGGTTGTCTCAAGAATATGGTTCCCAACGCAGTATCTTTGCCGCGCCTGATGCTAGGCGA
Organism: Acanthoscelides obtectus; assembly: GCA_963669975.1. Classification (NCBI taxonomy): domain Eukaryota; kingdom Metazoa; phylum Arthropoda; class Insecta; order Coleoptera; family Chrysomelidae; genus Acanthoscelides; species Acanthoscelides obtectus. Next base: position 23,692,929 of record CAVLJG010000002.1, read on the forward strand.
AATCTGGCAACACCGTCGTGTTTGTCGGCTCCCCCACCACCGATCCCAACAACAAGCGCCTATTTGCGATCAGGTACCGGCTCGACAGCCACGCGCAATAGATCGCCGTCACCGCCAGGTGCAAAACTCGTGCAGTTATTAGATTTTTGTACGCAAATACGTTACCACCCATAGAAATTCATCGCTACGCGAGTGAAGTATACGGGGTTAGCATTCAACATGACTGACAACCGCACGGCCACCCACGATGAACAACGAAGCGGGAGACCGTCAATCTCCGAGGAAGTTATGGCGAAGATTGAGTAACAAGTTGAGACGGGCAATCAAAAATCATCGTAGGGGAAAACTCACCCAAGAGTAATGCAACACAATGAGCCTGAAAAAAATGTGTGAACTTTATTTTTGAAACAACCCTCGTGAATTCATGATACGATTCTAGTATGTCATGGTATAAATGGAATAAATGGGTCTAGCAATTTTCAGCAATAGATACAATCGCAGCTTGATTTCGATCTCATAACAGATAAATTCAATAATTCTTGGTAGAATGAATTGAGAACTCAACTCGCAACAATACTGTTTATGAAAGGCAAAAATAGTGTTAAAGGGTAAAGGTCTTGAGAGTCGGTAAAGCCATTGATACTTACCCTCGATCTAATTCCTCTTTTCTTTTTTGTAGTTTTTCCTTTTGGTCAGAAAATTGCATAAATTGATCCAGAGCTTTCTTGTTGACGTGACTGAACTTCTTCAGGTGGTTATTGGCTTTTTCTAGCTCCTTGAAAAGCTAGAATTAAATAAAATCTTCAATATATCTCAAAGACAAAACAGTTCAGATCAGCATCCTAAATTACCCCACTGTATCGAGCCTCGTTTGCTTGAGGGCAACTCTCATTAGCAGGCTAGGAAATTTCGAAAATAGAAAATATTCAATTTGAAAGCGCAATCCGCGGGAGTTTCCGCGTCGTTTTGTGACTTTCGATGAAACATGGATCCACTGGTACACACCAGAGACCATGGAACAGTCGAAACAGTGGACTTCACCCGGCGAAAGTGTTCTGAAGAAGACGAAGACTGTCCTATCAGCCGGAAAGGTAATGGCCACCGATTTCTGGGATTCACAAGGTGTGATCTACATCGACTACCTGGAGAAGGGCAGAACTGTCACAAGGCTATACTATGTCGAATTATGGGGCGGATTCGACGCCGAATTTGGCCTCGTGCGACTTTTTTGTTTCCAATCTTGTAAAGGCCACTCACCGGACAGAAATTTGAGTCGAATGAGGAGGTTATCGCCGCCACGGAGTCATACTTTGCAGACCTTCAGAAAACGTATTTTTCAGACGGGTTAAAGAAGTTGGAGCAGCGCAAGGTTAAGTGTATCGAGGTGAAAGAAGACTATTTTGAGAAATAAATCGCCGCTTTCACAAAATCTTAGTTTGATAAAACGAACCTAAATGTTTGATACACTCGTAAAATTCTTCAGTTATAACGAGCGTAAAACTGGATTTTACCAGAATCAGGTAACCGAAATCTTCCAACCGCGTGGTGGGGTATGACCAATCGTCAGCGTCTGCCGCCACCGCCATTTAGTCTGATACCTTCTTTATTCATTGTATTCAGTGTCCTGCACTCTTGAAGTCATAGGTGACGCAATTTCTAAGAAAACACGTAGAGCTCTTACTGTAAATAGTAAATACGATATCGTCAAAAGATTGCAAGGAGGTGTGAAGCAAAGTGAAGTTTGTTCTGGAATGGGATTAAGTAAATCAACAGTGAGTACTGCACAATAACATGTCCTAAACATACATAAATAAGCTCTCTGAGATATAAATTTGATTTACAATTTGTCATTTTAATTACAGGTTGCTACAATTTATAAAAATGAAGACAAAATATTATAAATGTTTGAGAAAAGCCAAAACATAAATGAGAAGAAAATTAAAAAGCCCACGAATTATAAAGTTGATCAGGGACTTCTGAAATGGTTTTCTCAATGGAGAAATAAAAAAGTAACCATACTGCAATCCAATACTGAAGACCTTGGGAAGAAGTTATTGACATATGAAGAACTGAGTGAAGAACCTAAATTTAGTAGAAGCTGGATCGAAAGATTCAAAAGACGACATAACATTACTAGTGGAAAAATTGTTGGAGAGTCTGCTGCAGTTGATATGGACTGTGTGAATAACTGGTTGCGGAACAAGTGGCCAATCATTAGAAGGAACTTCACAGGCGAGGACATATTCAATGCAGATGAAACTGGGTTATTCTATAAGCTTACACCTGACAGGACCTTAAGATTCTAAGGCGGGTGGGAAGCTATCTAAAGAAAGAATCACTGTGCTTCTAGTGGCAAATCTAACAGGGACAGAAAAAAGAAAGCTACTGGTAATTGGAAGATCGAGAAACCCTCGATGTTTTGAAAACGTTTCACAGTTGCCAGTTAATTACAAATCCAATAAAAGAGCATGGACGACCTCAGAGATTTTTGATGCTGAACTGCGTAATTTGGATGTTTAGTTACGCCGCGAAAAACGAAAAATTATATTATTAGTGGACAATTGTCCAGCTCATCCAGATGTTAAAAAATTGGACTGTGTTAACCTAGTGTTCATACCCCCAAATACGAGTTCTAAACTACAGCATATGGATCAGGGTGTAATCCACAGTTTAAAAAGCCATTATCGTCAAGTTCTTCTCTCGAGAATGGTAGATTTTATTGATAGTGGCGGGGAAAATTTTACAATCAATCTTTTGGATGAAATAAACATGTTCATATGGCATGGCAGGAGGTATCAGAAGAAACAATTTTAAATTGTTTTACGCATGGGGGTTTCTTGGAGGTTGAGGATCATTTTGATCCCGACGATGACCAGCCATTAGTTGAGTGGATGAAGAAAATTCAACAGGAAGACGATCTTCGAGACAATATTAGAGCCAATCTTCCTTATAGTGAAAACGATTTCAATGAGTTTGTCCATATTGATGACCAAGTTGTGACTGTCGAATACCTGGATGATGATGCCATTGTAGCTGCTATATCTTCGGCAGTTGATACTGATGATGACGAAGAAAAGGAAAATAAAGATGAAGAATCTGTCGGTATGGAACTGATACCAACTCCAACCACATCAGAAGCAATTCGACATATTGACAGCGTTCGTCATTTTCTTCAGTCACGAAATACTCCGCAGCGTGTGCTAGATCGACTAGCTGAAGTGGAATTACATATTGATATTCATTCAAAAATAAACCAAACTAAAATAAATGATTTTTTTAAGAAAGATTTTCAAAAACTTTTATAAATGTGGATTATAGATATTATTACATATATATACTATGTATTACAAACATTTTATATGCCCCTGGTTGAATAATAAACTAATGAAGAATATTTTCTGGTATAAGCATTATTTATCGTTTATTACGAAGTTCCCTTATAGCGAACCAGTTTCGCCGGTCCCTAGAGGTTCGTTATAAGCGGACATTACTGTAGTTTGATATTCAAAATCAGCGTACTAAATTACCCCAGTGCAAGCATTAATTTAACCCTTAGCAACTTTGACAATACATACATATCTAGATGTCATCTTGGAATACTGTGTGTACAAATCCTGGGCAGGCAGAGCTCCCAATTGGTTGATTTTCTCCAGTGACTCTGCAATCTTCTGCTCCAGCAAATTCTGCTTGGTAGCAAACTTTTCCAGATGTTTCGCGTCTTCATCAATCTTATCTTGAGCATCCCTTTCTTTCTTCTTCCAATTTTCCAGGTCTGCCTGTTCAACTTTCAGCCTTTTCGCCATGTCTTTCACTTTGTTTTCCATTGCAGTAAGGCCTTTGTTGACCTTGTCGATCTTTTTATCGATTTCTTCAAGCTCAGATTTGCAGTTTACTAACTGACGTTTTCGATCTTCTAATGAGATTTCTTGCAGAGCGTGTAGAACTTCATCCCTTCTTCTGATCAGATTATTCGTCAGGAGATTTTCAAGCTTGTTTTTCTCAGCTTCAAGCTTCATACGCGTACTGAAGGCCTCCTTGTTCTCTTTTTGCAGTCTCTGAAACACGGAAATGGTTTTGTGAGCCATATTTCAAACAGTATAATAATAATAATCGTCTTTAAACTGTACAATTTTATACAGAGAAACAAGAGTTGCATATAGTGGCGAGGTTTAGCAACATGCGACTCTTACACTACCACCCATGCAAAAAAAACAAAAGTTGTTAAGTAGCAGATATAAAAAAATACATGTTGCGCCAAGGTTTACTACATGTACACAAACGAAGTAACGAAAAAACATTTAACAATACAGATAAGAGCAATCTAGTTAAACTATGGGTGCAAGCAGATATGAGATTTGACGGCTTTCTTGAAGCAATTTAAGGACATGGTTTTGAATTCAGGACTCAAAGCATTGTATAACACTGCAGCACTGTACGTGAAAGAACGCTGGAATAAAGCTGTGGAATGAATAGGTGTAGTTATCAAATTTGGAAATCTAATATGTTTATCATGAATATTACGCCTAAAGATCAGCTTTTCTCTCAAGTATATAGGTTTTGACATAATTATTAGTTTATGAATGAATAAAAGGTTATGATATTTGACAATATTTTTGGTTATCATCCAGTTTAATTCAATAAGACTACCAGAAACATGGTCAAAGCGCCTTAAACCGCAGATGAACCTAGCACAATGGTTTTGCACAATTTGATTCCGATTTCTAGTAACATCATCGAGACGCGGATGATGTAAAATATCACAGCAGTTGAAAATCGGATTGGATTTATCAGGATTTATTGACAGGTTGTGGTTATTCGAGAAGTCATACACTTTTTGAATATCATGGTTGATTGATGTCTGCGCCATTTTCATATCATCAGTATCAAAACAGTGGATTAGGTGAGTATCGTCCGCAACAGAAACTCACAGCCTTAGGCAGATTGGCAATATATATCAAAAACAACAAGGGACCCAAAAAGACCCCTGAGGTACTCCTAGATTTATTGTTATCAATTGATACTCACTGCGATCGATTTAATATATAATTTCGAAAAAGGTTCAATGCAATTGGATCTATGCCATCATTATAGATTTTAATTGGATCTGCTGGTACAGGGTCATAAGGCGCTCACGGAACGTTCATCGTTGCTCTGGCTTTGTGTATGTATAATCCTTTTTTCTATTCTGTATTTGAGAAAGAATCTTCAGACAAGATCACAGCACTTAGATCCCATTGGGCCCCTTGCAGACGTTTGAATTTTTTTGTTCATTTACCTGTATATCATCATTAAGCATGTCAACTTGCTGTTGATCCTGTACAGACAGTTGTGCTAGCAGATCCTGATGGAGTTCAGATTCAAGTCCCTCTTTGGTGGTCTGCATGGCCTCCAAACTTGATTTACATTGGGCTAATGAACGTTCCTTTGGTCCACGGAATCTCTCGATGTTGGACAGTTCTTCACGCATGAGACGGAGTTCGCCTTTCACCTTGTCATAAATAGCTGACAAATATACCGTTAGCGAAAAAAGATCATTCATTTGTGGAGAAAAAGGAAAAGGCACATTTTAATCTTAATAATTTTCTTTTTTACCTTTGGCTTTGCTGTTTTTGGTCTCAGTCTTTTGCATCTCAGAAACGATACTGTTGATAGAAGTTTCTGTTTTTGCAAGTTCCGCTCTCAGTTGCTTCAGTTCTTGTTCACATTGCTGAATTTGAGCTATGGTCTCACTACGATTTTTTTGCATTTCTAAACGAGACCTGGACGAGTTGAAATATCCGCCTGTCAAAGAGCCTTTGGACGAAACCTGAAACAAAAATTATAAAAAATCAATATTCATCCAGTCTCTTAATTTAAAAATTTTATTTTTGCCCCCTAATTGTACATCAGCTTGTCAACCACTTGACCAAGGGATTATAAAGAGTTTTAAAACTTATTATCCAAGTCTAGTACTCAAACACATGCTAGTAAACATTGAAAATATGCAAAGCGGAGACCAGTTAAATGAGGCTGATAAACCTGACCCAGAATCGTATTACTCGGCTTGAATTTGCTAAAACTCATCTAACTTGGACGTAACAACAATGGAATACAGTTTTATGGAGCAATGGAAGCAAATTTAACTTGTTTGGATCTGACGGTACGGCATATGTGAGACGTCCAATATGAAAAAGATTCGACAAAAAGTATCAGTTGCCAGCACTTAAGCACGGTGGAGGCAACAACATGGTTTGGGGCTGTTTTTCTAGTTCTGGAACGGGTCGAATTGTTAAAATTGTTGGGCGAATGAAACAAAAACTCTACAGAGATATTCTTAATGAACACATGCTCCCTTTTGCTGAAGAAGAAATGCCTTTACGATAGAAATTCCAGCAAGACAATGACCTCAAGCATACCTCAAAATTCGTAAAGGATTTCTTAAAAAAATGTTAATGTTCTTACATGGCCTTCGCAATCCCCAGACCTAAACCCTATAGAACATCTCTGAGAGAACAACTTTTAAAAATAGGAACGATTTATTTGATTATGTAGAAGTCTGTAAAAAAATGGAGTCTTCTATGAGCAGCATATGTCAGGCAGTGTTGATTACTAAAGGCTATGCTACCAAATATTAGCTCAGCAGTATTTTTTTAAATCTTTTCGTAGAGTTATTGTATTCAATTTTGTCGTCTAATTTTTGGTCATAAAATAATATGAAGGTATCTTAATGCTAGTCTGTTGCAATTACAAATCGTCATTTGTATCCTCAAGACTGTAAGCAAACTAAATGAGAAAAAAATAGTCCTTGATAATAAAGAACAAAAAATTAGCACACTTTTTAAAAATTACTAAGAATGTTTCCAAACTTTCGTCCGCTACTGTATGAATGTACATACATTGTATATATCTTAAGGTGAGCGCCTTTTTTTCTTGAGTTTAAAGTTTTTTGTTTATTTTAAAAATATCTATATACATATACGTTTTAAATGTCCCAGTTTCTTTAATATATTCATTTTTCATTAAAAACACGATTTTTGTTGTGTTTATTTTATAGGGACATCCCTCTTGAACTGACACTCTTAGTCGGTCCCATTGGCGTCCGGCCAAAAGAGATTTCACTGTATCTCAACAACATAATGGAACATTCCAAACTCTGTTCAATCCTGATATTCGATATACTTTTCAATGGTTTGTCACTGTCCTGAAAAAATCTTGTACAAAAAAACATCTACAGTACCTGATCGCCATCCAGGGTAACACAGTCAAGGCCTGTAGTTCTGGCAAGCTTAGTAGCAACGTCCAAGTTGCGACATATGAGGGTTTTTCCGAAAAGGAACCTCATAGCTTTGTCATATTTTTGGTCATAATGTAGCTTTGAAACCATCGGAATAGCATCCTACAAAAAATAATTTGTTTCACAAGAAAATTTCTATTAATCCTAAATAGAATTTGAGGACATTTAAAAAATACAACTCACAGCATCATTTGGGTAGTCCAACTCCCTGACGTTTAATCTGTTCAGAGGCATGAAATTTACTTCTCCGGGCAAAGATTGCCTATTCATTTCTTTCAAAATCTGTGTACCCACTATATCAGTGTCCACAACGTGATGAAACAACCTAAATAATAATGACAACAATAGCATTTATTACCTATATGAAAAAGATTCCTTTACAAGACAGTATTACCATACATAACTAACTAAAACATAATTCACTAAGAATACTTTTGAGATTTCTAAAAGTACAATTAAATATATCACAAATTACAATTGGGCTCATGACTAATGATGAAACAATTTAAGTAGACAAATCATTCAAATATCTCGGTATATATACACTAAGTCACAAAAAATGGCAAATCATCCGATTTTAATAGTTTTTGGCATATACGTATGTTCAGTGTCCCTTACTAGTAAAATGATCAAATTTTCAGCTTGATTTGTCAACTGACTGCAGAAGCTGGTTCAATAATGTGTTGAGGATCCACGATTTCTTATACGCTTACTGAAACGCCTGGGCATCGTGCTGATAAGGTGGTCGATATCCTGTTGGGGTATCTCGTTCCAGGCTACTGCAACTGCGTGAGTAAGAGCTGCTAAAGTCTGTGGAGGGTGTTGCAAATTCAAGAGCCTGCGACCTATCATGTCCCAGACATTGGAGATAGGTCAGGCGATCGTGGTGGCCAAGGTAAACGGTTTATGCGATGTTGATCCATGAAGGCTAACGATGCTCTGGCAACATGCGGTCTGGCATTGTCTTGCTGAAAAATCGGGTTTTGGATGGTGTTTAGGTATGGAATAAGATGAGGTTCCACTACTTCCTGAATATAGCGTCGGGCTGTCATATTGCCTCTGATCAAAATTAGTGGTCATCTGCTACCATAAGCAATAACATTCCATACCATAACTCCCACGGTGTGGTGAACGAGACGCTCCCTGTCAAATTGTGGGTCACGTCTTTCACCTCGTCGCCTTTTCACTCTTGCCCGACCATCGAGCATCCCCAGACAGAAGCGGGATTCATCACTAAAGACCACCTGATTCCATTCCCGGTCCCACAGAATTCTTTCTCTACACCAGAGCAAACGGTTACGCCGACCAGCTGTGAGAGGTAGCAACCAATGTGGGCGATAAGAAAAAGGTTCAAACTGTCGTATTCGGCGTTATACCGTACGCATAGCAACCTTCCTTCCATGCTCTTCAAACCACTGATTAGCATGGCTCGAGTACTACTGTGGTCCCTCTGGGTCGCCCAGAACTCCTCGCTCGCTGTCCTCATCCTTCCCGAGTCTATGCTCGTTCACACTGCAGTATAGTGCGTGAGGATCTGTTGGTCCTTCTAGAAACTTCTCTTATCGATAGACCGACTTCACGCAACCCGACAATTCGAGCCCTCTCAAAGTCACTTAGTTGGGACAACCGGCGAATTCTATGCACTCTAAGCATTTTGAGCAATCACAAAAATTCTTCTCAATAAGCTACACGAAAATTAACATTTAACTGACACCGTAAATGTACGAAAACTGTGTGCTTCTTTATCGCCAAACAATGCACGCAGTCACCACAAAAACTTAACAGAAAAACCTGACCATTTTATCACTTGTTGTTCATGGCAAGGTAAATCGATATGTAAAAAATTCTTGAATTCTAATAAACATACGTAGGTGTTTACTTTTTTTTGTCACTTAGTATATTTCAAGAGCATTACAAAAATATCAGAAAAGATAAATTGCTTCTATAGAGTTTAGCATAATCTCAGTATGTATCCCAAAAAAATTTTGTGTAACACAATAATTCTTCCCCATTTTCGAGCTGAGATTATAGATGTTTATACAATCATTAATGATATTAATTTAACAAAATACTTTTAAAACCACAACGAACAGCAAGGTACCACATTCCACGTCATCGCAGAGATCATGGATAAATAGCAATAATAGGAAAGGACCCAAGGTTGATCATTGGGGCACTTAGTATATTTCAAGAGCATTATAAAAATATCAGAAAAGATTAATTGCTTCTATAGAGTTTCCCATAATCTCAGTATGTACCCCAAAAAAATTTTGTATAATACCATAATTCTTCCCCATTTTCGAGCCTAGATTGTAGATGTTTATACAATCATGTTAACAATGATGTTAATTTAACAAAATACTTTTAAAACCATAACGAACAGCAAGGTACCACATTCCACGTCATCACAGAGATCATGGATAAATAGCAAAAATAGGAAAGGACCCAAGTTTGATCCTTGGGGCACCTCTGAAGTGGCCGAGCACTGCTGAGACTTGTATTTATTACAAGTTACGTTCAAACGACAATCAGTAAGACGAGAATAGTTTTATGGACTTAGTAAAGCCTAAATAAATAAATCAGTCAATTTCTCTTCTACCTACGTCAACACTAGCATACTGATACTGATTCTCTTTGCAATATTAAAAGCCTTTCCATCTTACCTATTGCCTGCAGTGACTTCTACAGCTGTATAAATGCTTTTTTCGCAATCGAAATTTTCGATGACGGGTCCATGATAATGTTTTGCAACTTCTGCCTCTCTACCTCCGCGTGTCGTAAATGTGTCCAACACTTTGCGAACACTATCTCTGCCATTCAGGATAGGCTTGCCGACCATGGATCTCAATTGCTGGTCTGCTTTAGCCAGATCTTCTTTCAATGATGATAGGTTCTGTTGAACGTTGTTTTCTTTGCGCCACAATTCACTGAAATAGAAAAAATGGTGCCTTTGTTTAATGTTTCAAAGAAAAAGGATGAGTCAAATCGTTTCAAAAGGCGAAATCGAATCCTACAATTTTTATCCCCTCCAAACAGTGTCTAAAAATGAGCAGGAATCTCTGAAACGTTGTAACACTATTTTACTTCCCCGCCTCTGAATCAATTTTCAAAATCTACTAACTACTACCTAAACTATGTAAGTATTAAACTCGCGATAATACACGAACTTCGGTTTACAAGTTTTCTGTTGCTTAAAGATATCTCCATCACACAAGTCCGAGTTTCTCATTTATGTTGGTTTGTCAGTATGTATCTGTTATATATCAATGCGTCATAAGTACTGAGTCAATCTACTTGACGAAATATTCAGAGAACCATCATTGACGGAGTATCACAAATTAAAGGTTAGTGAAATGGGTAGTACATTTGAGGATCATAAAATTCAGAAAAATATATGTGTAGATATAAAAACAGTTTCACCTAACATTGTGGGTACAAAAATGTATTTTGCGTTATTTGGAAATAAAAATTTGTTGTTATGATACAAGATCAGGTATGAAATAGTTGTGCTCACTTTCTTGTAGCTTGAAATTGATCCTTGTTCTTTTTCAGCTCATATATCTGTTTATTGTGTTCATCAATGAAATTCTTCTGCCTTTCAAGTTCTTGTGTTTGCTCCTCAATCTTCTTAGTCAATTCAATGACCTTATTCGCGTCTCGTTTCAAATCTGCCTCCAGTTTATCTCTATGATCTTTCTTATCTTTCAGTTGCTTGTTCAGAGATTTCAGTTCATTTTGGATCCATCGATCTCTGTCGTCCTTTGAGGTGAACTGACTCCCTCTACCTTGTTTTGCATACAATTCTTTCCGCTTTTGCTCTTTCAAAGCAAGTTCTCTTGTACATTCATCTTCGCGTTTCTTCATTGCCTCATATTGAGGTTTTATCTGAAATATATCAAATTATTAGTCTTAATTATCTCTAAATAAATGTAGGACTAGTGCGAACGTAATTTTGCACAAGTACTATCATCGAATAATATATTAAACTTAAGCTGTATTTAGACGTTCATATATAGGGTGTCCCAAGACATCGAACCATGCCATAACATCCGACTGTATGACTTCCATTCCCAATATTGCTTCACCGAGAACCTGCAGTAAGGGAGAGTGTGGTGTCGAAGGAGAAAGCAGCATCTATGCTTGCCAGAAGAAAGTCTTTAATGTTCAACAGGATAAGTATGGGACTCAATACTGAGCCCTGTGGAACTCCAATAGATAGTTCCGTCGCCTGAGACAACATTTCTTTCACCCTGACTAACTAGCTTTGGTAGTGAGAACATCGTCTGTTGGGTTTTGCAGCGGCAGAAGTCCACTCGCATCGAAACATGCCTTAATATCCGACTGAACGACTTGCATTCCCAATATTGCTTCATCCAGAGAGCCTGCAGTAAGGGAGAAAGTGCTGTCGTCCACGAAAAAAATGAAAGCACCATCTATGCTTGCCTAAAGCAAGTCATTAATGTGCAACAGGAACGACACAGGACCCAACATAGAGCACTGTGGAGTTTCCTTTCCTGAGACCCCACTTCTCTCACTCCGACTACCTAGCTTTTGTAGTGAGAACATCGTCTGTTGGGTTTTTGCTTTGATTTAGCAGAAGTCCACTCGCACAGCTTGCATTTCCAATATTGCTTCATCCAGAGAGCCTGCAGTAAGGAAGAGTTGTTAATGTATAACAAGGATAATATATGACCCAATACTGAGCCCTGTGGCACTCCGATGGACAGTTCCTCTTCCTGAGACACCGCTTCTCTCACTGCAACTACCTGGGTTCTATTTGCTCAATATGCTGTAAAGATAGAAACAGCAATATCGGGAAAATTATAGTATTTAAGTTTGTGGATTAGAACTTTGTTGAGCTGAGCTATATCAATTAATAGTTAAACTTTAAACTAAAAAACCTAGTGTATTCACCTTTTCCAATTCTGCCTCCTTTTCTTTGATGCTGTGTGTCAATCTGGCCAATTCATTCTCAGCTCTCTCTTTAGATTTGTTGTCACCCAATACTTCTTCTGACAAATCCTTGATTGTCAAATCTAACTTGGCTTTTTCTTTAATAAGATGCTGCTGGTCGTTGGTCAGAATGTCACGCTCTTCTTTCAAAGAATTGAGCTCCTTTTTTGTCTCTTTGACTTTCTTTGTGAGTGTTTTTATGTTATCTTGAGCCTTTTTCAAGTTGGCTTTCAACTTTTCTTGCTCGGTTCCAGATTCGTTTCTTTGTTTTTCTAACTAAAATAAAGATACAAATAAAAATTATCATTCTCCTTGGTTTAAAAAAAAACTTTTGAGATAGTTCTCGCATTTTGAATTAAGAAAATTAGTCAGGAAGCTATACGAGTTTAACGCCAAATATCAATTTACTTACATCTGCAAGTTTCTTTTTATTCTCATTCAGCTCAACCTCATGTATGATGTATTCCAATGCTCTACGAATCTTGTCATAATGCTGATACTGTTTCAACTCTTCCTTTTCTTCTTCCAAAGTACTAAGTCTTTCCTCAATCGTTCTTAAAAACTCCTCAATTTTCTGACACTTGATCTCTGTTTCTCTTAGAATAGCCATCGATTCATCACGTCTTTCATCATAAACCCTTGTACCGGCTACTTCTCTCAATAGTTTTAGCCGATGGGCATCTGGGGCAGTAGCCATTTGGTTGATCTGAAAGTGGATGTTGAAAATTCTCTCAACGGAAAACCTCTAAATAGTTTATAGGAACTTTGTACATGAGCCGAATTCGAGGTAAAAAATGGGTCATTTGGGACCACCCATGGAACAATGATTATAGCAGGTAACTGGAAATACGAGGGTTGTCTCAAAAATAAGGTTCCATGCTAGGCGAAATCTGGCTACACCGTCGTGTTTCTCGGCTCCCCACTACCGATCCCGATGGAAGATATAATCAGAGCAGCAAATTTAAACAGGAATGGTTTATTATACAATAGAAAGCACCAATGTTTAGCGTTCGCAGATGACATTGCAACTGTTGCTAGCAAAAGAGAATTGATACAAGTACTAAAAACACTTGAAGAGAAAGCAAAGGAAAAGGGTCTAATAATAAATCAGGAAAAAAACTAAATATATGAGATTGACAGATGATGATTTTATTACAGGAGAAAGCCTACAGGTAAAAACAGGCAGTGGCAAAATATATAATTTTGAAGAGGTCGATCAATTTGTCTATTTGGGATCAACATTCACAAGAAAACCGGGCACAAGGGAGGAAATCAAAGCAAGACCGGGGAAGGGAAATAGATGTTTATATAGCCTGAACCATCTCCTGAAAAGCAAGTTGATAAGCAATAAACTAAAAATTAAATTATTTAAAACAGTAATAAGACCATCAGTTACATTTGCTTGGGAAACATGGATCTTGAGGAAGGCAGATATAAATACCCTAGAAGTGTGGGAAAGAAAGGTATTAAGGAAAATTTTTGGTGGGAAACAGAACAATGGAGTATGGGAAAGAAGAACAAACCAAAACCTTGCAGATATGTATAAAGAATCAAATATCACAGGATATATAACAGCGCAAAGGTTGAAATGGTTAGGGCATGAAGAAAGGATGGCAGAAATTAGGATTCCAAAAATGATTGTTAGCAGAAGCATAGGAGGCAAGAAGAGGAGAGGGCGACTGAAGGAAAGATGGAAGAGCGAAGTAGAAGCTGATGTGAGAAGCCTATACAATTTTTGTAATGTCATTGTACAATTTGAAATATAGAATATTATTATTATTCAAAAAACCTGTTTTTTTTCGATTAAATCGTAATTTTTTTATTTGTATCAATTTTACCGATTTTTTTCGTAAATATGGGAATAATGAACTTTGTAATAACTTATTTTAATTTTTTTCTCTATTTGCCCAAAAATATTTATTTTCTATATTTACAGAAAGAAAATCTCGTCGACGATACACAAAAAAAACTTGTGTTGACATGTTACAACTTATAGTCAGCCTATACGTTTATAAGTAATCACTTTGCTCCTGCAACATATGTAAAAGGAGGAGGAAAAAATATGACTGCTTACAAGTTGTGGTGGTTTAGTGATGTGTGTGACGACAAGGTGAATGTGCAAGGGACACTTGGCAACTATGGGAGGATTTGGGCAGTCAGTCGACACTGGACACGCGTCGGGGCAGGGTCGCGATTCGTGTATTCTTTTAAGTTTTGCTTAGAATTGCTGTTTTTTGCGAGATTTCAATAAATCGTGTACTCTCTCGAATCTACCGTTATTTACTCATCGAGAACCCACCCTCTGTCGATTGGTAAAATCGGCAGCCCTGTGCATCTTTGGAGCCCACGAGGGGACCATTGCAATATGTTCATTGAATTGTGTCCAAAACCTCTGAAAAGTATCGGGGAGCATAAAAATGAAATTGAAACTGTAGTGAAAGAAAAAGATTCAAATATCTACTTGAAAAGATCTGCTTAAGGGTTTTCAGGGAATCTGAAACTTATTTCAATTGTCATTGATGTGGTTCAAAGAAGTGATGCAACCCTCCTGCTGTTGCTCAAGAATTGGAAAATCTATTGATTTAAATTGATGCAATCCTGATTTATTTGAAAAATTACTCACCTTTCCTTGTTTGACAATGTAATATGGATTAGAATTTGAAAAACCAGCGGACTCAAGTAAATTCATAACCTCAGTCCTTGGAACAACCTTTTTATTCAGAAAATACTGGTCTTTTTTGGCACCAATCACTCTCTTCAGGAAAATTTCCTCTTGCTCAAGCTATAAAGGCAGAATATTCTTTCAGTGCATTAATACTATGTTCAGCATTTAAAAATAACTCTTGTTAAATTATGCACTTAACAAAGTAATGTAGATTATGGCCAGTGACATTGTGTCCAACTACTGGAATGAATGGATTTTCATAGCATCCCAATAACCGGCGACGTTGAGATGTTTATGCAAATTACGACGCCATCTTCAGTGCTTTTCGAAACAGAACCGCCGCAGTTCCAAATGGAGCTGATTAAGCTTCAATGCGATATGATCCTTAAGGATAGATACTACCACTACAATAGTAATTTAATTTCGTTTTATCAAGGTGTTAAGCAGCAAGATTTTCCCAAAATTCTTGCACTGGCCTTGAAAACTTGCTCCATGTTCGGTACAACGTACTTCTGCGAGCAGATGTTTTTTTTAATGAATTTGAACAAAACTAAAAACAGGTCTTTGTCTGATGTGTCCTTAGAGGCGATACTCAGAATTTCCACTGCTCAAGCCACTGTACCAAATCTTAGAAAACTTGTTGAATCGAAATGCTGTCAAAGATCATCTTAAGAATAACGTCGAAATTATGAACATTATTTTATCACCCGCGCGTTGATTCGATCAGACCAATTCAAATGTCAATACGAATGTCACTCCACTCATTTTCCGTTGGGGCTGGGAATCGGCGAAATTAAACCTTATCGCTGATTTTACTAAACTTAGTAATAATATGTAGTTTCAAAGTAAATGAACAAAAAGGGCTTGGTATGCCGATGAAAGTACCTGTCATATCGACTTGAAGATACGTGACGGTAGGATTTTACCATAACCTATATGTATATCAATGGTCAGGATGTTTCATATTCATTTTACATATACTTTCAAACATCTAGGAGCCTGGTGTCAAACTGACAGACTCAAATGAGCTTTTAAATGCAAGCATGAAGCATACAAACAGGATGTATTATTTTGATCTATTTATATTGCCTGCTATAGCTTTCAGTCAGTAAGGCAGAAACTTCTGGCAGAAATCAGTTTGTCATACCATCTTTTTCCAAATGAGCCTAAAATTTCCATCAACCCTTGTAGGCTTCATTGGACTCAGTGAGAACGGTGAAATTCTCTTGTCATGCTGTATCTTTAAGTCGGTATGACAGGTACTTCTGGCAGGTTCTGCCCCATCTTACTGAGCTCTTGTTCATTTATTTAAAAACTACATATTATTACTAAATTTAGTCGAATCCGTGATGATGGTATACTCAATGCCACCAACTCCCGGGTCATTTCTATTCGCAGCACTGTGCACGCGAGTTGGAGAGGCCTGGTCTAAACTGTCTGGCCACACATATTCACCATACCATAGCATCATCAATGAGAATTTCTGTTTCTCTATTACTATATTTAAAAGTGTCTAAAACATATGGTCCCATAGCCAACTCTATCAGTCACATCTATGAGATACTGGTGTGGAAAATTCTCATAGATGATGCCACAATACAGCATCAAGAGAATATATATCTAATTAATTGCAAAATATGCTTACAGGAACTCTGGAATCAGAGTTATCAAAGATAATCTCAACATAAGCTGAAAGTGCTCTAGGGCCTGTTCCTTCATGTAGTAAGGCTTGTCTCTGCTCTGGCCTCAAATGAGAGTATTCATCACTCAACACGAACTGAATTGCGTAGAAAAAGTTACTTTTTCCAGAACCATTTCGGCCCACAACTACATTGTGCCTTTTATCAAAGGGCTCCACTACTGTTTGATCCCTGTAGCTTTTGAAGCCCTGAATGATAACCTGTAAAAACATTATTTATCATTCAATAAAAACCATACTAATTGCGATGTTAACCTGTTTTATATGCATTTTTGTTGATTAACTGGGAATCATTGGTCTGTTTTGTTCAAATTCACCCACTATTCATCAAAAAGATTGCGATTACAAAAACATAATTAAAAGGTCCATGTTTGACAGTTTGACTCGATTTTTTCACCGTTACGGTAGCCAACACAAAACATATACACTGACGAAGGAAGGTTTAATTCCATGCTATTCAATGGCAACACGGTGACTTGTGTGATTGTCAGTGGCCATTTTTTGAGGGTGCGGCATGGTTGCCAGATTGTGCTTTAATATCCCGTTGCCAGCTCTACAGATAAATCTGAGATTGCTATACTTTTATATACATGGAAATTTGGTGGGATATGGGAGATCTTGTAACAGCATGTGTTATTAACATTTTGCGCTATGTTGACGAATAGGTGCCTTTTTGTATGCTAAAATAGCAACATCAGTAACACAAGCTGTTATAAGATAAATCATATCTACTAACTAATCTGGAAAGGTTCAGAAGAAAAACATATACTGCAAATACCTAAATATATATTTATTATATAAATCTCATAGATTTTTCTACAAACATACAAATCAGTATTAACATTATTATGATGATGTTTTCATTCCCCAGCCTTTGTTGGCACCTGCATAAGTCAAAAACTCGGAAAAAATGAACTGTGTTGATATGTTACTACAATTCAGATTTCTTTTTTATTAAAACAATGATATTATTGTCCATCGATACCCCACAGGAATTTTTCTCAGGGGTCATCATCATCATCACGACATAACTTTTTGTGAAATTGTACCTGTCCCAAAATTTTTTGACAACCAGAGGTAGCAATTTTTTCACGGGGGACAAAACCAAGAACATTCTCAAAGTTGTACACAAAAGCATGCTAAATATGCAAATTTTAAAATCAAAGCTGATTCGCACGAGAGACCATGGCCCCCCTGTCACTGCCGTGTGGGCACGCAGGTGGCTTCGATTCCATTGAAATTATAGTGAGCTTTACATATCAACCCTGCTGCTTCGAGAATAGCTAATTCGGACACCAGTTATTCAGACATATAAAAACTTACAAATGTTATGGTCTACAAACATCCTATAGAGCTGTGCCTTTTGGTTACATCACAAGTAATCTCCAAACTTCTGATAATTCTCAGGAACTCAGGGGTTGTCACTGGCGGCTGAACTTTTCGTAGTGTTCCACTGTTCAAAAAGTTGTGTGAAGATTCCAACAGGTATGATCTTCAAATATTACATTCCTCAAATGAGTAACCGCTACATCAGTATCTGCCAGAAGCCTGGCTACTGACTGGGATCATTTGGATCAACTTAAAAAAAGAAATAGTTTTTATTTAGAGGTTGTCTTATAGTATTTACAAATATATTACAGCTTTAAGTACTTACATTTTTATACTGCACAACTCAGAACAAAAGGCATGTCTCAAATAACATCATAGGGACTTTATTCAATTTAAACTGATATGTTTATGTCACGCAAAACGAAAATGGCTTGCTGAAAAAGTGTTATTTATACAAAGCATAGCGCCGGCTCCACACGTTGGCCCCCGACGTTGGTACCGGTTAAGTTGGTGAAGCGTCCACACGTTGGTTATTATACTAGTTCCTTTCTATCAGAGCCAATGTGAAGATGTCCGACACCGAAACCGAAATTGCTCTAAGCGCTTTTACAGTACTGATGAGTGCGTATAATTTATATTTGTTGATGTTTAACTTACCTCTGTATTGATCGTGTATGTATCTGTTTTATCATAAATCGGAGCAAGAAAGCTGTCCATTAGATCATAGGCGAACCAATTCGGTTTAAAAATATCATCCACCGATGACCCAGAACGAGTAGAGTCCAAAATTTTCTTTCGAGATAGGCGATATGTGCTCATCAATGATTCTCGTTTCTTTTTTAATTCCTCAATACAATAAATCATTTTCATATTCTGTTGAATATTGCGCCATGCATAAGCTACTAAACTTCTATTTTTATGGTCCTTGCGAGAGGCGTTCCATATTATTGGATGCGCCTGGTATAACTCTAAAAATTCTACAACTTTTTCGTTTGTCCACGCGGGTAGCGATGTTGTTGATGACATATCTCCACATACGCACCCGACGCGTGTTACAACAAGACTGAGCCAGTGAGCCAATATGTGGATGTATTGCCAACGTTGGCGCAGATTCCTTTGATAAAACCGATAATCTACAGCCAACTACCAACGGTCGCTCCAACGTTGGGGCCAACTCTATTTTCTAGATACACACGTTGGGCGAGTGGCGTTGGGGCCAACGTTGGGGCCAACGTGTGGAGCCGGCGTAGGAAGAAACTCGCCGGAAATTTAAATCTGACCAATCAGACAACGTCAGTTGTGAATAAGCCCCAATTTTTTGGGGGTTGCGACATGGTTGTCATATTGTGCACCAGCAACACTGCTTTGTTTCCCATTCGCCCATATGAGTTTCACCCCGTGTCGCCAACACTACAAAATAAAACAAGAGCGTAGTAGCGTTGGGCAAAAATAACCAGCAAAAACAGGTTATTTCATAATGTACGGTTAACCAGTTATCCGTTAAAAAATGCAATAACCGGACGGAAAGATTTTCTTTTTCTATCAACACAAATCTCAGTAAATGTGGGGGTAGTGAATATTATAGCTGTGTATTTTTGTTGTTCATGACCACTACCACAACGCCCCGCCCCATATGCGCTTTGAGATAACTCTAGGTTCTAATAGATGTTCTATGGTCACAAAACGCCTTTTTTACGCTCCGGTTTTTGATTAGACTTTACGTTTGACAGATGCCAACTTCACGTATCCCGCATTTATTATTCTATAACTTGGATTGATTTATCAAAAAAGTTGTGAGTCGCAAGTCTGTCCATAAATGCCGCACTCTAGACGCTTACACCGTCTGATATGCGCTATCTGGGCGCTTAGCTAGCCACGGTGTAAACATAGCCAATGTCACTATAAATTGTTGACAAAAATAAAGGTCATTTTCCGGTTAACCGTATAACCGGTTAAATTTGGTTCGGTTAACCGGTTGTACTTGTTTCTATTACAACCGGTTTTTATCAATAACCGCCCATCCTTAGAGGGTAGGTCATGTAACGTCAAATTTGGTTTAATGTTCCGTGGATGACCAGCACGGCACACAAAACTCCGACAAGAGTCCGTGGCGCAACCTTGCGCGCCAATTTTAAGCGTACATAAAATTATTTTCTAGTTGGCAATATGTCTATTTTCTATCGAACTCTGCTATTTGTTTTCCCGGTTTTCCGTGTTACTTAAAGTGAGAGTGACCGTGTTAGAGTGTGTAAAATGAAAAACAAACGTGACAATTCTTTCAGATATATCTGAAATAGGTACTTGATTTCGGGGCGCTTTAAATGAATTCGTCCATTGGGAGGTGAGGTATGGTGGTAGTACTAGCAGGCTGACACTATGGAAATATGTCTCGTACGCGCTTTTCGTGTGAACAAACAATAAGCTGGTTCAAAGGTAATCAATTATTATTACCAAATATTCAGACTTACTGTAAGAGTTTCTTTTCCTCCTTTTTGGCGCGAAATTTTTAAACGCCTTGCATTTCTATCCTTATGCCGGCAACGCCAGAGCAGGATCCAGGGAAGCAGTGTTGCTGAACCTACCGATTTTTCGTCATTATTCTCTGCGATTTTTTTGTAATAATAGATATTACCCGATTTCTTACCGAATAAGGGCTGGAACCAAAAATAAAGCTGAAACCTATGTCAGAGTTATGCGTCATTTGTCGATATGGAGAATTTTGAAATATTACTAGATGATCAGCTGTTATTCTACCGTAATGGATACTCAGAAAAAAGACAATATGCTCATTGTATTGTATAAGTTGTAATAAAGAAGTCAATATTTTTTTTGCAAAACATGTCCTCAAAAAACCTGTGTTGTGTGCGCGCGCAAAAAAAAAATTCTTATATAAACGGCGCTGTGACGCAAAGGCACTTGATCTTGCGACCTGTTTTTTTTCCTAGCGATTGGGTTCTTGAATCTACCGAATTTCAAGGACACTGTCTACCGATTTCGTCTTTTTCGGTTCGGCAACACTGCAGGGAAGCTCTATGGGAAGATAACGCCAGGAGCGGATCAAGAAAATGTACAAAAATTAAAGAATCCCTTTTGGTTAAATATTTATTTTCATACAAAAATAATTAAACGCTCCACACTGTAGGCCGATTCATCGAATTATCTAACTTGTAAGCATACAGCCATTTCTGTATATGTCTGACATGGAACTGTCTGGCTATCTTGACTGTGTCTGGGTCTAGATTGTTGTGTCCTCTCAGATCAATATGGTGGGCCCCATCTGGTATGATAATCACCACAACTGTTGAGGAAACATTGCTAAGGACACCTCCACCAGACCATGGATCCATCAAACCATTGCTGAACACGATGTTAGAGGCCGACTTTATATCTTTACCGCCGTACTTCAAAATTGGTATTTCTTCACTCCTTGGCCTGACCTACAAGATCGACCAAACACTCAAAGAAATGTTAAACTCGCGAATGGGAACCAAAATGGCATTTTTCTATTTATTCCTATAGTTACAATTTATTCAAAATTTAGTTACCTGGTAGTTCTTAAAACAGGTATCTGAATATGTCTTAAAATCCCACGAATAGTTCTCAAACATATCGTTGTCTTTTGAGCACATTGGCATTATCATCTCAGTACAACTCTGAAAAATATAGGTTCTTTAGAAAAAATAATTGCTGAAATTGTATCACAAGTTTTTCGAAAAACACGTTGAATCGACCTTAAATATTGAGGAATATATTTCCCAAGTGGCAAGCAAGTAGGACTTATTCTGAGGCCGAATACTTTATGAAAACAAAAGTTAATCATAAAACTTGAAAGCACACGACACATCCCAGTGAACATGATGACGTCACAATATTGGTACCTATTTTTAACGCACTACTGACGTACGTCGACCAACAAAAATGACGTTATTATGACGGTCTAATGTTACACCAAATTGACGTCATTATATGACGTCATGGGTATGTCGTGTAAAAGACCAAATACAAAGTCGATATGACGTACAGACGCTCGCTAAAATAATCGCGCGGTGTATTCATATTTGTTTGTAGCAATTTATCAAAATCGCTTTGCTTTTTCGCAGGAGGCCAAAACACTCTGCTTTCCTGGATGTCACCCAAGCCTTATTGACTATGTCGCAATGTTATCGTCCCAACTATATTGTACCACAATGCACGTTAAAGACGACAAAGCCCAAAGGTTTATAAAACAAAATGGCCGAACCATTGACAAACAGCGAACACTGATGTAGCTTGAACATTGGTCAAGCTCCCCACCAAGCACAATCGTGCTTCTTCGCTGATGATCGGGTGAATGGTATACCGCTCCAAAATTTGATTTTTTACCGCGCTTTATAACAAATATTCTAGAAAACTTGTTTATTGTTTTACAGAAGAGTTTCTAATAAAATTGCTACTTACGAGATTAAAACATGATGTACGATGGCAATTTGAAATATCTGAACAAGGAACATTATTATTAGAAAAGTCTAATCAACTAGATATTTTTGCTCGACGAGTTCCTGATACTTTTTTTATAAATAACAGTAGTTAATAGTGTTTTGATATCTAGTTTACCTGTTGATTAGAAGTCTATATTTTCTTTGTAGGTAAGAGTTGATTTTTCAGTACTGACTGTCGTAAAAAAAGTCAGAATGACAGCCTTTTGAAGGAGGTCTTGTTGTCGTCATAAAAATGGCGTCATCAAATACGTCATTTATCAGTCATTGACGTTTCCGACCAAAAGTGACCGAATAATGACGTCATATTGGCGTCATCGTGTTCACTAGGATGTCGTATTTGAAAGGAGTGAGGTGTCGCTAAACCTACTTGGAAGTTCCATCCATCAGCATCAATTGGGCCATCAGGGTCCCCAATATCATTACATTTAGTCGTTCCCGTGAAGTTGGTGTAAACTCCGATGGCCGATCCTATCATACTCAACATTTCAACATCATTTTTGTAAGGCTTGTTGAGTCTACTACAGAATTCTCTTATAGGGTGAGCTGGCAAAGGTGCTAGAAAGTTCGTGGGATAAGGGTAGTTCACCATTGCTAGGTTGATGTATATTTCTGACAAATAGCTGATCAAATCAGTGATATCGCCATCTGTCTTCAAAGGTTTGCATAGAGACAAGATTTTTGTGATGTTCGCCTTTCCAGTGTCGTTTCTTGCTAGTCTCCTGGAAACACACCATCATTACACAACATCGTTTTTTCATGAATTTCGTAAGGGTCGCTACATCACATTGGAGTCAAAAAGCATGATAGCTCATTCGTCATGACGTTTAGGCAACACGTCCAGCTGCACAATTAGTGCACATCAAGTAAAAAGCAACTAGTTCCACATTGACTTTTTGCGAAGCTTGTGGGGATCGCCTGCAATATGAAGCGATAAGGAGAAGAAGTAGTTGGTATCTACGCAGCAAGTTGACATTTTGTCGTTTTTTCTGGACGTTTTATAGTTTTTTTACGTAATAACTCTGCGGAATTGTATCATTCATTCAACAAAAATTTTTCCAGAATAGTCACAAACTGCGGGTTAACGCGATGGTGTCCAATAATGCCATTTCTGAAGCAGATGTTACATCACATTGGAGTCAAAGCATGATAGCTCAACCGTCATGACGTTTAAGCAACACGTTCAGCTGCACAATGAGTGCACATCAAGTAAAAAGCAAACTAGTTCCAAGTTGACTTTTGGCAAACGTTTTGGGGATCGCCTGAAATATAAAGCGATAAGAACGGCATTGAAATAAAACTGTATTTTATAGGAATTAAACAAGAATAGAAATGTCTATGCTTTCATAAATTATTACTTTTAGGCCTTCATTATATAGGAGTTAGAATAACTACGCCGTCATGTTGATTTGCTTTAATTTTGACATTTTCCGCTACGAAAAATGGTTGGTACTGCTGTATAATGATCACTAACTATAAGTACAAATTCTTTGTTCATGATGAAGGAAACCAGTCGATCCGGGATCCTGCAATACCTGTCGTCCGTCTGGAAGACCCTGGATGTACACGATACTCACTTGATGTCTTTCCAAGACCTGGCAATATTGTCAACACAAGTGCTTCCTCCAACAACGTTATAAACGGTCGTAGTGATTCTGTAAAAATTATCACAAGGAACCAAATCTTGAAACTGCCATATTGGAGCTGAAGACGCGATAGCCCCTACTATTGACGCAGGGTACTTCATTCTCAACCAGGCTGAGAGCATGCCCCCATAGGAGCCTCCGAATGCGATAACTGGCAATTTTCCTTTGGTACCACTAGGTGAATAGGTTTTTTGAAGCTCATTTATCAGATATACGAAGTCAGCCAGAGCTTGCTCGGAAGATAAGTACCCCAGGTACTGCGGAGATGAAAAGGATTTGTTGCCAAATGGTAAAGATTCACCATAGTATCTGAAAAAAGGATTGAATGCTAATAAAAACAGATTTCAAAAGCATGTGGGGGTCATACGTCATATGCCTATTCGTTCGAGATTCCTCAACTATATGAAGTAGTCAAATGCAATGGCCAGACAATAGTTGCTAAGAGCCAGATTTATAGGCCTTCCTTGAACTTGAGGTTTCCTTGGAAACAATGGATCTCTCTTTGGAAACAGAGAAACGATGACGATTCCTTGAGGAACGTTCAAGTGACGATTTGAATTTTCATTTAAGAGTAGGCTGTAACAGTTCGCATCACAAGCTGTCATCGATGTCAGAAAGATTTTTCTTTGCTGGTCGTAGCTATTAGCATTTTGATGATGAAATTTTATGAAGTTTATTTGTGCTAAATATCAATAAAAAATGCAAAATAATATTGTGTTTGCTCCTTCGAATTACAGCGTAATCACAGAGAAGTAAAAAACTAAATGTAGGCAACTGCTCTGCTGCTGCTATCTGTTTTTATTTTCAATTATCCTTTTAGTTTTATAGTATCTCGATCTTTTTTTAATATGTGTTATGTATTAATTATTATTTCCTTCTTTGACTTTTTGAGACAACCCTCGTAAATAGATACGGGCATAAAAGAAAAATCTTTCTGACGTCGATGGCAGCTTGTGATAACAACTGTTAAAAGAATGGAAACTTAAATCTTCCCTTGAACGTTCCTCAAGGAAGCGTCGTTGTTTCACTGTTTTCAAGGAGAGATCCATTGTATCCATGGAAGCTTCTCTAAGTGGAAGGTACTGTGCAAGAAATTATGACCAGGAAGATTAGACAGCTACGTAATGAGTCAATTCCTGAGAGCGCTGGCGTCCTATGGCTAATGTGAGGGAAAATCTGCTGCGCCTTGAATAGTGTGGTGTGGCTAGTAATATGGCCCAGCTCTAAAAAACCCATGGTTAGGATATACGAGGGGCCCAATGGTCCTAAGTGCTGTGATTTTAACTGATTTAAAATATTTTTGAGGTGTCTTTACTTACCTGTGTTCAGCAAAAACTATAAGGGCATTGAAGTCAGGGCTAATGTCATTGATGAATCCTGAATTTTGTGCAAATGTGTCAATAGGCCCTTCATTTCCTGTGTAGAAGAAAATTGGTCCTCTATCTGTATGATATGTATCATTGACCAGATATTTAAGCTTAAATGTCAAATTTGAAGTGTAGCTAAAACCAAGAATTATTGAAAAGTACCGTAAATATTACGATTAAATATATGATTATCTCATGAATTATTTGGTCATCTTGATAGTATAGTCTTACAGTCAGTCAGTCAGTTTTTATGCATTTCAATGAACTACTAATTTAACAACCTTCAAGCTAAATGTTTCAAAATCTGCTACGTTGTATTGCCTTTCTGGTTTGATATCATTGGTCTTTAAACGTTCCTGTAAATGTATTTCTTACGAAAACTGGAATTATACGCGAAATTATCAAGTGTCTCATCAAAGCTGTTGTAAATGGTATAGGAATTATCTTACGTACAAAATGCTCGATCTTATCCAAAGTTTGCAAAAAACAATACAATACCTATGTTATACAAAAATTCCAGGAATTTAAATGAATTTTAAGCAAAAGCACTCACCTGTAATGATCCAAAGGAACATCAATATATTTTTTAGTATAATAATATTGATCAGCTCTAACGCCACAAGTTATGATAGCAATCCACAAAATTATGGCCTTCATATTTCAGGTATTTCCCTGATTTTCACGGTGTTTTCCGGTGATGTTGCGTTCAGTGAACCGAAAATAAACAGTGCTGCCTGGGTAAGCACTGGTCTGTATTCAGACACACTGATATGATTAATTTGTTTGACCTCTCGTGAACAAGTGAGATGATAACATGATTGTATACATGATGATTCAGTAATCTTCTTATCTATATGTCGTGGACAAAGTCCAAGATATATGAAAATTGCACAGATCTTGTTGTAGGTTGCGGCATTTTTCCTAGGGCAAATCCTAAGGATCCCAAAAATTGTACATACAATCTAGCTAAACATGCAAATTTCAAGGTCCCCCAAACGTAAAAGTTGGGATCAAAACAATTTTTTTTTGTTCCTTTGCGATCACTACTGACGTACGCCGACCAACAAAAATGACGCAGAAATGACGTCATTATGACGGTTTAATGTCACACAACGCTTATGAACCCAAAAAGGGCGCAATGTTATGCAACAATTTTGTTCTTTAGTTTATTTTATTATGGCTTCCACAGCTTTTACCGAATAATTGTTCAAACGTTTTTACAATTATCACGAAACACGGTATGTAACAATTATAAAACATTTTTATTGGAAACTTTCATAGAGCTGAAATTAAACAGTTTTAAAATGAATGTTTATTGCCTTAGATACAGCTTTTTTGTTTTGACTAACACTAAAAGTTTGCCTTTGTTATTAAAGTGCATCCACTGAGAATAATGACCTCTGATATAACGAAAAGGCAAGCATTAGATCATGTTTAGCAAATAAGATATCATCAGCCATGTTGCATTCAGATCTGCTATATACACACCTAATAGGTACCCGGCAGACAGAGATTCGGCCTGCAATCTGATGGTTGATATTTTACTGCGCAAGAAATTTTTTGTATAATGTATGGGATATATGTGGCAAAATTTTCAAGCGTCTCAAGTACATTAGTTATTATTGAATTTCAGGAGAAAAGGTGAAAATTTCCGTTCTGCATTTTTCTTATTCTTACATGTATTGTAATAGAAAAATTCATGTGAACCATCTTATACCATTGTATAAATACTAAGCTAGCTAATTAAGACATTTTATCAATGCTATAATAATTTTATCACCTTGAGAGTTCTTATTAAACGTTTTTGCTTTATAAGAGATTTTAATAAAATATTTAATTTATTTGGTACTATATCAAACAGAGACCTTTTGCACAGATAAACCGAGTGCGTAGATTCCGAATTCTGTACCAAATTGATCCAGGTAGGTCCTCGTCTGTACCAAACTTGCCCTGTCCAAGTTTCAGAATCTTCTGCTAGACATATTCAAACTTAGCGCCTTTAATTCGTTTAGACAAGACTGTAGGGACCTGTAGATTGATGAACCTGTTTTTTCACAAACTCAGAATTTATTTCATAGATGTCGCCCTTCGCTATTTTGTACAAAGTTCTTTAATCTGCTAGAGTGCTAGTTTGCCTAAGCTAGAAGGTAGAGGGCACAAAGATCTCGGTAACTTGATTCAGTTCGGTCCAATACAGGACCGGCATTAAATTACATCGACGAGCTGGAATTTTCACTCGATGATTCCTAATATACAATTTTAGACTAGATTCTGAAAATATAGTAATATAACTTATGTTGATGATGGAGGAATTAATGAAAATTGGTCACTGGAAATTGAAGAATAATCCTTCAACTGAAAGTTTCTACTATTTCTCAAAATTTTGTTTAGTTAAAAATCTCATGGTAGAAAGTTTTACTTTCTTGTCAAACCATAAGAAATACTCCTGGAATTTTTGAACGGGTTCGCCAATCCATGAGAAAGAGAATTGATTCCTGTATTCTAGCAGGAGGACTTTTTCAACAATGCTTGTGATAATTAAATTAATTAGTTTATTTGATCCATAGATATTGACAAAATTGTTTTTTTTTGGTTTGGTTTTTATTTTTACGCAAAAACGTATTGGACGGAAAAGTTATGAGGTCAGATTTGTTGCAAAATAAATGAAGATTTCAAAAATCCATCATCACATTTATTTTTGGAAAAAGCAATGGTGTACCATATTTTTTTGAAAAATCTACAGTATCCCATACGGGCGCCACTGGTAGAAATATAAAAAAAATCTACATCAAAAAATTCATATTGGTGCTTAGTAGGTGCATTTCAAATTTCATGAAAATATCTAGAAGGGTATTAAAGTTATAATAAGAAAAAGAATTTCTTAAAAATTTTAACACACTGCAGCTCAAAAGTCAAGAGGCTTAGGACATATGTGCATATAAGCTATTTTTCTTAAACTGAGCTAAAGAATCGTATCCTGTATTTTTAGCCATCGATTGAATTACATAATATATATATAATAACAAATGAAAACACCTAGATTCTAGAGCAAGAGGTAACAAAAGTCATGTGAGCGTATAGCACTTCTTAATTCCTGAAATCCACAACAGAAGATATCACAACAACTCCCAATCATATTCGCATTATTGAACATAAAGTTTATTGGTGCTGCTAGACAGAAGATTTGGTCTGGGCCTTGTTGCAGAAAAAGGAAACTTTATATTTGGATGTCAATCTTGGTACCAGGAAATCAATTTGCAATATTAAAACATATCAAGAAGGGACACCAAATCTATTCAATAATAATGAGTAGTCATATCTTCTTGCAGCATAGACACCATCGCTCCTATAGCATAGATATTTCAGAAATTTCTTTTGCACTTTTTTTGTAGAGTTCATAGGGATCCAAATAATTGCACCGTATTGTAATTTACTTATAACACGTACTGAAAATAACTCGATAAGCGTTGTGATTCTGAAATTTCTACAATTTCTGATAATAAAGCCATATGTTTGATACGCACTACTTATAGTTTCAGTGATGTGGTAGTTAGAGGTGAGCTGACAATCGAAATACTCGCCCAAATCTTTGAAACTTTCATACCTTTCCAATACAGAATCATTTATTTTGTATATACGAATTGTTATTGTTACACCCTATTTGTAATAGAAATCTTTGTTGTTGGAGGTTTTCACAATCTTGCCAGCTAGAAGTAGATGTATAAAGCTTCAGATCATCGACAAAAATAAGCTTGTTCCATGATAAAGAACTGCAAAGATTGCTGACGTATAAGTCAAACTGATGACGGCGTGCTTGACACCAATTTTTAATATAAAACAACAATGTGGGGCACTTTCCTCTACTATCTTTTTATACATTATTTTTTATGTCGCGTTCTCCAAACCCAAGGCCCTGTTGTATCCGTCTCTCTGCACAACAATGCACCTATTTGCCTGCCCCATAGGCACAAGCACAAGAATCCTTTTCTTCACACCACATTTGTCCCGCTAAATGGTCGGAGGCCTCCCGAATTCTGAAAGGTGACACTTTTGTCGATTTTGCTAATAGCATCATCCGATATTTTTCGGTTCATTGTATATTACAACAGCATCAATTGTCGTTATTATTCAATTTATCCAATTTATCGTACCTGCAACATTTCTGTGAAAGATGATCTTAAGTGCTAATGTATACAATGATATTTTTATTGGTGCTTCTTAGGTACCCAAATAGCGTTTGCCGTTTTTGGAGATCCTGAAATTTGATAAGACTAGGTAGGAAACCGCGAAAATACAATAGGGGGATTCAAATATTAGGTAAATATACCATGCTACATTCAGGAGGTTCGTCACGTTTTTGTATGTTGTTTTTCTGTGGTCGCTGATTGAATTTTTGTGATGGTCTGATTGGATATACTTTAATGATGTTATTATTATGTTTTTCACACCTTATTAAAAAAAACATTCATACAATACCCAACATTGCACTATAAACGAAAGTTATGTCATCCGCAAACTATGGATTGGTAGAGTTACGGTTTGAAACCAACTATTACCGATTTCACTAGAGTAAAGAACGACTCAAAATCATGTTTGGACAATATTTTCATTAACACAGATGTGAACTTTCAGTCTAAAATTATTGATACACTTTTTTCTGACCACAAAGTGCAACATACCCTCTTTTCACTCAATACAAATATCGATCATGAATCCACATTGATTAGAGTGTTTTCTCACTCACATATAAATATACTAAGTGACATATAAATCCGAACACCCAGTTTACATGGTTTTATTTTAATAAAATTTTGTATTAGTACTTAATGAAGCATAATAAGTAAATAATAAAAATTTCAAAATGATTGCACTGCTTTAAAGCCCTTTGACCTTTAATAATGTGTGGATGCAGGCTGATGTGCTACGCATTCTCCAACGCGCCTAGGCATGCTTCTGATCAGGTGGTCAATGTCTTCCTGTGGTATCTCATTCCAGGCAACCACCAACTCCTCTCGAAGTGCTCCTAGAGTCTGAAGAGGACGTTGCAAATTGAGCAATCTCCTACCCATCATATCCCACCGTGCTCAATTGGGGATAAGTCGGGAGATCTTGGTGGTCATGGTAACAATGTGACATCATTATGTTGAAAGAAGTCTATTGTGACTCTTGCAACATGTGGTCGGGCATTATCTTGTTGGAAAGTTGGATCTGCCAGGGTGTCAAGATAGGGTAAAAGATGGGGTTCTAGAACTTCGTGGATATAACGCTGCGCGTTCATGTTACCTCTGATGAAGATTAAAGGTGACCTGGAACCATAAGCTATAGCACCCCAAACCATAACTCCAACAGTGTGATGAACATGTCTTTCAACAAAAAACTGTGGATTCCTCCTTTCACCACGTCGCCTTCTAACCCTGGCACGACCATCGTGCATGCCTAAACAAAATCGAGACTCGTCACTAAAGACAATACTGTTCCATTCCTGATCCCAGAGTGGCCGTTGTCTGCACCACTCAAGGCAATTACGTCGGTGTTCTCGAGTTAAAGGGAGGACCCAGTGTGGCCGGTATGAAAACAAGCCAAAACTTCTCATTCGTCGGTAAACACTTCGCATGCCAATAGGTCTTCCGTGTTCTGCAAACCATTCATTTGCAATGGACCTGGTAGTGGAGAAACGGTCCCTTAAGGCCAATAATCTTAGGCGGCGATCTTCACGGTCTGTTGTTCTACGGCGGCGTCCAGTGCCCCTTGCTCTTTGCGTACGGCCTTCTCGAAGCCATGCCTGACAACACCTAACCACAGTGTCTACACTTCTTTGCACTCTAACTGCAATTGCGCGAAAAGAAAGTCCAGCTTCCCGAAGTCCCACTATACGGCCCCTATCAAACTCAGGCAGCAGCGGTGGCCGCAGTAGTAGACTCTTCGGTCTCCTGATCAGTCGCCGTGCGCTGTGCGGGTTCGAGTCCCGTCCCAGGAGAAATTTTTCTCTTGGCTATGGATATTGTGATTGTCCGTCGGTGGTAGATGGTCTCTGACTGTCGAACGCGGAGGTACCACCCGGCGGTTCTCGTAGGCGGAGCCAGAATGTGTGCATGTTGCATGCACACGTGTTCCCTCGCCAGAGTCCGTGTGGCGTCCCCCCTTTCCCATGTATCCCCCTATAGCCCCACGGTACCCAATGGGTGCTTAGGCCTTAGGCCTTCGTGGCAGTTGGAGTATAAAAAAAAACTAAGTTGACGAAATCGTCGTCAAGAACTAAAATCCGCCAACGTTGATTCTTTACTGCGGCTGAAATATTCATTTTTAGAGCGTTAGTGAATTAAAAAAAAAGCAGTATAAAAACCGGAATGTCCAAGTGATAAGGCTGAAAATTTTTTCACTTATTTACAGTAAGATAAATACATTCACCAACTTTTATCAAAATAAAACCATTTAAACTGGGTGTTCGGATTTATATGACACTGAGTATAGTTTTCTACAAGATCTAAAATCAGCATCATGGAAGGAAATTTATAGTATTGTCAACGTAAACAAAAAGTGGGATATATTTTCTCAGATAATACAAATCAGTTTCAATTACT
Source organism: Acanthoscelides obtectus (assembly GCA_963669975.1). Classification (NCBI taxonomy): domain Eukaryota; kingdom Metazoa; phylum Arthropoda; class Insecta; order Coleoptera; family Chrysomelidae; genus Acanthoscelides; species Acanthoscelides obtectus. The sequence goes on from CAVLJG010000002.1 coordinate 23,724,917, forward strand.
ATTTTCCTCTGAAGATAAAAAAGCAAGCTGCGAAAAGCAAGAAACCTCCTTGGATTGCCCCGGAATTGGATCGACTAAGGAAAAATGATTTCCCAAAACGACATAAAATATAAAGATGTTTTTAAAAGTTATAATCAGACATATGAGAAACTCAAACTCTTGAAAGATTCAAAATCGCAATACTATTTAAACAAAGTAATATATAATAAAGGAATTTGGAATGCAGTGCGAGAATTAACTAACACACCCAAAACATCGTCAGACCAGTTTGTCTTACCGGTACATAATGATGTAAATGCTTTAGCCAACCATTTCAATAAAAGCTTTATCGAAGCTGCTCCAAAACTCCTCTCAAAACAACCAGATTTGAGTTATAACTGCGTCTTAGAACTAAAAAATAAAACAATATTTTTAACTCCAATAGATCATGATGAATTGCTCAGAATTGTATGCAACCGAAAAAACACAAAACGTTATAGTGACGACAACATTCCAATTTTCATCATCAAAAAAATGATAACCATAATATCTGACCCTCTTCTTAACATCCTAAACACATCTCTGAGTGAAGGGGAATTCCCAGAAGCATTAAAGATGGCACTTGTTTTACCAATTTATAAAAAAGGCGATCCTGATGAACTACCGCGCTATTAGCTTGCTGATAAATTTTTCTTAAATTTTTGAAATTGCGTATAACAGCGACTTATAAATTTTTTCCAATCGGATAAATACTTTACCAATAACCAACATGGCTTCATGAAAGGTAGAGGTGTGAACACAGCATTGTTCGATTTCACAACAGCAATCCATGGATATCGAGAGAATCAAGGAATAGCATGTGGTTTATTTGTGGACCTATCAAAAGCATTTGATTGCATTGATTACCAAATATTGCTAATTAAATTATATAAATATGGTATACGCAGGAATGCGTACTACTGGCTTATTTAAATCTTATCTCTGTAATAGAAGACAGAAAGTAATTTTGAACAAAACAGGGAACGAATAACATCTAGTCCTCGGACATGTAGAACTGGTGTTCCTCAATGACGTATACTGGGCCCAACTTTGTTTATTATTTATGTTAATAATATATCCACCACCACGAGAAACACGCAAAATGTAAGTTACATCTATGCAGATGATATAACTATTCTGATACCATATAAAGGAACGTCTGATATCCGAATCTTGATAGAGACCCAAAAAACCATGTTCAAAACTGGCTGCAGGTGATTAAGTTAGTATTCAACATACAAAAAACGTGCTGAGTCCTATTTCAGTCAAGCCATGCCACCAAAGATCTACCCTTAATTAATAAACCACTATGTATTAAAAGCGATATAAACCTCTAGGGTATCACATACGATAGCTGTTCTAAGTTTGATAAGCACATTGAGAGTATGGATTGCAAGCTGTGCAGGCTGCCTACTATGGGACAAATAACAATTTGGGGTAAAAGTTCCGCATCTAATAGAATTTGTAGGTTTAATACAAATAAGGATAATAAGAACCATGTTCAAAATGAAACCTAGAGAGTCATGTAGAAGTATATTTAAAGTCAACAACTTATTAACATTGCCTGGAATTTATATCTACGAGTATAACACTCTACTATTTATCATTAACCATCAAGAAAAGTTTGAAAAAAACGTCTTCAACCACAGTTACAATACTCGCAAAAGTCATCACATAACCTAAATCCTATCGAAAAATGTCCACATTACTCTGCACTGAAACTTTACAATGCTTTACCTCAACATCTTCAATCCATTTCAGCAGTCCCTATATTCAAAAAAAGCATTAATAAATATATATGCGAAATGGAACTATATATAGTATTGAAGAGTTCTATACTCTAGTGAATCCGTAAGCATCAATATGTTGTCTATGTATGTTTGTTTTTGTATGTACTTTAAAAAAAATGGGATGTTATTTTTACTGTGTCACAGTGACGTATTATCACTATTATAAATTTCTTTGTTTTTTTTTATAACTCAGAAACCAATAAATTTCTATTCTATTCTATTTTATTACGAAAAGGACCTATATAATGTCAGAAAACGACAAAATGTCAACTTGCTGACTACATAATTCCTAGTATGCAAATATACTAAGTGACATATACTAAGTGACATATAAATCCGAACACCCAGTTTAAATGGTTTTATTTTAATAAAATTTTGTATAAGTACTTAATGAAGCATAATAAGTAAATGATAAAAATTTCAAAATGATTGCACTGCTTTAAAGCCCTTTGACCTTTAATAATGTGTGGATGCACCCTGATGTGCTACGCATTCTCCAACGCGCCTAGGCATGCTTCTGATCAGGTGGTCAATGTCCTCCTGTGGTACCTCATTCCAGGCAACCACCAACTGCTCTCGAAGTGCTTCTAGAGTCTGAGGAGGACGTTGCAAATTGAGCAATCTCCTACCCATCATAACCCACACGTGCTCAATTGGGGATAAGTCGGGAGATCTTGGTGGCCATGGTAACAATGAGACATCATTATGTTGAAAGAAGTCTATTGTGACTCTTGCAACATGTGGTCGGGCATTATCTTGTTGGAAATTTGGATCTGCCAGGGTGTCAAGATAGGGTAAAAGATGGGGTTCTAGAACTTCGTGGATATAACGCTGCGCGTCATGTTACCTCTGATGAAGATTAAAGGTGACCTGGAACCATAAGCTATAGCACCCCAAACCATAACTCCAACAGTGTGATGAACATGTATTTCAACGAAAAACTGTAGATTCCTCCTTTTACCACGCCGCCTTCTAACCCTGGCACGACCATCGTGCATGCCTAATCAAAATCGAGACTCGTCACTAAAGACAATACTGTTCCATTCCTGATCCCAGAGTGTCCGTTGTCTGCACCACTCAAGGCGATTACGTCGAGTTAAAGGGAGGACAAAGTGTGGCCGGTATGAAAACAAGCCAAAACTTCTCATTCGTCGGTAAACACTTCGCATGCCAATAGGTCTTCCGTGTTCTGCAAACCATTCATTTGCAATGGACCTGGTAGTGGAGAAACGGTCCCTTAAGGCCAATAATCTTAGGCGGCGATCTTCACGGTCTGTTGTTCTACGGCGGCGTCCAGTGCCCCTTGCTCTTTGCGTACGGCGTTCTCGAAGCCATGTCTGACAACACCTAACCACAGTGTCTACACTTCTTTGCACTCTAACTGCAATTGACCGAAAAGAAAGTCCAGCTTCCCGAAGTCCCACTACACGGCCCCTATCAAACTCACTAAGTTGACGAAATCGTACAGGTCTCCGTACTCTAGGCATCGTAACCGATCGTAAAGGATGTCAAGAACCAAAATCCGCCAACGTTGATTCTTTACTGCGGCTGAAATATTCATTTTTAGAGCGTTAGTGATATGTCACTTAGTATATAAATCCGAACACCCAGTTTAAATGGTTTTATTTTGATAAAAGTTGGTGAATGTATTTATCTTATTGTAAATAACAAGTGAACAAATTTTCAGCCTTATCAGTTGGGCATTCCGGTTTTTATACTGCTTTTTTTTAATTCACTAACGCTCTATAATGAATATTTCAGCCGCACTAAAGAATCAACGTTGGCGGATTTTGGTTCTTGACATCTTTTACGATCGGTTACGATGCCTAGTGTACGGAGACCTGTACGATTTCGTCAATTTAGTGAGTTTGATAGGGGCCGTATAGAGGGACTTCGGGAAGCTGGACTTTCTTTTCGGGCAATTGCAGTTAGAGTGCAAAGAAGTGTAGACACTGTGGTTAGGTGTTGTTAGGCATGGCTTCGAGAAGGCCGTACACAAAGAGCAAGGGACACTGGACGCCGCCGTAGAACAACAGACCGTGAAGATCGCCGCCTAAGATTATTGGCCTCAAGGGACCGTTTCTCCACTACCAGGTCCATTGCAAATGAATGGTTTGCAGAACACGGAAGACCTATTGGCATGCGAAGTGTTTACCGACGAATGAGAAGTTTTGGCTTGTTTTCATACCGGCCACACTGGGTCCTCCCTTTAACTCGAGAACACCGACGTAATCGCCTTGAGTGATGCAGACAACGGTCACTCTGGGATCAGGAATGGAACAGTATTGTCTTTAGTGACGAGTCTCGATTTTGTTTAGGCATGCACGATGGTCGTGCCAGGGTTAGAAGGCGACGTGGTGAAAGGAAGAATCCACAGTTTTTTGTTGAAAGACATGTTCATCACACTGTTGGAGTTATGGTTTGGGGTGCTATAGCTTATGGTTCCAGGTCACCTTTAGACTTCATCAGAGGTAACATGAACGCGCAGCGTTATATCCACGAAGTTCTAGAACCCCATCTTTTACCCTATCTTGACACCCTGGCAGATCCAACTTTCCAACAAGATAATGCCCGACCACATGTTGCAAGAGTCACAATAGACTTCTTTCAACATAATGATGTCTCATTGTTACCATGGCCACCAAGATCTCCCGACTTATCCCCAATTGAGCACGTGTGGGATATGATGGGTAGGAGATTGCTCAATTTGCAACGTCCTCCTCAGACTCTAGAAGCACTTCGAGAGGAGTTGGTGGTTGCCTGGAATGAGATACCACAGGAGGAAATTGACCACCTGATCAGAAGCATGCCTAGGCGCGTTGGAGAATGCGTAGCACATCAGGGTGCAACCACACATTATTAAAGGTCAAAGGGCTTTAAAGCAGTGCAATCATTTTGAAATTTTTATCATTTACTTATTATGCTTCATTTTGTACTTATACAAAATTTTATTAAAATAAAACCATTTAAACTGGGTGTTCGGATTTATATGTCACTTAGTATACTTCATTCTGATATTGCCCACTATAAGCACTGTAAGCGTCCATCCATGCAGGAATGACTCAACGACACGACACGCTCAAGCATGCATTGCTGGTTGCAGAACGCCAAGTAGTGTTTACCTCTGAGAAGATGTGAAAGAAATAAAGTTGGTTGAGTAGCAAAATCAGTGATATTTGCTATGTGAGAAAATTATTACTGAAAATCACTGATTTTGTTCAAAATTATAAATTACGATTTTTCTCGTTTATTTTTTGTGTCCTCAAAAATTACGGCAAATCACCACCGCGCCCGCGTTGAATGTAATTTTAATTCGACAGTGTACGTATACAGTGAATATAATATGTGGCAGTATGTAAGTATAAAATATAAGATTCCACATAAAGTTCAGTACTTCACCATTTTATTTTCTTATCCTCTCATTTTTTAAATTCAGCAAACTTGTATTTGTAATTTCCAGGATGAATAAGAAAAAGTGGATGCTAAACTAACTTCTAGCTTTGCATACATCTCAAGTAAGTGTATTTGAGACAAGAAACCAATGGAATTATCATCAACACGGATGATTAGCACACATATCCTCACTATACACCTATGCACCTTTCAGCTGTAAGTATACAAGCTCTACTTTTACATCTCTGAAGCAGATATTACATCACATCAGACCCAAATATTGATAGCTGAAGCGTCATGACGTTTAGGCAACACGTGAAGCTACAGAACTAGTGCACATCAAGTGAACAACAGCTAGTTCTAAGTTAGAATCATCAAAAACGTAGATAATGTCACAAAAAACCTATATAATGTCAAAAATAATTTCAAGATACGTAATACCCCTGCCGATTTGTCGCACAGTAGAGGGGGTCGTTAATATGTGGTACTGCTGGAGCCGGTATCTATCCATGGGGAATATCCGCGTTAACATTGTAGACTGAAGTCGATAGCCTGTCAATGTCGAAGGTGTTTTCGATATATCCCTGTATATTTCTGATGTGAAAGTATCAGAGCAGCTTATATGAAGAAAATACTCGTATTATACACATTCACAGTAGGGTTGATTGTTTCCTTGGCGGGCTTCTGCGTGCGTTTCAATGAAAGGATCCGAAATAAGTTTTCGCTTCTCAGGCCAGTGGCGTACACATGACACACTGTTACTTTTGCACAGTTCAATAGATACGATTCTCATGAATTGAACCACTACAAAAACTTCAGAGAACAGACAAGTTTATATCGATTTTAGGAACAGATATAAGCAAATTACAATGTTTTGCCTCCAACCTTACCGACACATATCAGTACATGTCTTATAATGGCACTAAGTCGAATGTATTTTCGGTGAGCTCCGGTGTGCCACATGGCTCCGTACTGGGGCCGTTATTTGTTATCTTATTCACAATGTCGGTGCGAAAGGGTTTCGAAGAGTCATTGATCAGTCGGATAGCCCTCTGAACAGCATCGAGCATGGATAATGTCGGGGCGGCAGCATCCCAAACATGTGAGCAGTACTCATGGCTAGATCGTATATAGGACTTGTAGAGAGTAAGCAGGTCAAGTGGAGAAAAGTACTTCTTAGCCCTAAACGAATAGCCTAGCTTTTTCCTAGCAGCTGCCGCTGCCAGGTCAGGTCCTCGGTGGTCTAGACTGCGACCAGCTGAAATGTACGGCTGTTTGGTAGAACTCGGCCGTCCATCGAAACCGGATGAACGCTAGGGCGCTCCTTGTTAGTCAAGGTACTGACTGTATTGGAAGCATTGAACTGTACCAGATTATTGGGTCCCCAAGCAGTGATAGCCTCCGGGTCTCTCGCCCGCGAGGATGTCGCTGCTGCCAGTCTTCTTTTCTCCAGCTCACCGGTAGAATTCGGCTTGTCACTCTGAATTCCTGCATGCAGAATACGGTCATCAGCAAAGCCAGGTGCGAAATTCGTGTGGTCATCCGATTTTTGCCCTCAAAAACTTTACCATCCATAGGGAACAGGCGGTTGAAGTAGCTGAGACGGGCAATCCAAAATCGTCGTAGGGAAAAACTCGCAAAAGCGTAAGACTGCACCACAACAATGCGCTTCCTCATCCCTCACAACAAACGAAGGACTTAATCGAGCGATGGATATTTTTGAAACAACCCTCGTACATGGGAGAACTATAGTATGAACCCCAGCACACATGTCCTTTTTTGGACTTGTGAACGCGCCTTTAGAATGGAGCTATTTGCGAATCCCTATTTTCGGTAGGTATACGAAACAGTACGTCCATGCTAAGCTCCTAAAAGTTGGTTGTAGGGCGAAGGCCGGTAAGTTTGTCTTATGTGTGCAGAAAGGCTGGTAGTAAGCGGATTACGGAACAGATTTCGCCGGATTTTTTTTTCAATTTCATATTGCTTGTGTATATAATTATACTTAATTAAGTTTTAGTAGCTTATATGGGTGCTTGATACCACAGTAAAGACTACGTACGTTCAGTTTTTAATTTTGACGCTGTGTCCCCAGAGAGGTGGTTGTGAAGGGTGTTTCTAGATGTTCTCTCTGAAACTGAGTTGATCAATGCTTTCACTTTGAAATTAAAAGCAAATTTCTAAATTGTTAGAAGCTTTGACGTATCCACATTGGCAGTATAGAATACAGGGTGTTCCTTAATGATATGCGAATATTTAAGGGTGTGAATCTACATGAAAAATTAATGTTAGTTTGCTTCATAAACTATGTTCCAAAAATGTTTCCTTACAGAAACTCGGGGTGTTGAAGTTTTAGGGAAAAAATGGAAATTCATTAATATTTTCAGAACCGCTTCAGATATTTCACTGATATTCAGTACGTAGTGAAAGGTGATAAATTTGCACATTTTTCAATGCAAAAATAAATTTTAGCTTTAACATTGGCGTGCGTACGGGTACAGACTTCGATATTTTTTAAGAAAAAAATGGTACGCCAATGGTTTTTTGCAAATAAAAATTTTTGAGTAAAAAAAATAAGAACCGTTCTATTGTCTAACTTGCAAAATTATTATTAATTTAATTGGAAAAATTAAACACATTAGGGGTAATTAACAACACCAACTGACAACATAAACATAACATTAAAACCAACGATTACAAAAATTATTGAAAATGACCCCCTTCACCTAGTATGCATGCTTCCGCCTTCCTTCTCATGGAATTGCGCACTCGTTGAAATATCCTGGGAGTGTTTTTTTATTCTATCACAAGCTGCAACTATTCTTTCTCTTAATTCCTCTACAGTGTTAATGGGAATTACTTACACTAGTGTCTTAAGATAGCCCCACAAAAAGAAATCTAAATTGTTGAGGTGTGGGGACCTTGGTGGCCATTCTTGGGGCCCACCGCGGCTAATCCAACGATTTGGATAAACAGTTTGTAAATAATTACGAACCGCTACACTGAAATGCGCTGGTGCACCATCATGCATGTACCATATATTGTTACTTATTAATAACGGAACATCATCAAGCAGCAAAGGCAACTGTTGTTGAAGAAAATTGAGTTAAGTCTGTCCGTCAAGTCTTCCCGGCAAGAAGAATGGGCCAATAAAGTGGTTGCCAATAATTCCTGCCCATAAGTTAACCGAAAATTGGTGTTGGAAATGGGTTTCGGTTACGGCATAGGGATTTTCTTCTGCCCACAAATGATTCATGTGGTAATTCTTAATGGCATTTAGAGAAAAGTTAACTTCGTCCGTGAACAGAATCGTTGATTCAAATTGCGGATTTTGTGTAATTTTTTGAAGATACCACTGACAAAAGGTCACACGCCTTGGAAAATCAATGGGAAGTAATGCCTGTACTCTTGAAATATGGTAAGGATAGAACAAAAAATCCACTAAAATTCTCCAAACAATTTGATGGCAAATATATAAGTGTCTAGCGATCTTCCTCGTACTCGTTTCAGGATGTTCTTCGCCTTCGTGCACCACTGCTTCCTCAATTTCAGATGTTCTAACACTTAGAGGTCTACCTTCAGATGTTCCTTTTCGGACAGAACTAGTGTCAACAAGACGACGATGAATATTAGGAAAGGTTCGACTATTTGGCAAAGCACGTTCGGGATATCTCTGGTGATAAATCTGTCTGGCTTGCTCACCATTGTCGTCGGCAAGGCCATATACGTAATGCATTTCTGCCATTTCTGCATTTGGATAATTCACCATTATTAACAAGATTGTATAAACTATATAATGAAAAAGATGTCACAGCGAACAGATTTGAATAACAGAGACTTGTCAGATGTCAAAAGCCAGTGACATATTCCAGAGCAACTAGATATTTATTGCTAAATTGCATTCTTCAATTAATACATTAATTTTCTCGGACAATAGAACGGTTTTTATTTTTTTACTCAAAAATGGCGCATCGAAGGAAAGCAACTCACGAGATATCATTTGTTTTAATTTGAACGGGCAATTCATGAATAATTTTTATTTGTCAAAACACGACGAGTTTTTGTAAGGAAACAATCTTGGACCATAGTTTATATAGAAAACTAACATTGATTTGTCATGTAGATTCACACCCTTAAATATTCGCATATCATTAAGGAACACTGTATGTATTCTTACCACAAAACACTGGAGCTGCCAAAAAGTGTGGGGATATCTATTAAATATTGAACACCCCAAATACTTGACTACTATTTATTTTTACTTCACACGCTTACCCCGCGAAAAACATCGCTTTTGATGTTTCCAAGGCCCCTGATCATTTCACAGGAAATTTTTTGTAGGGGCTGCAAATCATGGGTTGATGGTTGTAGGGGGTGGGGGAGATATATGGATGTATCTCATTTTGTTGGGGACAACCCCAGTTATTTCACGCACCTGTTTCACACATCAAAGATTTCTCCGTACATTTGCCCTTATAAGTTAGAGGAATATTCATAGACAAGGCGGTCGGTCGGGACGATGCAATGCAACGGCGACTTTCATACGTCGAACTCTGTCTGACGTCTGACAGCATCGCCGGCAGGGATCTTATGTTGTAGTATCGTGACTGGTACTTACGAGGGCGGTCCGATAAGTACTTGGCATACAAAAGAAAAACGAAAATTTTTGAAAATTTTCGAATTATTTCTCTCTTTTTAGCTCGATACACGGGACCCAGCGATGCTTAAACTTCTTCAACCCCTCTGAAAAATACGTTTTCTGAAGGTCTGCAAAGTAGGCCTCCGTTGTGGCGATAAACGCCTCATTCGACTGAAATTTCTACCCGGCGAGTGACTTTTTCAAGTTTGGAATAAAAAAAAAGTAGCACGGGATGAAATCTGGCGAATCCGGTGGATGGCGAAGCAGTTCGTAGCCTAATTCGACCAATTTGGCCGTGTCGACGGCAGAGGTGGAAGCATTTCGGCGTCGAATCAGCTTAAGAGTCCTGTGAGCGTTTTGCCCTTCTCCAGGTAGTCGATGTAAATCACACTTTGTGTAACCTCGAAAAGTGTGACCATTACCTTTCCGGACGACAGTCTTCACCTTCTTCGGAGCACGTTCGCCCGGTGAAGACCACTGTTTCGACTGATCCGTGTTGTGTACGAGTGGATCAATGTTTCGTCGGCGGTCACGAAACGACACAGAAACTCCCTCGGATTGCGCTTTAACAGCGTCAAACACTGCTCTGAAGTGGGCTCACGGTAGTGCTTGCTGTTAGCAAACGCGGCACCCATCTTTCTCATGCCCAATATTTGATACAGCATCTCGCGCACCTTCAATTGGCGGTCTGCCAATACGAGATCATAGATTTTTATCACCTTACTCTCCGTGGTAGCCGTTTTCGGGGCACCTGAGCGTTACACCAGTTTTTGAAGATCCTTATCGAAGGAGAAGAGCATCCACAGCATCCGACCTATATTGCTCTTTCTCCATTTTTCTAAAATCCGCGGACACCCGCTTCCACACAAGATCAAAACAAAACCTTCACGCCTGCTTATGACGTGTTTGACTGGTGTGGTCCATCAGTGTTGCCAGATGGTCGTTACGGCAGGGAAGAACCTAGCGTTAGCGTTATCAACTGACATGACCCATCTATTTTTTTTGTCATACGTGATTGTAAATCATCTGACCGGCACGCGCCTCGTTCCTATTGGTCCGTTTTCGGTAGATAAGCCGCCAAGTTCACAATAGCACTTTAATTCTTTCCGAAGGTCTGTGACGTGCGGTTAAATTTTTTTTGTGTGCCTCATTTATTTTTGTGAGACAACTTTTAAAAGGATATTTCGAAAAAGAAACTATTATATATATTTACATAGCTTCTCGGAAGCGCTATCCAAATGAAACTCAGTCAGAATGTTTAGCCTCTGTTCTAAGAGCATCAGGTGAGGATTTAGCTTTGAAGTATAATTTTAAATGTTTTGTAGTTTGATTTATTATTCTAAATAATAGTTATTTTCTGTTAAATATCTTACCCACTAATATGATAGCTACTTCTATTGAACAATTTTGATTTTTAAAACTTATTTTTATTATTTATTAATGCATGTATATAAACCCAATCGGGTTTTTTGGCGCAAATTAAAAACGAAGTTTCCAGAAAAAAACACAGCTTTCAAGATCGCAGATGCAAATCAGCTTTTTACACCGCGGTACAAGATGTAACTCCGGAAAATTGGAAAAAAGCAATCGAACATGTTGAGAAGGAGGAATAAAGAATGTGGACAACTGACCAATGTATGGAAAGAGTGGATGAACCAGTGATTATTAACTTGGAAACGATGCGGATAGACTTCAAAGTAGGTTATCCCAATCCTGTGTTAATCCTGACCGCTAATTTCCAAGGAGCCCCCTGTCCAAGATTTTGACGTTATCAGTTTTGGTTTGATTTGTAGATTGCCGAAATGAACGGTTATTGTGACACATGATTGGGATAATCCACTTTTAAGTATATCCGGGTAGAGCCGTCGAAATAAACGTGGTAATGAATGCAGGTAGATTCATTATTACGTATTATATTAGAAAGATCCAGAATCCAACCTAAAAAATAATTTAATTTTTGAGCCCTTTTCTTTATTCTTTTCCCATGTATTAAAATTAGTTTCATAACATAAAAAATATGTAAAGTTAACGAATCATAAACTGGGGCAGCATATTTAATATATCAATGTAATAACCCTTATAGCACCTTGAAAGTAATGAAAAGAGAAGAAACAGTGGAAATAAATTAAATGGTACCTCAATTAATTTTAAAACCTACACGCCACTGGCGATAACACATTATCGGTTTTGCAGGTAGTTGTGCAGTGTAAGTCGCGCTGCCTTGTCACTTGTTTTATTACTCCGTACGTTCGTTGGATAGATCATAGTTAAAAGGGACTAACTTGGACCGAACATAATCTTTTATGAACCGATGATTTCGCCGCGTGGTAAGTGCAGAGTCAGCCTACTTGACGCCATTTTTGTCCCAACAGATCGGTTTCTTTTCCACCAAGATTTTTCTTACACATATTCGACTCTTGCTCGTTATCCCGAAGATTGTGGTTGGTACTTCTCGGTGGGGCATAAGCACTCGAAACGTTATCGTATAATAAAGGTGTATTTTCTAGTGTGTAACAAACTACAACAGAAAGCCGTAACAATAGTCGAATCACACACGTGTTAATGCCTCCGATTTTTATACCAGAATAAACACAAATGAATATACTGCAAGCAGACACAAATAATTTCTCGAGGTTCTCGAGTGTATAAATCTCTTGGAGGGGGACCCCATTATTTAGCTAACAATGTATAGGGATGTTGCCGGTAGCCTGTATTTAGAAATACGGTTATTTACTCATTTGCACAGTTCGACAAACGCCAATTACAATTGCTAGTATTGCGATCTATCCGGGCGTGAAAAGGGCATTATTCCCTAATAGATTATTCTTATTAGAGGCTAAGTCAAAGGCCCTTTTGTGTTTTAAACATCCACGATCGCAGATTTGCCACTCGCCTCGTTATGGACCTTTGTTCGCTCTATACAATCCGTGAAATGAAAACTTAGATACCGCTCAGATTCATAAAAAATAGCTTCAACTAGATTGACTCTATACGAAAGAGTCATCTCCTCCTAACAGTGTCCAACTTCGTACATCCAGAACTGGCCGATACGACCGCTCCTTTACCCCTAGGGTATAAAGATTGTGAAACAATCTGCTTGAGGAGGCTTTTCCCAGTTCTACTAGCGTTAGGCAGTTCAAAAACGGGTTAATAAAGTTTGTTTGGGATCCTCATAGCAACCGCAGTGCCCTGGCATTTAGACTTCTGTATGCACGGCATTATTCCCTGATAGATTATTCTTATTAGAGGCTAAGTCAAAGGCCTTTTTGTGTTTTAAACATCCACGATCGCAGATTTGCCACTCGCCTCGTGACAGACCTTTGTCCGCTCTATACAATCCGGGAAGTGAAAACTTAGATACCGCTCAGATTCATAAAAAATAGCTCCAACTAGATTGACTCTATACTTCCGTCAAAGAAAACGAAAGAGTCATCTCCTCCTAACAGTGTCCAACTTCGTACATCCAGAACTGGCCGATACGACCGCTCCTTTACCCCTAGGGTATACAGATTGTGGAACAATCTGCTTGAGGAGGCTTTTCCCAGTTCTACTAGCGTTAGGCAGTTCAAAAACGGTTAATAAAGTTTATTTGGGATCCTCGTAGCAGCTGCAGTGCCCTGGCATTAAGGCTTCCGCGTGCGCGGCATTGTTCCCTGATAGATTATTCTTATTAGAGGCTAAGTCAAAAGCCCTTTTGTGTTTTAAACATCCACGATCGCAGATTTGCCACTCGCCTCGTTACAGACCTTTGTTCGCTCTATACAATCCGGGAAATGAAAACTTAGATACCGCTCAGATTCATCAAAAATAGCTTCAACTAGATTGACTCTATACTTCCGTCAAAGAAAGCGAATCAGTCATCTCATCCTAACAGTGTCCAACTTCGTACATCCAGAACTGGCCGATACGACCGCTCCTTTATCCCTAGGGTATAAAGATTGTGGAACAATCTACATGAGGAGGTTTTTCCCAGTTCTACTAGCCTTAGACAGTTCAAAAACGGGTTAATAAAGTTTATTTGGGATCCCCATAGCAGCCGCAGTGCCCTGGCATTTAGGCTTCTGCCTGCGCGGCATTATTCCCTAATAGATTATTCTTATTAGAGAGTACGTCAACGGCCCTTTTGTGTTTTAAACATCCACGATCGCAGATTTGCCACTCGCCTCGTTACAGACCTTTGTTCGCTCTATAAATCCGGGAAATGAAAAATTAGATACCGCTCAGATTCATAAAAAATAGCTTCAACTAGATTGACTCTATACTTCCGTCAAAGAAAGCGAATCAGTCATCTCATCCTAACAGTGTCCAACTTCGTACATCCAGAACTGGCCGATACGACCGGTCCTTTATCCTTAGGGTATAAAGATTGTGGAACAATCTACATGAGGAGGCTTTTCCCAGTTCAACTAGCCTTAGACAGTTCAAAAACGGGTTAATAAAGTTTATTTGGGATCCCCATAGCAGCCGCAGTGCCCTGGCATTTAGGCTTCTGCCTGCGCGGCATTATTCCCTAATAGATTATTCTTATTAGAGGCTAAGTCAAAGGCCCTTTTGTGTTTTAAACATCCACGATCACAGATTTGCCACTCGCCTCGTTACGGACCTTTGTTCGCTCTACCTATACAGTCCGGGAAATACTTCCGTCAAAGAAAAGGAAAGAGTCATCTCATCTTAACAGTGTCCAACTTCGGACATCCAGAACCGACCGATACGACCGAACCTTTATCCCTAGGGTATAAAGATTGTGGAACAATCTACGTACATGAGGAGGCTTTTCCCAGCTCTACTAGCCTTAGGCAGTTTAAAAACGGGTTAATAAAGTTTCTTTGAGATCCTCATAGCAGCCGCAGTGCCCTGGCATTTAGGCTTCTGCCTGCGCGGCATTACTTCCTAATAGATTATTCTTAAAAAAAGAGGTGAGTCAAATCGTTTCAAAAGCGAAATTGAATCGTGATTCGGTAAGTCCACTTAGGTGCAATGAACCTTATCTATCTCTACGATACTATAATATGCCTGCCGGCGATGCTATCAGATGCAAGGCAGGATCCGGCGTATAGAAGTCGCCGTTGCGTCGCATCGTCCCGACAGACTGCGAAGTTATAAGAGCAAATGTATGGCGAAATCTTTGATGTTTGAAATCACCCTCTAAATAACTTCCTTCTGAAGCCTCACAGCGCTGGAGACGGTGTTTCCATTCCCCATAGATGTGCTGGAACTCCGATGCTGGAATAGCCTTCAGCTGGTCGGTTACAGCCATTTGAATGTTTTCGACTGTCCCAAAATGAGTTCGCTTGAGGTGATTTTTCACCTTCGGGAAAAGAAAAAAGTCACAAGGACTCAAGTAAGGTGAATAAGGAGGCTCTTGAGCCACATGAATACTTTTACTGGCCAAAAACTCAATTATTGACACTGCTGTGTGACGAGGAGCATTATCTTCTTGATCTGAGGAACAGTGGTGTGCGTCATTCTGACTGTCAATCGACGATCGTAACACCCATCTTTGATTCTGTCGATATTTTCATCGGTTCTTGAAGGCCTTTTGCTTTGTCATTCATCTTCAATCGACTCTTCCCCTTCTGAAAATGACTTAAACCACCGAAAATCCCGGACTCTTGACAAAACACTATCTCCGAAGTTTTAAGCAACTATTATTTTTCGTATTTTTGCCCCTAGTTCCGCCGCCACTGGACCGATTTTCAGAAGCTACAAAGATTTTTCTTCTTTGGCATAGTAGTAAACTGGTGTAAAAATTATCGTATTCGAGGGTACTTTAAATGTTATAGACTGTCCAAGGATTAGCGAACAGACCGACGGAAATGTGTGACATGGTTTTTCGTGATGTAACAACATATCTCATTTTCGCAATTTTTGGCGATTACAATGCTTCCCGCCGACAAATCACATTTAGGAGTTTTATTTGAGCTAGTAAAATTTTTCACCCTAAGCATTGAGAAAGTAAATGAAACAACACCCACAATCGAACACAAAAACGTATTCAACCATAGAAGATATTTAAGAGTGATTAGCAAGTCACTGAAAATAAAATTCAGGTCTATTGTAACGCTAACACCCTGAACAAGCTTAAAGAATCTAGGAAAGCCGATAATCCCTTTACTCAAACATTTTAAGGACTAAGTAGGTAGAAAACCGCAAATGCATTCAATGGTCATGTCAAGTAGATTAAGAGATCAATGGTACCCCTACCTAGTCTGGATCCACAATATTTACGGCCCCCTGCAAGGCTTCTGACCTTCAGGATTTTGCTGCTTCATTCATGATTTCCTTGACATCATGTCGACATTTCCTATTATACTGAAGAAGACAGGATACGTATCCGTAAAAGTTTTTTAACATGAACATGTACTGGAATATGTCTGGGTGTTACGCCGCGCATTTTCTACCCAAAATGTTTTCTATCCCAAATTTGCCCCGCCAACACTTCAAAATGTTACCTCCCACGTCTACTAGCGAGGAAATATTATAATCGCGAAACATTTCGAAGATAAAATGTTTCTTGTATGTTATACGAGGGTTGTCTCAAAGGTAAGATTCCCAACGCTGTAATTTTGCCGCGCGTAAGGCTAGGCGAAATCTGGCATCACCGTCGTGTTTGTCGGCTCGCTCTCCATCCATCCCAACAAGAAGCGCCTATTGGCGACGCTCAGTACCGGTCTGACAGCCATGTGCAATGAAGCTTGTCATCGCCGTCACCGCCAGGTGCAAAATTCCTGCGGTCATCCGATTTTTGCACATTTCCCCCATAGAAATTCATCGTCAGTTGAGAGACAGAGAGAGATAAGTATATGGAATATAAATTGACAGCCGGGTCACCACTGCGACCGCTAGATGCCGCCGATTCTGGTGCTACACATAACTGGGATACAGTTCCAACAGACTCTGGCAATGGTAATAGATGACACTTTGCGCTTTCGTATTTTGAAATGCCATCAAAGGTCTAAAAAACATCTCATTTCTAAAAAAACCCGCTATTACAATACTTCCTCGTCAATTGGTGTGGGAAGTGAATATAAAAGACTGCTCTTAGATTTGTTGCATTTCCTTGTAGTCGAAAGAGGTAGGATGATATATAAGCTTGGATAATTATTTTTCCGGGGATATTTCCCTGGAGGGTAAAGGGATTGTAGAAATTAGAGAATCGGGAAGCATCAATACGCCTTTGCCGCAATATCAGGCATAAGCTGCTTACAGCTTACAACTCAATTAGGTTGATATATACAAACACATAGCCGTAGGTTCCTGAAATATTTCACATTTTCGATAGCCTAAAAATACGCAAAAATGTACCCTTGACATCTGTTGTTCACGCTTCACAAGTTTTTTCAGTATTCGAAAATTTGGGGCTGCGTGAAGTTGACCCCAAAATTTATTTATTATATTAGTCTGACTAAACAGCGATCTTGGATATGACGTGTAGCTAAACAAAAACGTATGAAGACATTTGACTAGTAATTTGAGATCAGCGTGGACCGATCCTTCTTTCCATTCCCATCAAATTCAAGAGGTGGACAGATGAAACTAAATCGTGAACAAATGTGGACCAGCGATGGACAAACGAGAGAGCAAAACGTTTTTTAAGTATTTTAAATTTTGGAGTTGCGTGAAGTTAGCCCCATTTTTTTTTATTTTACGAGAATACGGAGAATGGACAAATCAAATGGATTGGTGGACAGATGATGGACAAACGAGTGGCATGTCTGAATTCCTCGCCCTCGGTTTTTTGGGGCTAACTCCCTAGACCCCATTTTCGGCCGTTTGTTTACGAAAACCTGTGTCAGATTTACACAATTTCAGTCTGACTGAACAGCGATCTTGGATATGACGTGTAGCTAAACAAAAACGGATGAAGACATTTGACTAGTAATTTGAGATCAGCGTGGACCGATCTTTCTTTCCATTCCCACCAAATTCAAGAGGTGGACAGGGGCCGTTTAATCAATCAATCAGTTATTTACCCCCGCATCCCCCTTTTCAGCAAAAGTAAGCAAAGCTCTTACCCCCTCGCCCCATGCTTAAGTAAACATTTTTCAATTAATGTAATGTTTTTTTAATATTATAATTATAACGTTATAATTATAATTTGAAAAATAAGAAAATAGATTTAGGATTGAGATCATATTTTACTGATACGGTATTCAACATAGAGTAAAGGACCAAATATTATATCTTACTAACATAACAAACTTATTTTAAATTTTTGGTACATATATTAAATTCAAATTAAGTCTTCAGTCCATGAAACCCGAATCCATGATTCTAAGTTTTCGATGACATTGGATTGCTTCGATTGCTGCTCAGTGTTGTGACTTTGCTCGCTTTCATCGGATTTTGGAATGTCTACGTCGTTCTCATCGAGTCATTCAACATGATGGTGCTCTAAATTTTGAATAATGCACATCAGTTCATTAGCACGACGAGCAGCGACTCTTACAGGTCTAACTTTCCTATCAGTGTGCGTGTTTACTTTTTTATGGATATTTTCAATGTGACGATTTAATGACTTGATAAAGACCACACGTTTTGCATGTTCGACTTGATAGCTTCAATTTTACCGTTGGACAAAAATAATCGCAGGGCATTTGCAGGAAATCTTTGAGTGAAGCACTTAAGCGTAGAGCTAAATTGACTGGAAGCTTAAGAAATTGCCCTCCTTCATCCAAAACCAAGTCATCAACTATTTGTTTTACTTTTACAGGTTGTGGAAGAAACCTATTGTCTAGTAATCTAAATAGGTCACTTCTTGGACGACAGCATTCTGTATTTCTACATTTTACAATTTGAAGCAAGTATTGGCTCTCATGCACATGTTCTGCATACCACTTAATGTCTGGAAAATCAGGAAGATATTGTCCATCTGCCCCAACATATTTTGCATTAACATTATAGCCATCAATTTCCATTGAACTCCATACTTCAGCTAATGCATTTCCTGCAAATTCGAAATTAGATCTTTCTATATGTTCATCAATTGTAACGCCACGTTCATCCAAATGAGACCAAAAATGGTCATGAGGCAATATTAAACCAGCCAGTTCCCGACTAAGAGGAGCCATTCTGCGCTCTACTCTGTTATACGCACTTCTTCCAGGAGCATTGGTAGCTAAAAACAATGCATCGAGATCATGTCGCTTAAAGTGTTGTATAGCAAACCCTATGACTTTTTGATAACGTGGATTTTCATCTGGCCCACCATCAACCGTCGTGATTACCACTGGTTTTACTAGTCCATGGTCAGTTTTAGCTAATGGTCGAAACTCTTCAAGTTCGAGAAGCGTCTCGAAATCCTGAGCATGAGTATTAGCAGTAGGTGAACTATGCTTTCCACTTCGAATAGCGATGTATGTTGGTCCAGAATATCCAACGGCTTGCGGTTGTCCTAGCATATTGGAAGTGATTTTGATACCAGCATAAACAGATGGTATTAACTTATGACGCTCAGCGATTACCCAATCGTGATCAGGCAATTTGATTCTATATTCCATGTGTATTAGAAGAGGTGCTTGCTTATTTGCCGCAGTTACGCCAATAGGGACTCGAGCTTTATCATCTTGAGATATGAAAAATACTTGATCTGGTCCAAGTATGGATGCTATGTTCTCTAAATAATGGATTGATGTTTCAGCGAACTTGCTATCTAAGTGGCTCTTGTAATGATCAGTTTGAGCCCGAATGAGCTTAACAGGGACAGTCGATACATGTCTTCGTCCCTCTGCAGAATTAGATTTTCTGGGAATCAAACTTCGACTAATGTCAAATCCTATTTTACCTTATTCTTGTGTGAGTTCATCAAGAGTTTTTACGCTGCGAATTGATTCCGTTCGTCTTCTATCATCTGCTGCACTCCCAAATAAAGCTATATCCGCGATTGTTTTCAATAGTGAATGTTGATTGCTTTCAAGATTAGGACGTCCCACTGAATCCCTCAGAGATAGTCTTTTTTTTATTTCTGGATTTTCATGAACAATATCTTTCTTTTCATACCATCCCTGTGTTTCTTCTGGGCAACTGCGTTTTGAACCTTCCTGTTTAAAAACTGTTTTGCAGTTTTTACTTCCTCGCGCAACTTAATGATCTGTTTATTAACTTCAGCACGGCTTGGCATAGTATCTCTGGCAGAATATAAAGCATTTAGATTTTTTTCGAGTAGAGCAATCTTATTTTTCATAGCTTCCTGAGAAGGTTTTTCTCTCTGTTTATCTGTATTTTCATTAATTTCGCATTGCTGTTGTGATTCATTACCGGGTTTTATTTTATCTTCTTTCTCTTTTTTAATATTTAACGCTGACTGTATAATTTGTGTTTTTTCTGCAGGTTCACAGGTTGCCTAAAATAAAAATTTTCTATGGCTTCTACTAAAGATTCTCTTATTAAGCTACATAAATACAAACTATGGAAATATATATGGTAAATACAAAACCCTATGGCTTTAAATCTAATATGTTTAAACGAGCAATTCGTTCCGGTCACAAAATACAGGGTGTTAGTTTTCTGTATATATGTATAAAACTAACATCCTGTACTTTGTGACCAATTGACGGAATCAATCATAAGAAATAAATCTATAATATAATGAATATTACCTCTATACTTTGAGATAGGCCATAATATTTTCTAATCAGTAAAGAGAAACTTTTTGGCGATTTCTAATATTTCTAGTACTCATAGGTACCTAAAATGATTTCGTCACTCACCTTAGAAAAAAAATTTAGTAGATTGAATTTATTCTTAGTCGCCGCTTGCAATTCTTCTTCGATTCTCTTAGATACAATAATATCTAGTTCCTTGTCGGATTTTGCTTGTAATTTGTAATTTCGCCACACTTCGTTAACTAACTTTTGTACATTTTGTACTTTCGTGCTTGTATGAGATGTTTTAAAACTTTCAAACAATTTTTGGTATAACTTGGATTTGTCTATATGAAACGACATCTTATTTAAACATTAAACTTTGGCTAATGGAATCAATGGTAACACAAATGTTAACTTGCTTTACTATGCTTACAATACGTCTACTCGCTATAGTATCCAAACGAAACAATACACTGATAGAGGAAATTTAGACATGTGAACACCGCGCGGTAATTCCCCTACTCGGTACTAAAGGAGTAGGGGAATTACCGCGCGCTGATCACTAAACGTATGCATTATTTGGGGGAATCCCCGAAAATACGTTTCGTTTTCAAGCAAAGACAATGTGAGGGTTGCCATTCGTGTAAAAAAGTAAATAACTACCGATGACGTAATCATCATCTAGACTCCCCTACCCTCCATGTCATCCAAAATAAGCAAAGCAAAGACCCCCCTGCCCCCCCATAGTGCTCACGTAATACTTGAACGGCCCTACAGATGAAACTAAATGGTGGACAGATGTTGACCAGCGATGGATAAACGAGAGAGCAAAACGTTTTTTTAAGTACATATTCGAAAATTTTGGGGCTGCGTGAAGTTAGCCCCATTTTTTTTTATTTTACGAGAATACAAAGACTGGACAAATCAAATAGATTGGTGGACAGATGATGGACAAAGACTGAATTCCTGGCCCCCGGTTTTTTGAGGCTAACTTCACTGACCTCATTTTCAGCCGTTGGTTTACGAAAACCCGTGTTCTAGTTCAGTCTCACTGAATAACGATCTTGTGGATATGACGTGTAGCTAAACAAAAACGTATCATATGTCAGGCATGTTGACGCTGACTGTAAGAGCCTCTCAATCTCTATCTCAAGATGGAAAGAATCTCATGACAAGATTCATTGTTTATAAATAAAATGCCTCGGATCAAAATATTTAATAAATACACAATCATTGTTAGCATCACACTCGATGTCGGGAGATGAAAAGGCCTGGATGTGATACGACTCACGCATTTATTCAACATAATGATGTTTGAAGAAGAATCGGTAACAAAACATCGACCTGTCAACGTTTGAAAGGTAAAAGCCGTCCATCAGCATATACCCAGATGCCCCTTTGTTAACGCTTTGGTGTATAATTATATTAAAATCCATAGGATGACTAAACGTTCTTTTTCTACCCATCGGGCGGCTCTTTTTGCGAGCTTTTGTAGCTTAAAAGGCAGCGACATCGGTTTTTATGCTAATTTCAGCACCTGCTGGCCCGAACAACGTTGTTTTTCTATCTCTGTATGTTATATTTCACTCAAAAACTCTTCGTTTTTCTGTTAGAAGAACCGAAGTTGATATCTAATATTCTTTGGTAACATAGGTATACCAAAAATAGTTTCAGAACATTAAACTGGTTCGGCTATTTTGGAAACACTAATTCGGAAAACAAGCCCCAGGACATTTTCAGATCACTTAACCAGGTTTTAGGTTTTTGGAAATCGCAGCAGTGTGGAAACCATATTGAAACAAGACTTAGATTCAGATTCAACTTTATTTTCCATTTGACTGTACAACATTGTAGGGAAAGCACACGCAAAAAAATAATACAAAACGATAAAACAGCAAAAGCACAGATTAACAAACAAATGGCATTAAACAAGATACACAAAGGAAACGGTCATAGTGGAAAGATCCGATAGTTATGAACATGACTACGTCCAACTTAATGACAATTGCGCAAAATATACAGAATGGATAGACAATAAACAACTAGTTGATATTTACATGGATTTTAGCAAGGCTTGCGATACTTTAGTATCTTTCCAATAACGTCCTAAATGTTTTGGCTTCAATTTTAACAAACACACAATAATATCAAATTTCCTTTGGAAACAAAAGTTTGATTACTGTCAGTTGACATTTATTTATTTTGAAGTTTTCGCTTTAAGATTTCGTATAAATTAGAAATAAGAAAAAGTATCTACAAGTTGGTTGGGAGGGTACCCAAGGCTGAAACCTGTCGAATATTCCAGAATGAAAACATTTCACGCAGAACCATTTATCGAACAATAGCGGAGTACGAGCATGGAATACGCTGGCTGAATCTCCCAAAAAGTGGAAGACCACGTGCATTTACTGCACAGAGGTCAGAGAGTTTCGTGAGAAGAGCAAAAAATCAGGTTGGAATGTCAACAAGGAGACTGGCTCGTCAATACAGATCTTCTTAGAGTATGATATCGTTGGAATTGAGGAGGAATGGTATTAAATATCGAAAGAGACTTAAGTGCCCCAAATATTCTCAAGCGCAACTTATTCGTATACCAAGATGCTGTCGTCAACTGAGGCGGGTAGACTTTACCAATTGAAAAATCATTATTTCAGATGACGAAAAGTATTTCACTTTGAGTAATTGTGAAATGAAGGGAAATGGCCGATTTTATATGGACAACGTAGAGGAATGCCTTGACTATGTTAGATACAAACATGAAGCGAAATTTGCAGATAAAATCCTTGTCTGGTGCGAAATTTCTAACAGGGGTGTATCTCCCTTTTATGGGAAGAGTAAAGCGTTAAGCTTTGAATAGTCACAGCTATATTAATAACTGCCTTTCCAAATTGCTTCAGTTTGTCCACGAACATCATGCTAATGACCTTTACATGTTTTGGCCAGACCTAGCATCATGCCATTACTCAAGAGATACCCAAAACTGGCTTCTACAACACAACATACCTTTTGTTCCCAAAAGAGTATTGAGTTGTAATTTATGAGAACTAGTTAGTGTTTAAGTAAATTTCCTCATTAAATAAAATACGATAAATATTTTGTGCCAAAACTTTTAGGACATACGTTAGGACGCAATATGTTTATTATAATGGTCATTGTTCAGCTCTCTGGCGTGCCTCAAGGTTCGAACCTTGGCCTCGTGCTGTTTCTATTCTTCATAAATAACCTTGCCGCTTCACTAAAGTGTTACAGTCTACTATTTGCCGATGATCTGTTGGGCAAATATGTATAAATAAATATGTTTGTAATTTGTCCTGAAAAAATTCATCAAGGGTGAGAAACCAAAAAATCCTCGTCCGAAAGTTGTATTGTTATGCTGTCTCCAACTGAAGTTGGTAGGTGATTATAAACCCTCACTCCCATGCAGTTTGGAGCTTTATAACTGATATTTAGCCTTGCTAGGGGGATGGATATGCAGATTATTTTTGTACTTTTTATTCTCCAGATGAAATCATAGTTATTTTTGAATTTTATTCTATTTTTATAGATGTAAATACTGATTTAATAAACGTAGAGACAGGCAGGAGTAAGAATATTGAGGTTCTGAAACATAATCCTACACGATGTTGTGTTTGAGATACCAGCAATGAGCATGTTGAGCTCACACTTCCGACTGACTGATTTTGTGCCTTTTTGGCAACAATACTGCTACAATGCTTCGGATGCGGTTCAAATGACCTTTATTCTACGTATTTTGGGTCGCTAAAAACGAATCCGAAGTTTTTTGCTAATTTAAGGTGCTAAAAATCCATTTTTACATGTGAGCGAAGCTCTGTACAATAAGGTAATTTGGGGCACTGAATATGTATATCATAGTGGAAAAATTCTAGAGTGTCATCGGGGTTTGGGGTAAAGAATTGTCAGAAAACGCAGTCGATTTATCTAAAAAACAGACTTCCATCTAGAGTAAAGTGGGGAACATACATTTCAAAAGGCCAAATTCCAACAAGCAACCAACCCAACCACAAGGAAGGCGGCATCTTAGAGCGTGTATATTTGAGTATGTGACGTGAAATGCTCGTTGACATAATCCCAGACTGAAGAATGGTTAGAAGCAAAAATGTCGAATGATACGCTATGGCCATTTTACCCGTACCTATAGATAATATGGCATCGTGCTTTCGGGAATATGGCGACACGCTCTTCTCGTAAAAATTGAACAACTTTTTTAGGTTAGAAAAAATATATAATCCTTACAACATAACAGGTATTATTAAGTAATACAACAAGGCTAATAAATCTTGCTAGTTCCTTTAGTAGGACACAATCGCTACAATATATTTCTGAAGGAGTACATATCTCGTGAACCCAATCATGGCAACCAATCACATTTGGGACCTTTTTTATCAAAATAGTATCCACCGCATCGGGCACAAAATTCTGATTCTTCATGTTCCAATTCCGAGTCCCCACTCTCTACTGTAGGCATATTACCCCACATTGTACCTTATTACATCAAAAAGTGGCAACACGTATTTTAGATACATTTAACGCATGATACTATGACTATGAAGGTAAGCTCACTTCGCGGTCGAATTTCGTACGCCTTTGCGCATGACGTCACGCGGAGACCTATGTTTGGCGCGCAGTACGAAATACAGTGTATTCAGATACGATTTAGATGTAGATTTAGACGTTGTGATTTCAATATTTGGGATGTTTGATTTATATTTTGTAGTGTTTTTAATGTCACATGATTGTTTTAGTATTGCATAGTATGCATAGATTTTATTATTTATGTTTTGATGTACTTGTCAATAGAATTTAATGGAGTTTGTCAGTTGGGCCTCAAGTAGAGATCGGGCGGGTCGCGCGTTGGAATATATCATTATAGATAAGTTATGGGTTTTAAAAATGAACAGTAACATGCCACCAGCCGTTTAATAACTAAAATTTGTTGTAACTCTAAATAAAGGGGCTCACTTTATTTATAGAAATAAATAATAATTCATTTGTGCATTTTTTCAGCAGAAAAAAATAGATGACGAATATGTCGCATCTCATGTCTTTATAGTGTTATGTATAAATAGGTAGTCTACTTACATAGTTTTTCAATATTTTTATAGATAGGTGACAATAAAAACCTCATTCATTGGTAAACAGTTTTATTTAATTTATTTTACAATATTCATCGGTATAAATACACAAGTCTTATTAATAGAAAACACAAAAGAATCTCACATTTGGACCATATTGGCAAAAAAGAATATCTCAGATTTTTCCCTAAAATCTTATTTATTGGTAAACAGTTTTATTTAATTCATTTTACAATAGTCATCAGTAAAGATACAAAAGATTCATCAATAGAAAACACAAAAAAGTCCATTTCGAGCACATTGGCAAAAAAAATCCCAGATTTGTCCCTTTAGGCGCCTCAAATTTTATATACTAAGTGACGAACACCCAGTTTAAATGGTTTTATTTTAATAAAATTTTGTATAAGTATTTAATGAAGCATAATAAGTAAATGATAAAAAATTCAAAATGATTGCACTGCTTTAAAGCAATTTGACCTTTAATAATGTGTGGATGCACCCTGATGTGCTACGCATTCTCCAACGCGCCTAGGCATGCTTCTGATCAGGTGGTCAATGTCCTCCTGTGGTATCTCATTCCAGGCAACCACCAACTCCTCTCGAAGTGCTTCTAGAGTCTGAGGAGGACGTTGCAAATTGAGCAATCGCCTACCCATCACATCCCACACGTGCTCAATTGGGGATAAGTCGGGAGATCTTGGTGGCCAGGGTAACAATGTGACATCATTATGTTGAAAGAAGTCTATTGTGACTCTTGCAACATGTGGTCGGGCATTATCTTGTTGGATAGTTGGATCTGACAGGGTGTCAAGATAGGGTAAATGAAGGCTGAAATATTCATTTTTAGATCGTTAGTGAATTAAAAAAAAGCAGTATAAAAACCGGAATGTCCAACTGATAAGGCTGAACATTTTTTCACTTGTTATTTACAGTAAGATAAATACATTCACCAACTTTTATTAAAATAAAACCATTTAAACTGGGTGTTCGGATTTATATGTATATCACTTAGTATATAATTCATTGCACAATTTTCAACTTTTTCCTTTTTGCAACCTGGGATTTTTCTTTTATGTGCCTGTTCAAACTCCTAATTTTAAAATACATCTTGCAACGAAAAAAAAGATGCTTGGCATCTGCACTCAAGCTAACTGATGCAGCTAAATCCATCAAAGATTTCAGATAATTTTTGGTTAATTTCAATGTTTCCCCATTAAAAGTGCCGAAAATATGGTCAAGTTCATTACATTTGACCATAAAATCGGCATTTGGTTTGAATAAACCACCCTCAGAGAGGTGGTTAACCCATGAAAATGATGATTCACTGTCATCTGGAATAACACCTAAATTTTCTTTTTTCCTTAACCTATATGCTATATAACCAGCCAAATTTTCTAAACCATCCCATTCTAATTCTTGGAGATGGTCAATGATTGTATCCTCTGGATCGGAATCTTTTTGTACAGGTTCATCACAATTTGGAACATTTAAAACTTCAAACATTTGTCCAGTAACAATTTCAAAGTCATCGACATCATTCTCATACACATTAAGGTCCGAAATACTACTTACACTAGCGATTGCAATATTTGGCACGTCCCCTATGGTAGCAATATTTGCTGATTTGGAAATAATGTCGTCATTTCGTCCCATGATGTAATTGCGGAGTCTATATTTGAACTGCAGAGCAGTGGGGTGATCATATAAGCCTCCAATTGCTCTAATTTG
Source organism: Acanthoscelides obtectus (assembly GCA_963669975.1). Classification (NCBI taxonomy): domain Eukaryota; kingdom Metazoa; phylum Arthropoda; class Insecta; order Coleoptera; family Chrysomelidae; genus Acanthoscelides; species Acanthoscelides obtectus. The sequence goes on from CAVLJG010000002.1 coordinate 23,752,161, forward strand.
TGAAAAAAAACCTTCTAAGGGATCCTGATTCAAATTATAAGTTAATAGATATTTTATACCGAAATCCTCTTTCATGTCATAAAAAAGCTGCTTCAAAGACTGTATGCTGATTATAATACCTCGTTGAAACGGCAACAACGTGTTAGAGCCGACTTTTCTCAGATTTTGCATTGTTTTTTCCATTGACTCTAAAATTTGATTTTGCTCATCTAAAGCCAACCCATATGCCTTTACACGTTCCCTTGAATCACTCTGAGGTATTCTCGAATTGAATACGTCAAACCAGTCATTGGTGATCTTTATTAATTCTGAACATTCAACCCAATTGTTTTCACTTTTGAAAATACCTAATGATCCCAGCCTTGAAATTGCTTTTGATACTGTGTGTGAAAACAATTTGGTTGCAAATTTAACTTTTTGTCGTTGAGGACCCTTAACTGTTAAGAAATCGGTATTGATTTTATGTGCAATATTTAAGTCTAAATTTTGTGTATTTTGGAGTAAATCTACAATTGGTTTAGAGGTTATAATCTTTCCATTCATAATAAAACCATCATCAAGAAAGTGATTTCGCAATAGTTTAATCATGTGTGGTGCATCTGCAAACACATGTACTCTTTTTTGGCTTACAGGATTTGTGAACCATGTTCTTTCTTCTGTTATATTCAAGGATTTCCATAGTCCCCTGTTACTACCTCCTAAATCGGAATTAATTGCATAAACTGGGTATCCCAGATTTTCTAATTTGGAAATGATTTTAAACAAAAGATCCTTCGTTATTTTCCTGTCATAATCATAAAATATGGGCTGCTTCCACCTTCCACATATTCCACGAGCCATGACAACTTGCACATATTTACTGGGTCCTAAGGTTCTGTCACTCTTCTTATCATATTCATAACAGCTTTGAATTTTCATTTCATCAAAGAGTAGGACACATGCTTTTTCCATCATTGGCAGAGCTGTGTCTTTTATCAGTGTCAGTACTGTGTTAAGTATACCTGAAACAATTGAAATTGAAGTAGTTATATGTTATTCAATCTTAGTTACATGCATAATATTAATCATAAAAATTAATAAACAATCAACAATGCTGAATGACTAAAAAATGACATTAAACATGGGATGAGAAAGCTCTGAAGAACACTCACACTGATGCAGATCCTAGAATGTTTTCATCAAATTACATATTCAAATATCTATAATTTGTAAAAAGCAACGCTGATGGTTTTACTCTTCATGGAAGCAATCATAGTTGCACAATTGTTACCAAAGTATGTTTTCAAGTATACCTAGACAAATGACCAATACAAATCTATACCTATCTATCTATCTAAATACCTGGTTCAATATTAATTTTACTAGCCCATCTTCTCAAAGTGGATACTGCAGGAAGAGGATAACCCCTTTTTCTGAGTAAGCGGTATGACCTGGGACCACCTGCATATAAGGAAATAGCTGAAGCTACATCTCCAACACTCCACTGGATTTCCTTGGTTGATTTCAGCTTACGAAGTTGCCCTTCAGTGAAAACTTTTGAAATTTTTTCCTTTTCTTCCATTTCTCTTTGAAGTAACTGCTTCAATTTTGCAATTTCAACTTCAAGACTTGTGATGTGTTGATCAACATCACATTTACTAAAATAAAATAGATATTTAGATGATTGTATATATATTCTCATGATTATATTATTTATTATATAATTTATTCATTTTTTACCTTGTTTGAGTGGATACAGTTCTATTTTTCTCAGGAATGTTCTCTTTGTCTCCCTCACTTTCACTTTGTACTTCTGCCATTTCTACCTCTAGTTGTTGATCGATTGATTGTACAAGCTCCCTATTCAACCTTTGTCTTATTCTCCTAGTGCGAGGAGTCTCAGCCTTTGGTGATTTGATCAAATGAACAGAGGGTATTGCATCGCTTTTCAACTTCCATTTATTTTCAGGTAAACCCAACAGTTTCTCCTTTAGACGATAATCGCTTTCCACAAAATGGTTCGAACAAATTCTTGCAGTTTCAGTATTGAATGTGTGTTGCTGATAACACTTCAGAACCCATTCTTTGCGAACTTGTTTGTGTTTAGGAAAGCGGAAGAAACTGCAGGTTGAAAAGTATCTGCTTTTCTTTTTGTTGTTGTTTTTACAACCCACCACTGCACAGTACACCATAGTTCAATGTTAGATTAACTGTTTTTCACAAAATTTTAGCCACACCAGCAGATCACAAACTAATTAAACAAAGCATAAACATTAAACAAGCTAAAGTGCCATATAAAACTGAACTTCCCAGGGGATTTGGGTCTCCGAGTGACGTCACGTGTGCGAGAGAGATAACCTGATCGCATGCGCGTGGGTTTATCTTCTCAGTCATAGTATCATGCATTTAACGGATTGTTCCGCCAAAAAAGGTTAGGCTAGGAATCGTATGTTAGCATACTCTTATTAAAATTCGATTAAATACACAACTTATTTTATCACTGGGTATAACTTGACTTGAGGATATTTTTTACACGGTCCTCACCTTTGTACTGAAGATATTCACTAAAAAATAATGAATTTGATTTCTGAGGTATTCACAGAAGATTGCTACATAAGAAGAACACTGTTGCCAAATGTTGGCGTAAAAGGAAGATAACAAGCTGCGGCGTTTTATCCAGCGTGGCATATTCCTCCACTTTACTCTATTTGATAGACGCGCAGCAGTTTTTAGATATTTTTTATCAGTAGTTTTTTGACAAAGTTGAGTTCCGGACTGAATTTGCCCCGGATTCGGTGTCAGCGACCCAAAAAGCCTATTATAAGACTATTAATATTTTTTTGCCTTACTTTCCGATCCAATGCAATAAAATTGACAAACGTAGGATAAACCGGATTTTAGCCGTTTCTTCTAGTTTCATTATCAAGTCTCTCGTGAAAGCTCATGCAAGGGATATAGGAAGTATTACAATGCCTTGAACATATACAAATTTCATGCATTTTGAAATTGTGTCTAACCGCAGGACGTGCTAAGGCAACACATGGTATATGTACTTAGAGGTTCTTTGGATATTCAAGTTTTCGGACAACTTCTGACTAAACTGATAGTGAAAGGAGCACAAAATATTATGTAAAGTTCTCCAAACACGCATCAAAATCACGAAAATGGAATGGCAAAGCCAAACTGTTTCCTTACAAGTTTTGAAAAGACCTCTCATTCTCCTCGGGAGCAAATAAAATTTCCTAACACAGATCACAAGTCGGCTATCAGTATCGACTGATATTTAACAAGATTTCTCCTTCAGTCGAGATACTTTTTATTGAATCAACGCTGAACGTCTGACCAGAACCGGACTTGAACTCTTCGTTTACCATCAAACACGTTATTCTGTAGTGCAAAAATACTACATTACATACCTAGGCTGAAAAGCAAGCTATTATTGGCTTTGTAATTTTTTTATTACAGAGTACGTGACCAAGTGATTCTAGTTTGCCCAACATATCTGTGTTGATGAAAAGAATGCGGAAAAAAATTCGGGTTGTTATTTGGTTGTTGCCACGTCTAATCTTCCGAATTGCTGTTTATGTTGGTAGTTTCCGTTTCAAATTATAAACGAATTGTAGATTTGGCAAACCCTAACGGGCATCATCTTGAACACTTATTGAAATAAAAAATGATATTTTCGTGTGTTTTTGTTTTCTATCTGAACAATTTAAGATACATAAGGATTTTTCTAATTTTCTCGAAAACTGATATTAAAAAATCAAACGTCAAAATAAAGGACTTCGAAATACCTTTCAAACAAGCTATTATTCGATATCCCTTGTCATTTAAATTTTTTAAGAAAATGCCACTGGAGGGCCGAGGGTGAAAGGGAGTGAAGTAGTTTTTGGTTAAAAAGTTGTCCCCCTTGACAAATCTTTTGACATGTCTCGGCGTTTTTTCTTTTAATCACGCGTTTTCGATAAATTCTTGGTGGATGCCAAACAGCATAGCATGAGATTTTGTAGTATTGATCTTTAGCGAATGCCTCTTACAGCAATTTTCAATATCTAAGTTCAGTTTGTATGACACTAAATGTAAGTCAGATGAATTAAATGGTAGTCAGCTGAGTATCGCTTGCATTACTTTGAATATGACAGTGTTGAAGGCAAGGATGTAAATCAAATATAAGAACTCAGTAGAGTAACGGTTCCACCACGTAGCCTTGAGGTACACCGGAACATTTTCCGCCGAAACACCACCCTTGTTTTCACGTTATGGGTATGATTGCTCAAATATGATTCGAAGAAACATAGTGGCTTGCTAGAAATGCCATAAAATTTCAGCTTTTTTTCTGGTTAAATAAGGGTATATTTCAAAGAAGAAGCCTGCATGGTTTGAGTCATTGAATATATTTACAAATACACTTCTTACACATCTGTCGTATATAGATAATTATGTACAGCTGGATAGATATGACATCAAGTTTTGGATAAATCACAATTGTATGAATATAGGTAATAAATATTTGAGTATAGTATTTCCAAAATTAGTTAAAGAAAATAAACATACAACTTCTAGAATCCTTTTTATATCAATTTTTTTTTCTCTCGATTCAATCATCAACTATTGAAAACTCCTTTCTGGATCTATGATTGATATCTTCCCCAATTTCAGAAATTCTATACTAAGGTGACCTTCATTTTACATAGGTTAAGTACATAGTTACATTGAAAATACATCGAAAATATTGCTTAGATTGCTTTTTAGTCCAATATATTCTACAAGTGTCACCTCAAACTCATAATATTTTTTGTTATATCAGAATCATTATCACGAGTAACATTTCACTATGCTGGAAATGTAAATTCATATATACAGGGTGTTCTATACATACCAAAAATAAAAGAAATTTCGGAATACTATATTTTCCATTGAGAATTATTAAGTACTTTTTAATTTCTTTATGGCACCAAAAACAATCATGACCTTTGAAACATCGGCGTTGTTTGTTTCCTCTTTCCTCGATATTGGAAAGTGGAGTCTGAAACATCTGCCAACGGTCTGATAGCGTATTCAGGATTTCGTCTAGGGGGCGGGGTGCAAACGATATTTGGAACGTGGAACGTCTAGAATTTATCCTATTATTGCTCCTTAAATCCATTGTGTTCTATCTGGTCAAGGCCAGCTTGAAAAAAAAACATGGAAAATGCTCAGAAATCCTCAAAAAGGCAATATTTTATTATATGAAAACAAAATAAGTACTAGTGTAATAATATTAAAGATTCAAACATAAAAAACTTCATTGCTGGTAACAAAAAAAAAATAAAACATTCTGAGGGACTCCGAGACATATCCCAGTCGATTCCACACAAAACAATGTTTTGATTGCGAAAACGGACACGACACGGTTAGGATGGGAGGTAAAAGTCAGGCGGGTCTGTCTGGCAGGCACATCGCGTGGCGGCATCGTGGAAGAGGGCTATGAGGAGCAAAGCGCGTTGGTGTAGCGATACAAGAGAGCTAGATCGCCGACGGCCCGCCTGTGCGAAAGGGTCCCGAGACTGTGTGTTAGAGAAGAGTCATCGATCAGTCGAACAGCCCTCCTCTGGTCAGCGTCGAGCATAAATAATGTAGTCGGGGCAGCAGCACCCCAAATGTGTGAGCAATACTCGAGGCTAGGCCTTATCTGGGCCTTGTATAGAGTGAGAAAGTCCTGCGGAGAAAAGTACTTCTGAGCCCTAAACAAATAGCCTAACTTTTTCCCAGCAGCTGCCGCTCTTGACGAGATGAGTTCGTACCAGACCAGGTCCTCGGTGATCTGGACTCCGACCTGTCGAAGTGAATGGCTCTTTGGCAGAGCTCGGCCATCCATCGAAACTGGATAAGCTTTAGGACGCTTTTAGTTCGTCAAGGTACAGTACAGTGTTTTGGAAGCATTAAACTTTACAAGATTGTTGCGTGTGCCCAAGCAGTGGTAACCTCCAGGTCTCTCGTCAGAGAGGAAGTCGTCGCTAGTCTTCTATTTTCCAGCTCAGCGGCATAGATCGGCTGTCACTCTGAATTCCTGCATGTAGAGTGCTATCATCAGCGAAACTGTGGTTTGGGTTGATCGTGCAGGAAAGGAGGTCGTTGATATGTAAGAGGAACAGTGTCTAAGCCAGGACCGATCCCTGAGGATCACCCCCGCTGTCGTTGTAGGATGAAGAGGAGAACCCGTCAATTACGACGGATATCTTGCGGCCAGAGACAAAGTCAGCCACCCATCTGCAAAACTTTTCTGGGAGGCCATAAGATGGAAGTTTGCTTAAAAGGGCAGCGTGTCACAGCTGATCGAACGCTTTCGTGATGTCAAGAGCAACGACATAAGCCTCACCATAAGACTGGATGAGTTTACTTCACAATTGCATGACGTAAGCTAGGAGGTTCCCTGTGGATCGCTGGTGCCGGAAACCATACTGTCTGTCGCTAATCAAGCTGTGACGTTCGAGGTAGTCCAGAAGCTCGCGATTTAGGCACCTGTAAATCACCTTACTTACGATATAACAGAATACAGAGCTATAGGCCTGTAGTTTTGTTGATGTCGAGCGACAAGAGCACTCGTCTTACGGTCTTACCTGAATGTTACTTCCCGCATAGTGTAGGGAACCCTTTGGATTGACGACACTTAGGACGTCCATGGTGGAGTTGGCAGCAAAGATCTTGGCAAGGACTTCCGCCTTGGCCTTTGAGTCCGATACAATCGTTCCATACTGACACGTAAGTGGTGGAAGGCTGTTGTGTGAGAGTTTCTTTTCAATTTGCTTGGCCAGCGTCCAGAAAGACTGACTGCCATTGCGCTGTGACCCTGGTTTAGGCACTTTCACTGTATGAGGGATGTATTCCTCCATTCCGACGTGGATAATTTTGGTTATCCGAGAACAGACAGCCGACGCATCCGCGTCAGTGAAACAGACATCTCTCCAAGGAAAGGTAGAAAAGAAGTCTCTGAGCCCCTCCCAGTCGGCATGTCCGTAATGCTAAATTATGCGGCCTGTGCGAGTTTCTGCTGCCACAGCGGGTTCTGACTGAAACCTAACCTCCACAACACCGTGGTCTGAGCTGCCCAGGGGGGACAGGACAGCAGTGCTGTAAGGGATAGGATGCGTGGTCAGAAAGAGATCCAGCAGGCTACTGGCACGTGACGAGACGCGTTGGGAAAAGAGTAGGGCCCATCACCAGCTGGGTCAGTCCTTGAGTAAGAGCGAACGCTTCAACTACTGCATCGGTCTTGTTTGAGCACAACCAAAGCAAACTATGGTCATTGAAATCACCGAGGAGAACTACTTCTGAAGAGGGGTGATATCGATGATCAGGAAGTCGATCTTGACAGCGAGGTATTCAAGGTCATCCCAGTTATGGTCCGAGTGAGAGCGATAAAGGCAGCAGATACATTTGGGGGATGTTTTGGAGTTCACGCGAAGCCACAGAATGTCCTTCCGGTCTGGTTCCAGAGAAACATCTCTGCAGCAGGAAAGACTGCTGCGGACTAAGACCACAACTCCCCCATTCTTTCTCAGATTGGAGTGCACCTCGTAATTTGGGAAGCTAAGAATGGTTAATCGGTGCGGACTCTGAGATTTTTGACTCCGCCAAGAAAAGCATGGCGGGACGATTGGATTGCAAATAGTGATGAACAGCATCAATGCTGTTAATCCCGCAGATGTTCGCGAAACAAATTTTATCTTCGATGTTCCCTCGAGTCCACCCTCCACCCGTCCATTCAGAGAATGGAGTGAGTTTACATCCGGAATTCTTAGTACTCGAGGGATCCACCATCATTAATTTCTTTGTTTTGGAAGATAACCGCTGCATAACTTAGGTGTGGAAATATGCGGACATTTATAAGACACCCTGTAAAAAGCTAGCGGGTGGTACCGACTCGGTCGACTGGTCCTTGTCTACCACCTTTTTGCGTGTTAATGACATTAAATAGACCTAAAGTGGCGCGTTGGCGGACTTGTACCGCCACCCGGCAATCGGTACTGGGGTATTCCTTAACGCGTGTACAATCACTTGAACGGGAAGAAGTTGTATACTGGATACAACTTCCGGAACAAGCATTTGCCACGGCCCCGCTCAGTAGGGATTTACGGCATTGTTGTTGTTTTCGAACCGGTATTGTAGGTAGTATGCTTCTGTCACCATGATGGGTCAGAAAGTAACACAATGGTGTTAGATGACAATAGCAAGTGTCAGACGTCTAGGGGGGGGGGCGCCCCCCCCCCGCCACTGAAATACATTAAAAAAAGTAGTGGTTCGACCAGTCAGAGCGCTTTTATTTATCAGTTTTCAAAACTAAACGCGAAACTTTGTGAATCCGACATTTGATCTGCCTAAGGTTAGTAGAGCTGGAAAGATCATCTTCATGTAGATTGTCCCACACTCTCGTTACCCTAGGGACAAAGGAGCGGTCGTATCGGCTACACCTAGTTCGACACGGTTAGGATGGGAGGCGGAAGTCAGGCACATCGCGCGGCGGCATCAGGGAGGAGAGCTGTGAGAAGCAAAGTCCATTGGCGTAGCGGTAGACGAGAGCCAGATCGATATTAGAGGATAGGTCCTTGTGCAGAGTGTTGGGGCCATGTGGAGAAAAGTACTAAACAAGTACCCTAGCTTTTTCCCAGCAGCTTTTGACGAGATGTGTTCGTGCCTGATCAAGTCCTTAGCGAAATGAACGGCTTTTTGGTAGAACTCGGCCATCTATCGACACCGGATGAGCGCTAGGACGCTTTTTGTTCGTCAAGGTACAGTACTGTGTTTTGAAACCATTAAACTGTACAGTATTGTTGTGTCCCCAAGGAGTGATAACTTCCAGGTATCTTGTCCGAGGAGAAGTCGCTGCTATTTGTTGTTTTACCTGAGCGTGCAGACCTTCTCTACCTCAGTTTAAGACTTGGGAATTGTCAGTATAAAGAATAAGCCAGCTAATTCCAAGTTTCCGGCAACAACGGGTAGTATTCAACCTTCGTAGTGGACGAAGAAGAGGCACAGTGCGAACGTTTAAGTTGCGAGAAATTATCGAATTCGCTATGCAAAGGGGACGAAGCAGAAAATGGACTTCACTTGCGTGATACAGGGTGGTCCATAAGTCCTTTGAAATTTCAAATTTGAATAAAATTTAACGGGTGAGCGTGAGCGGCGCGGGCGAGGTGGGGGCAGTATCTTCAGTGTCTGGGAATTCAGTCGCCATGGAGTGTTTCACTGGAGCGGATCGTGCTTTTTGTGGGCGCGCGTTTTATCAAAATAATGATTCGGCAACCATTGCGCGGCGTAAATATCGAGAATACCACAATTTACACAATTTTACAAAGTGTCCAACAGCTCAAACGATTAAGGGTTGCTAAGTTCGAAGAGACTGGTTCGACGTTAGATAAACAGCGGTGGAGTCGACCAAGGACAACTCGTATTGAAGAAAACATCAACATTGTGGCACAGTCTGTTCGTCAAAATCCTACCCAGTCTACTCGTAAGCGTTCCAGTGCACTAAACGTATAAAAAAAAAAAAGAACATCTTTACAGCGGATTTTAAGGAAAGATTTACGTCTGCACGCTTACAAAATTCTGTTAGTGCAGGAATTAAAAGATAATGACGCTATTCAGAGACTAAACTTTGCGAATGAAATGTTGAATCGATTTTCTTCGCTCAATAATGTGTTGTTCTCGGACGAGGCTCACTTCCATTTGAACGGGCATGTAAATAAACAAAATTGCCGTTATTGGAGCCCCGAAAATCCAAGGCGTAAGCATCAGAAGCCCTTACACAGCCCTAAAGTTACAGTTTGGGCTGCTATGTCAGCGCATGGCATCGTAGGCCCTTATTTTTTTGAGGACGACAGAGGTCGCGCATTAACTGTTACTTCGGAGAGGTATGTAGCAATGATAGAAGAGTTTTTGACACCAGCGTTGCAGAATTTTCCAGGCTATAATACGCAGACCTGGTTTCAACAGGACGGAGCAACTGCCCACACCTCCAACACTTCTATGCCCGTCGTCTGTCAACTTTTTCCCAGCAAAGTAATTTCTCGAAGAGGAGACATTTCCTGACCACCACGTAGTCCAGATTTGACCCCAATAGACTTCTTTTTATGGGGCTACCTCAAGAGTAAAGTGTACGACACCACTCCGCGATCAGTTGATGTCCTGAAAGAAAATATCCGAAGAGAAATGGCAAGCATTACAGTGTTGACTTGCCGCGCAGTCATCGACAATTTTAGACGTCGTTTATATGAGTGCCGTGATCGTAATGGATTGCATTTAGACGATGTGATTTTTAAAACATAATTCCCATTCAATAAAGATGATAACAAAATATAATAATTCTTCATAATGTCACTAGTTTGGTTTTATTCCTTTTTTTCCAGCTCAAAGGACTTATGGGCCACCCTGTACTATATCTTTCACAACTAATTTCCCATTAGTATAGCACATTTAAAAAATATTCAAATCTAATCGTTCTTTTCGATGAAAGGTGAGTACTTATTTAGTATTTTTTTTACTTTTTCGTTGTTATTTCACCGCACATTATCTTTTTTATTACAAACGTAGTTGTTTCTGAAAACGAAAATCCGAACTTCAGTACACTCTGTATCGGGTATTATAGTACTTATATTCGTCTAAATTTGAAATTAAATATAGCGAAAATGTTGGCGATCCTGACGAAAAAACTACATAAAGTTATCCATGGTCCTTTGACTAAAGTTGAGCTCGAAGTTATTCCACAAAATGAAAACAAAGCATCATTTCAAAAATTTGCGTAATTCAATCTTAACATTAAGTGGGCTTCTTTGTTGTAGGTGAATGTTGTACTTTCTGTCCTATTTAAAATGTTAACACAAAAAAATAATACCTTCAAAGGTCATCAATTAAAAAGTCGAAAAACGATTAATTCTCATGATCAAGAATTCGGGGAACGTACAAAAATTAAGTATCATCTATGACTTCACTCTCCAAATTCCATCAAAATAGGTACTGCTATTGCTGAGCACTTCGCCATGGAAAAAAGTTACAGATACCAGACCAATAGATACCTATAAGTGACATATTGTCTAAGAGCCGTTTTACACACAAAAGAATTACTCCGAAAATTATGGTCATAATTATGCCGAAAATTTGCATGGAAAAAATATTGAAGATTTTCTCTACAACCTGTATGACACAAGCAAACAAAATTTCGGAGTAATTCATATCCTGCGCATTAGAGTAATATTTTCGAATGGACATAACCTTAACGGGTATGACAACAGACGTCGTTGATTTAAATTTATTTTTGAAATCGAGATCTTGGTTAATATTATAAAACTTCTCAATGCTTGGACTATCGCATCCAGCGCCTGACACCGCAAATTTCTGTTTTTGTAATTGAGTGACTTCACCTTGTACAGGCTTGGCCATTTTTGGTACTCCTCCAACAACAGTGTAACTTCTTCGCTTCTTCCCGATTCCACGACATTATGAATAAACAATAACAATAAACGCTCCTTCGTACGACTCGAACAGGACCACACCCACAAATGTTAAGTGAGGATATGTTGTTGACGTTGACATTTGATTTGATATTGACATGCACGGAAATAACCCTCTGCGCCGATTCTCGCGCATATTCTATAGAACGGGTTTTATATTTTTACCATGAAAATTTTCACAAGAATTCTTTTACGTGTAATACGACAGCAAAAATTTTCGGCATAATTATGACCACAATTTTCGGAGTAATTATCTTGTGTGTAAAACGGCTCTAATACATGCATTGCATTTGGAAAAAGGTCGTAATTCTCGGCAATCAAATTAAATTGAGGTAGAAATAGCTGGAGTTATGGAGAAGATTGGCATCTTTTATCCAACATTGCATAAGGATATAACATATCCTTAGCACAAAGGCATTTCAGTATGTAGGTCGTATATACAGGGTGTTCGAAAAATATACGGAGATATCTTAGAGGGTGACTCATTGTTAAAAAATATGCAAAATAATTACTCGATTCTATTGAAATTTGGCAATATTATTTGTTGTATCAAGAGGCTAATTTAGCCCTAAATAGACTAAAATTATTATGTCCAGGGGGCGTCCGGGGGCACCTTGGCGAATATTATTGGAAAACAAATGTACTCCTTTGCTTTTTTGGAACTTTAATATTAGTTGTTTGATTGAGAATCTAAAAATACAACTTCTTTGCCTCTTGTATTTTTTCGTATCTCACTTCGTCTTCGAGAAAAAAAAATTAAAACCGTTTTATTGTATGTCACTGGACAAAATTGGTTTATTAATTTTTGCAAGTGCTTCGGAAAGCAAAAAAAAAAAAAATTGGAAACAGTGTTATTGCAACTTCTCCAATAGGTATCATGACACAGTACATTATAACAAATTAAGAAAAAGAAAACAAATTCATCACCTTGTGTATTGAAAACTCTGCATCCCCGGACCCATGTTTATAAAAACTTTTTTTCAGATTTTTTAACAAGGAATCACCCCCTAAAATATCTCCGTCTATTTTTCGAACACCCTATATAAGCTAGTCCTTTTTAGGTCTCCCCCACCTTATGTGATGGATAATATCTACGTTATTTATCCGTATATGAATAATAATGATGTTAATAAAGAATTCAGTGCTTTTCTGGTCAGCCTTAGTGCTTCAGCTTCTTGAAGCCTGACGGACCCCTCAGAATTGTCTTGTCTTTTCCAATGTTCGTAGATGGATCACATACAGCCTTAAATGCATCACAATCAATGAAAATAAAAAATATCGAATTTCGTTAGGGTTACAAAGTTTTTATTTTGATTCCAAAATATCAATTATCAATGTTAAACTTTCCAATTTTTTTGATGTCTTAGATTTGGCAGAGCACAGTTCTAATACACGTCATTCGGTAAAATGCAATCTGTTCTTTTAAATTCCAAATATCCAAATAAACTTTAAAATCTAAATAAAATAATTCATCAAATCTAGGCAAATTCTTTTACCTGAAATTTAATAAATATAATCAAATTGTTTTACTTGGAGCAGGTAAACTGATTTTATTAGTTCATAAATTTTGAATAACTTGGTGTATTCAATCTAAGTAAACGGTTTAATACATTTAATTAAACAATTTCGTTTTATTTTAATTAAACTAGTTTCATAGATTCAAGTAAACTGTTTTAGAAATCGGAGTTCAATTAAACTGAACTTGTTAGCTGTCATATAGTTGATTGAACTTTTTGAATGGGCGAATTAAAATTTGTGGAGAACGAGAAATGCCGGATTTACTGGAATTACTCGTTCCCCAGGGTCGTGTTGGTGCAGGCGAATCAGCCTGACATAGTCATTCTCGACCGCGAACGGAAGGCGATGTTCGTTATTGAGTTTTCGGCTCTCCCGAAGTGAACATCGTCTCCAAAGACGAGGAAAAATGGACCAAATATCAGGAACTTCTCAATTAGCTTCGCAGGCTCTGGCGAGACCACAGTCAGTCTTCTAGTCATGACCATTGGAAGTTTGCCTGGGAAGAGGAACACACTGCTAACTGCAATTAAATCCATACGGCGAGCATTTTAGCCGGAAGAATGCAGAAAGCGGCCATCCTCGGTTCCCTCCGTCTACTTAGGACTCATGACTTGCGGACCAACTAGTTTACCTCACAGTGTGAGGAGTGACTAGTTGTTAATGGAACAGCAGCTTGGTGTGTCAGAGCCCAGGTTGCCTATTTTACTTTTCTTTTTCCTTTTTTTTAATAATAATAATAGTAGATAGTTTTTATTGTCAAAAACTTATGTATAAAATTGTAATTATATTTGAATAAAAAAAGCAGTCTAAACACGTAATTTAAACAGTGCATCTGCATAAGTAGCATGTGACACACTAAAGCCTCCACCTCCGTATATTACGGTTTAGTGGGCGAGGACCTTAATGCGGTATGTGTGACAATAAGCCTGGAAAGCAAAAGAGCTAAAGGTAGCTTACCGACCACAACATTTGGAAGTTCCCGAATTATATCAGGAACTAACCCTCAGTGAACAGTGTAACAGAATATATTCAGGCCAGTTGAGAAATATTATTCGCACCCCCGTGATGTAACTATTGCTCCCTCGACGCATTATTAGATGAATGGAGGGGATGAAAGCAAAGGAGGGATGATAGGGAGAACGAGGGTAGCAACTCGGTCGCTTAGGGCCGGTGCGATGGTCTACCGGGATTTCAGCAGTGACGTAACCAAATGGATAGGGTGTGGACAAGTCAGGACTGATTATTTTATTATTTCCTATCAATTCTTGGCTGTCACGTTTAACTTAGTAATCAATTCTTGGGTTTGATCGTTGACATAGTTTTATTGGTTCTACGAGGGAGGTCTGATAAGTACTTATCCTCACCGCCCGATGGCGTCACTATCGCAAGAGAAATTTGATATCGTGTAGTACATTTTCGTAGACGTCTACTGTCAAATTTTCAGCCGAATCGGACTCGTAGTTTTGTTTTAACCACGTGTGGAAGCGGAAAAAGAGCAATATCGGTCAGTGGTTCGATTCTTGTTTTTGGGATCCACAAGGTGTTATCTACATCGACTACCTCGAGAAAGGCAAAATGATCACAGGGCTCTACTATGCCGAATTATTGGGCCAATTCGATGCCAAATTGCTCAAATTAGGCTACGAACTGCTGCCCCATCCATCGTATTCTCCAGATTCCCAGATCCTCCAATCGAACGAGGAAGGTTTCGTGACCGTCGACGAAACATTGATCCACTGGTACACACCAGAGACCAACGAACAGTCGAAACAGTGGACTTCACCCGGCGAAGGTGCTCCGAAGAAGGTGAAGGGGTCGTCCGGAAAGGTGATGGCCACAGTTTTCTAGGAGACACAAAGTCTGATCTAAATCGACTACCTGGAAAAGGGCAAAACACTCACAGGGCTCTTGAGCTGATTCGATGCCGAATTGCTTTCACCTCCGGTTGGTCGAATTAGGCTACGAACTCATCCACCGGATTCTCCAGATTTCGCCCCGTGCGACTTATTTTTGATTCCAAACTTTGCAGACCTCCAGGAAACGTATTTTTCAGACGGGTTAAAAAAGTTGGAGCATCGCTGGGTCAAGTGTTTCGAGCTGAAAGGAGACTATGCTGAGAAGTCGGAACCAAGACCGATCCCTGTGAAATACTTGCGTTGACGTTGTGGGGTGAAGAGTATAACCCGTCAATTACGACGGATACCTTGCGGCCAAAGAGAGAGTCAGCCATCCATCTGCAGCATCTGCAGAGATCGGCTTGTCACTCTGAATTCCAGCATGTAGAATGTCGTCATCCGCAAAGCTGTGGATTGGGTTGATCGTGCAGGAAAGGAAGTCGTTGATATGTAAGAGGAACAGTGGCTGAGCCAAGACCGATCCCTGGGGAACACCCGCGTTGACGTTGTGGGATGAAGAGGAGCAAAACTTCTCTGGGAGGCCATATTATGGAACTTCGCAAGAGAGGCCAGAGTGCCACAGCTGATCGAACGTTCTCTTGATATCAAAAGCAACGACATGAGCCTCACCATAAGACTGAAAGAGTTTACTCCATAGTTGCGCGACATAATCTAGGAGGACCTCTGTTGATCGCTGGTGCCGGAAACCATACTGTCTGTCGCTAATCAAGCCATGACTTTCGAGGTGGTCCAGAAGCTCGCGATTTATGCTCCTCTCCATCACCTTATTTGCAACAGAAAGCAGAGCTATAGGCCTATAATTGTAAGGTATAGCCTTATATCCTTTTTTTGGGATGGGTTTGACAGTTTTCTGGGAAGGTGCAAAATTCGTAAGGTACCTGGACGAGACGCGAAAGGACTGGAACTTTGTTGATGTCGAGTGACAAGAGCCACCCGTCTTACGGTCTTATGCCTGACTGTTACTTCCCGCATAGCGTAGGGAACACGTAGGGAGACGTACATGGTGGATTTGGCAGCAAATATCTTGGCAAGCACTTCCGCCTTAGGCTTTGAGTCGGTTACCATCGGGCCATCCTGACACGTAAGTGGTGGACGGATACTCTGTGAGAAGTTCCTTTGAATCTGCTTGGTAAGCGTCCAGAAAGACCGACTGCCATTGCGCTGCGACATTACCCTGTGCCTAACTTTTATATGGTGCTGGTCTTTGGCATTGCGAACTGCTTCGTTATATTTGTTTCTGGACTTGACGTCGGCTTGTCTGTTATCCACAGTGGGGTTTTGTAAGAAGGTGTCGCACGATTTGTTCAACCAGTCATTAGACCCTGGCTTGGGCACTTTCACTGTGTGAGGGACGTATTCCTCCACCCGAACGTGGATAACTTCGAAGAGACACGAAAGAACTGGAGCAAGCTCCGCTACACACCTCTTCAATACAACGGCAGAAATCAAGTCCGACCCAGAAGCTGTAATGATGTCGAGCGACAAGAGCACGTAGAGTATGAATTTTAGCTTGACGCTACCCACTATGGCGAAATGCTGTAAAGCGCTTCCGCGGTGGGATGCATGGCGAACGATTGAGTATGACGTTTTTGAAGAATCTCACAGAAAGAATCTGTTGAGCTTTCCTGCCTGAGAGTGGCTATAAAAGCTTTCCTCTATCTAAAAAAAGACCCTTAGCGACAAAAAACGTAGACGTATACTTCATTTTCTGCTTCCTGCTTCCTCGCATCCCATATTCTTATTCCGAAAGTTATCAATAGCTTTAGCCATTTTAGGACTCCATTTCCTTTTATGTCAACCAAAAACTTGTTTGTCCGATACAATTTCAATCTACTAAATCTACCATATTCTCAAGAAAGACCAACCCAGGATCTTGATATTCAAGTAAATATTAAGTTGTAAAGGCTTACTTGCAAATATCTAGGGATAACGCAAATTAAGCCCACAAGCACAGTTGGTAATAACGATATATCAGAGAATGAAGGACCAATGAGTCCGCTTTAGGATACTTTCCTTTATATGGTTTCCATTGTACATTACTACCTAACGAAATTTAAATCTAATGTAAGCAGCATGTTCAGTTTAAAATAAGTACATATGTATATATCCCACAGCTTTGTTCCAGTGTCATTATATACAAAGCTATGATACCAAATATTTTTGTGAGCTCCAGTCATGTAAAAATAAGATACAGTGTCCTGAAGTTGAGTCTTTCGTTTTCAGAAACACCTACGGTCGGAATAGTAAAGCTAATGTGCGGTGAAACAGAAGTGAAAAAGTAAAAAATTAAACAAAGAAGTACTCACCGTTCGTATGCAGAAAAATTCCAAGAACGGCTCTGCCACATTATACGATCAGATCGAAAGTTACACAGTAGTGTAGTTATATTGTACATTCCACAAAGTCCTTATGTAAATTGTAGCTGATCCGTGTGAACATTTGCAATTTACAGACTTAGAAACACAGCGAGCTCGAGGTTATTTTTAATATAAATTCATTCGATATCATGTAACATTTTATTTGGGCAGTTTTACTTTCAGATAAATACTAGTATGATTGGTATATAAATTCTAATGATAATGGACAAAGTAAATCAATCTACGCGACTCTATATCGTCTGAGAAAGCGATCTGCATACACTCGCGAAGCCTCAGTAGCATTTTGAAGACACCCTAAATTAAAATCATGTCGACAAGTTCGATATTGCTGTACCAGTGTGCAATTTAAGTTTATTCGATATGACGTAAAATTTTATCTCGGTATTTCCACTTCCAGATGAAGACTAGTATAATTGATATATAAATTCTAACGATAAGAATGGACAGAATAAACAAATGTACGCGGCTCTATATCATCTGAGAAAGCGATCTGCATACACTCGCGAAGCCTCGATAGCATTTTGAAGACACCCTAAATTAAAATCATGTCGACAAGTTCGATATTGCTGTACCAGTGTGCAATTCAGGTTTATTCGATATGACGTAAAATTTTATCTTGGAAGTTCCACTTCCAGATGAAGACTAGTTCAATTGGTATATGAATTCGATAAGAATGGACAGAATAAATCTACGTGGCTTTGAACGTCTGCGAAATCGATCTGCATACACTCGCGAAGCCTCGGTAGCATTTTGAAGACACCCTAAATTAAAATCATGTCGACAAGTTCGATATTGCTGTACCAGTGTGCAATTTAAGTTTATTCGATATGACGTAAAATTTTATCTCGGTATTTCCACTTCCAGATGAAGACTAGTATAATTGATATATAAATTCTAACGATAAGAATGGACAGAATAAACAAATGTACGCGGCTCTATATCATCTGAGAAAGCGATCTGCATACACTCGCGAAGCCTCGATAGCATTTTGAAGACACCCTAAATTAAAATCATGTCGACAAGTTCGATATTGCTGTACCAGTGTGCAATTCAGGTTTATTCGATATGACGTAAAATTTTATCTTGGAAGTTCTACTTCCAGATGAAGACTAGTACAATTGGTACATGAATTCTAACGATAAGAATGGACAGAATAAATAAATCTACGTGGCTTTGAACGTCTGCGAAAGCGATCTGCATACACTCGCGAAGCCTCAGTAGCATTTTGAAGACACCCTAAATTAAAATTATGTCGACAAGTTTGATATTGCTGTACCAGTGTGCAATTCAGGTTTATTCGATATGACGTAAAAGTTTATCTTGGAAGTTCCACTTCCAGATGAAGACTAGTACAATTGGTATATGAATTCTAACGATAAGAATGGACAGAATAAATAAATCTACGCGGCTTTGAACTTCTGCGAAGGCGATCTGCATACACTCGCGAAGCCTCAGTAGCATTTTGAGGACACCCTAAATTAAAATCGTGTCGACAAGTTCGATATTGCTGTACCAGTGTGCAATTTAGGTTTATTCGATATGACGTAAAATTTTATCTTGATAGTTCCACTTCCAGATGAAGACTATTATAATTGATATATAAATTCTAACAATAAAAATGGACAGAATAAACAAATCTACGCGGCTCTATATCATCTGAGAAAGCGATCTGCATACACTCGCGAAGCCTCGATAGAATTTTGAAGACCCCTTAAATTAAAATCATGTCGACAAGTTTGACATTGCTGTACCAGTGTGCAATTTAGGTTTATTCCGTATGAGGTAAAATTTTATTTTGATAGTTCCACTTCCAGATGAAGACTAGTATAATTGGTATGTAAATTCTAACGATAATAATGGACCGAGAAAACAAATATACGCGGCTCTGAACGATAACGTCTGGGAAAGTGATCTGCGTACACTCGTGAAGCTTCGGTAGCACTTTGAAGACTACTCAAATTAAAATTGCGTCGACAAGTTCGATACTGCTGTACCAATGTGCAATTTAGGTTTATTCGATATGATGTAGGATTTTATTTTGATAGTTCCATTTCCAGATGAAGACTAGTATAATTGGTATATAAATTCTAACGACAAGAATGGTCCTAGTAATCAAATCTACGCGGCTCTGAACGATAACGTCTGGGAAAGCGATCTGCGTACACTCGCGAAGCCTCGGTAGCACTTTGAAGACACCTTAAATTAAAATCATGTCGACAAGTTCGATATTGCTGTACTAGTGTGCAATTCAGGTTTATTCGATATGACGTAAAATTTTATCTTGGAAGTTCCACTTCCAGATGAAGACTAGTATAATTGGTATATAAAGTCTAACACCCTGTATTTTAAAGAAATTATCATTATGAACAAGTTGGTGATTTGATAGAGATCGAAAAGTCATCAGAGAATATGATGATACACACATAGCTTCAGTGTCAAGATCATGTATCTATTCCTAGTGAATTTGTATATGAGCCACACTAGCCTTTTGCTAGAAGATATAACAAAGAGAGACACTATACGATAAGGCAGGGATGCTGGCGACTCACTTTTTTCGATCCATCTCACTTTTACTTACTTTTCATTGAAAACATTCACTTTTCTCACTATTTTCTCTGTCGCTGTACCTATTGTAGTTTAAGAACGTTTTCGAGGGATCTGTCCCCGTTCTCAAGCCCCACAGGGTTCTCGCCAATATGTATTTCATGAGAGATTACTAGGATGAGTTAAAATCTACGTTGAATTTTAATTCAGCTTTGCTAAACGCACTCTCTCTCTCTATATATATATATATATATATATAGAGAGAGAGAGAGAAAGGTCTTCTAGCTATTTTATACTACAATGTGTAGGTTGACTCTTGTTGGAGACTTCGTGTCTCATATTTTCCCCTCCATCTTCGTTTCCTCAGGTTACACCCGTATCTGTATGTATGGGCATGTGTATGTACTTTTGTGGTTGCATATGTGCATTCATTTCGGGCCTGATGAAGCCAACAAGCAGAAATACGTATTGCGCGGGTTACCTATTATATTTTCTGCTCGTAACCGCTTTGCTTCTTATTGCGAAGTTTGCCCATTATTTCCCTATTTTTTGTGATATTCCTTTATTCGCATGATCATTTTCTCTTTGTATATATATATGTGAGCAGTAGTCATTGCCATTGCCAACGACCAGTTGGGTAAAAAATACAATTAATTGTTAATTGGGAAATTGGCAAACTTTTAGGCTTTACCTTTAGATCCTGATGAAGGCTCCATAGAGAATTGCCGAAAGCTTGATTTTATCGTCAAAAGAGTTAAATAAAGCCTAAAAGTTTGCCAATTTCCCAATTAACAATTAATTGTATTTTTTGCCTATATATATATATATGCACTAGGAATTTCAAATTCGGAAACGGTAAGCAATACAATACGAAATCGTTGTTGAAGGCAGAGGATTCTTAGAGAGATAGAAAATACGAATTCACTCTAGACCGTTTCCATTTTCTCCTGACTTAATTTAACCTGGGATTTCAATAGAAATTGCATTAACAGTAGCACCTTTTACCAGCCTACGAGTAACTTTTAGTATGTTGGTTTTGAAAATCTCACTAAGTTCATGCTGTGAGCCGCCAGCACCCCTGGATAAGGCCGAAATTCAAACAATAGTCCAGTCATATTGAGCCGTGTGAAAATTTGCAATTTACAGACTTGGTGAGTTCGAGGTTATTTTTAATATAAATTTATTTGGTATCATGTAAAATGTTAATTCCCCTTCCAGATGAAGACAAGTATGTGTATATAAATTCAGTTAAGAATGGACATGATATCAGGATCAAGGCACCGTTACATTTTCCTTTAACGTCCCGTAATACACTTTCATTGTCCGTTATTAGGACTACACGATTTTGTTTTCCTCTGAAAATATAGCGATTATAACATCAGGTCCAAAAGTCAATAATTTAATAATTAGATAAATATTCAGCTATTTACATCATACAGAAGAGTAGGTAACTACGGAAGCTGGAAATATCATAATTTGCTAGCACTAAGAATTTGATTTTCAAAGCTTTGGAAAGTAAATGACAGAATGACATCTCCAACTTCATTCGCTATTACATACATGTTTTTAGAAATCGGAAACACTAGAGTTTTGAGAAACTAGGAAAAAGTGGGTAGATTAAGCTATAGATACTCAATGGCAAAGAAAGTAGATCACCCAGTAAAAATGATTTCATTTTAATATAATTGTATATACAGTTGGATATAAATCATGATTGAATTTTGAAGTTAAACATTTGCTGTTAGGTTGGATTTCACTAATAATTTGGCTTCAGGGTGTTCTATTCCCTGTCACTGACTATATTAAAAAAAAAGAAGAAATGCATATCTTGATTAGCATCAAGTTTTGGGATTGATCTTATTATAGACAAACTAAGTGTTTCCATTTTCAAACTACCGAGTTGGCATAAAATATAGAGATGTGCTAAGTATATGGATTTTATCCAAATTGAAACACCTGATATGTATTTTCTATCCCAGTGTGAGAAGATACGAGCAAGTTCAAGGAGATTCGGTGCAATATCTGAGTCAATGTGTACATGGTGTCCCAGAAGTTGACGTCAGCCAGAAACGAGAGATAGGCCAAGTTATAATAGTTGTCAGAAAGATATAAACATAATAGTTGGTGCGGAAATTTGAACAAACACGTGAAGTTGATGACTTGCCAAGGTCGGGCCGCGTTCGAACTGTTCGAACTCCGAAAGAAAATATATATCGAGAGAGTTCGTGGAAATGTAGTGGAGCGCCCTGAGACGTCTACCAGACATCGTTCTCAAGAACTGGGTATTCGTCGCACGTCATTATGCACTATTTTAAAATAAGTCTTGCATTTGCGGTCATACAAAATCCAGTTAACCCAAAAACTTCAGCCTAGTGACCATGAAAGTCACCGGCAAGTTGAATTGTCATATCTGGGCATTAGAGAACCCTCGTGTCATCCAACAAGGACCACTACATCCTCGTCGAGTCACACTTTGGCGCGGTGTTTGGTATGGAGGTGTCATTGGACGCTGCAGGTAATTCTCTTACTGTCACTGGCGAGCGCTACCGTGATATGGTGCAAAGCTTTCTGGCCCCTCAAATTCAACAATTTAACCTGCAAAACTTGTGGTTCCAGCAGGACGGAGCAAGTTGTCACACAGCTAGGAAAACAATATTTCCGGACCGTTTAATTTCTCGATTTGGTGATGTCACCGGATGTCACCGGATTTGACGGCTCCTGACTTTTTTATGAGGATTTTTCAAAAATAGGGCTTATGCCAACAAACCAAATACTGTAGAGCAGCTGAAGAACAATATTACGGAAGCGATTGAAAATATTGCTCCCGAAACCTACGAAAAACTGATGGGAAATGTGATCAAGAGGGCGCATGTTTGCGCGGTTTCTAGAGGCAGACATTTCTCTGATATTATTTTTCATAATTTCTAAGCTTTAATAAAATATTAAGATGAAAAAATGGACGTATTTTATTTCTCACAAATCTTCAATATACAAACCAATCAGTTGCATGTCGGCCACCCTGTAGAAGCAAGCATGGCAGGGGCCAAAAGTACAGCCCACCGAATCTTGCTAAAGAACGAGCTCCACCCGAACCACGTACAGCGAGTACAATCTCTACAACTCCGGGATTGTCATCCAAGAGTTGAATTTTACCAAACAATGTTACAGGGACACCGAGAAGATCCGCGATATTCAGAGAAAATTTTATGGACTGATGAGTCGGCACAAAAAAAGATGGTTACATTAATTCACACAACTTACACGTGTGGCATGTGGAAAATCCACATTTGGTGATACAAGATAGATCACAATATCGTTTTGAACTAAACATGTGGACCGGGATTCTAAATGGGAGAATCATTCTACCCTTTTAGCTGCCAGGGTTCTTGAATGGCAAAATGTATTTAGACGTTTTCCAAATCTACCAAATTTATTGGAAGACGTGCCACTAAGCATTTACAGAGACATGTGGTACTAGAAAGACGGATGCCCGGCACACTATGCCTGTTCATTTAGTGAATATCTTGATGCGGAATACTCGAGAAAATGGATAAAACGGTCTGTCACAAATGCGTGGCCAGCCCGTTCACCTGACTCAAATCCACTCGATTTTTTTACTGTGGAGTGGTGAAGGAAAAAGCTCACTTAAAGCCAATCGAAAATTTAGCTGAACTAGGGCACAGAATAACGGAAGCAGCTGAATGTGTTTATAATGGAAGATTCGCCCGTGTGATGTCAAGATGTCAAGTTTGGATTGCTGCTGAACACTTATTGTGAATTTAATAAATATATTCACGAATTAATAAAAGTGGCGTTACTATCTGTCTCGCTATCACTACGTACAATAACACTGTCCGTTACTGCGTTTAAGAAAAAATTGAAATTTGTAGTAATGGGAACTGAAAAAATCAACAGAGGACGTAGATTTATCCGATTTTTTTCAAGTCTATAATTTGAAAAGTACACCACATATTTATTTACATTTCTCCGATAAACTTGGGCTATACCTTGTTTCCGGCTTGACGTCGACTTCTGGGACACCATGTATATGTATGCATCACTTTTTTGTTACATGGCTGCTTATTTCACTGACTTGTCAATAAAATCCACGATTTTATCCGGTGGAGGTACATTCGAGGAGATCCGATGTAATCCACGAAAATCTGTGGTCTGCGGCAGGTGTTCCACAGGGATCGGTTTTGTTCCCAACATTGCTTCTGTAGCGCATTAATGATCCTATATATCTCAGACCCAGTGTACATAGTGATTTAATATTACTTCTTGGAACAGTTTTCATCATGTAAACTTGTAAACAATTAGGTCTCTGTCGCGTTAGTCTTTTGGGACAACATCCATATACGAGAAGCCTATATTTTACGTGACATCGGCGAACCAAACGTGATAACAGAAACGACTTACGACTCTATGCCACTATGATCTTGAGACGCTTCTGCCTTAACAATGGGTTTCTCAGAACCAAGAAGCGCCTGGTAGTAGTCGACTATAGGAAAAGCAGATGCTGGTGTCCATTGCTGGATAGAAGCTGTCTCTTGGTGGTCGCTGGAAACCACATCGATATCCTCGTCATCTGCCGAATCAGGGGCTAGAAGCGAAGCCACATCGAACTGTCGTTTCCTGGAACATCTAGAGGCCGTTGCGACAGTGCAGACTGCTGTTGAAGGACCTGGGACCGGGGAAATTGGCGGGGGGCTAGGGGAATCGCCTCCGTCTTCATCTACTGCCAGACCCATGTGTTTTCGCACCTGCCGGCAAAAAAATGAGTTCTTTTGATGTATAAGACCTTCCTTGAGGCTTCCTTGAGGTACGTTCAAGGGAGGATATAAATTTTCATTTCACAGTAGACTGTAACAGTTGTTATCATCACGACCACTGCAACCAAGACTATAGTAACTCAAAAATCCTTGCTTTTGAGTTATTCTCTTTGGTGGAAGAACATGGTATCTCAGACATGCAACTATAGGCAATCAGTAAATCGTGTACGTCATATAGTATAATAGTGGCGGTTGCTCCCGCGAAACTTCATCAAATTGAGTTACTTTAGTCTCCGATGCAAAAAATCACGGAAAGCCTAACTTACTGTTAAAACTACTGTCTGACTTACTATGATTTTCGCGGCATAGTTTGAGGTTACGGTAATTAATAGCGAAAATGTTTCAAGTATCAGCTGTATTGAAAGAGCAGTTTTCGAAGCGAACTAAAATGAATTCAAGGCCCAAAATAATTCTGGCCGATGCAAAGAAGCTAAGTGCAGTTGCTGAACCGTTAAATTTAGGCAAGTTTGGTGAATTCTTTTAACACAACAAAAAGGTTCAAACATATCATCCTCTTCTACACGTTATGCATCACACTCTGTTTCTCTCATGCCTATGAAATAGAAAAGTTTAACAGAGAATTCAACTACTACAGTCCTCGGTTTTGCTAAGACGACACTTACGTGTTTGCTTTTCATTCTTTCATATCGAAGTCTGTACTTATACAGACCTATATTACAGACCTACATATATCATACTGATGAGGGCTAAAGAGCCCTATGTAAATCAAAAGCAAACAGTTTTCCTAGCATTCCTGAGGCTCACCTGCTTTTCATTTTTCTCTAAAAGCCAAGGAAGATAAAAAAACTAAGAGGACATAATATTAACAGTGTTGAAAATACAGAAGTTGAGAACGATGATAGTGGATAACACAAAGATGAATATAATTTGAGTGACTCAGATTGGCATTAAAGAGGTTTTTTCGACCATTTGTTTGAAAAATACTGTAACATTTCAATAAATATCATACTAAGTCTGGAGCAAGTATACTTTTTTCTTTAATCGATCCAACGAAAACTATAGAAGTCAACAAAATTTATTAAAAAAAAATTGTCATTTTCGCTAGGTTTGTATTGTAATACCATTTATAACCTTCTATATATGTACAAGAATTACTTCAATGTGCAACATATTTTTGATGAAATCGTCACTTTACTGACAACGAAATTAATCAGAAAATCTTCTAATGCCTATATCTCAGTTCAACCAAATCTGAGTTACAATGGTCTTAATTGCAGCGGTCGATAAGCTGTCATCGATGTCATAGAAGATTTTTCAGACAATTTGTTTTATTTGTGGTAAACGTCAATAAACAATGCAAAATAATAATGTGTCCGCTTGATCGAATTACAGCGCAATCACAGAAAAGTAAAAAACTGAATATAGGCAACCATATGCACCGAACTGCTCTGCTGGTTGCATACTACATCTGTCAGATTCAAGTACTACAGTACTTCATATTTGATGATTTGAATCTTATAAGCTGATAAAAAGACTCACCTTTCGTTGTGCTTTGCGCCTCCTGAAGTCACCTTTGCGAAAATCATCGATATTTGCTGGGTGGATAGCCCAGTAGTGGCCTTTGCCGTTTGCACTGCGTCCTGCTTTGATAAAGCAGTCGTTCAGTGACAGGTTATGCCTGTAACAAAAAAAGGCATCAAGTAGATTAACTCAGTTCATGTATTCACATGTTTTATAGCGAACGGCTATACTATAGTTAACTACCAGAATTAATGACAGTAGCAGAAGTCATCGTGCGCCGCATTTCACAAAGAACCGTCGCGTTTTCGAAGGCCTCCGCGTAATAGCAGTGGCGTACGATGAGCTTCGCTACTGTCATCAATTTTGGAATTCTACTATATTAGCCAAAAACTGGAAAAAACTAGATACAGTGAAAACCAAATACCACTGACGTCGTAATGGGTACGAGAGCGAAGCGTGAAATACGTGTATCAGGAAGAGATAGAAGCACCTCGTTGCCTAGCAACCCGAGTGACGAGGCCACTCTTTTTAACATACATATGAACACTTCTCGCTTGTACACATTACATCAGACAAATTTGAACCCCATAGATGGATTTTAGAGTGGAATTATATTCTTGAGAGTAAATGAGAAGGTCTTCTGTCCAGAGATGCAAACCATAACTTTTTTATTGATGGTCAAATTTCGAGAAATCACTTTTTCGTGTGTATTTAAGAAGAGCTGAACAGGATAAAAATATACTAAGTGACATATAAATCCGAACACCCAGATTAAATGGTTTTATTTTAATAAAAGTTGGTGAATGTATTTATCTTACTGTAAATAGCAAGTGAAAAAATGTTCAGCCTTATCAGTTGGACATTCCGGTTTTTATACTGATTTTTTTTTAATTCACTAACGCTCTAAAAATGAATATTTCAGCCGCAGTAAAGAATCAACGTTGGCGGATTTTGGTTCTTGACATCCTTTACGATCGGTTACGATGCCTAGAGTACGGAGACCTGTACCATTTCGTCAACTTAGTGAGTTTGATAGGGGCCGTATAGTGGGACTTCGGGAAGCTGGACTTTCTTTTCGGGCAATTGCAGTTAAAGTGCAAAGAAGTGTAGACACTGGGGTTAGGTGTTGTCAGGCATGGCTTCGAGAAGGCCGTACGCAAAAAGCAAGGGGCACTGGACGCCGCCGTAGAACAACAGACCGTGAAGATCGCCGCCTAAGATTATTGGCCTTAAGGGACCGTTTCTCCACTACCAGGTCCATTGCAAATGAATGGTTTGCAGAACACGGAAGACCTGTTGGCATGCGAAGTGTTTACCGACGAATGAGAAGTTTTGGCTTGTTTTCATACCGGCCACACTGGGTCCTCCCTTTAACTCGAGAACACCGACGTAATCGCCTTGAGTGGTGCAGACAACGGTCACTCTGGGATCAGGAATGGAACAGTATTGTCTTTAGTGACGAGTCTCGATTTTATTTAGGCATGCACGATGGTCGTGCCAGGGTTAGAAGGCGACGTGGTGAAAGGAGGAATCCACAGTTTTTTGTTGAAAGGCATGTTCATCACACTGTTGGAGTTATGGTTTGGGGTGCTATAGCTTATGGTTCCAGGTCACCTTTAATCTTCATCAGAGGTAACATGAACGCGCAGCGTTATATCCACGAAGTTCTAGAACCCCATCTTTTACCCTATCTTGACACCCTGGCAGATCCAACTTTCCAACAAGATAATGCCCGACCACATGTTGCAAGAGTCACGATAGACTTCTTTCAACATAATGATGTCACATTGTTACCATGGCCACCAAGATCTCCCGACTTATCCCCAATTGAGCACGTGTGGGATATGATGGGTAGGAGATTGCTCAATTTGCAACGTCCTCCTCAGACTCTACAAGCACTTCGAGAGCAGTTGGTGGTTGCCTGGAATGAGGTACCACAGGAGGACATTGACCACCTGATCAGAAGCATGCCTAGGCGCGTTGGAGAATGCGTAGCACATCAGGGTGCATCCACACATTATTAAAGGTCAAAGGGCTTTAAAGCAGTGCAATCATTTTGAAATTTTTATCATTTACCTACTTATTATGCTTCAAGTACTTATACAAAATTTTATTAAAATAAAACCATTTAAACTGGGTGTTCGGATTTATATGTCACTTAATATACTTTTAAAATGAGACTTCGCATTTCAAATTTGTTGAGGGGTATGGAAAATATTTGCTTCCAGTGTTCCGTAAAAAAGTTAAACTTTTGTTACTTTCATCAACCGTTTGATCATGGATATATCATATATATTTTCATAAATATCATTGCAGCTCTGTTTTTTTAATAACCATTGGTTTGTGATTTTTCTATTTTTAGAAATTTCTGTATTGCTAACGTACCATTAACGCATGTGGCGGACTGATTGGTAAGTGTAAGAGTAGCAAATGCTAAACTTCGCCAATCAGTCCACTGTTAATAAAGGCGTATATTATCATTATAAAATGTGTCATAGTCTGCAATTGTCACGTTGCCGTTTATTAGAAACGAACCATAAATTTTTTCCTGCGATAAAAATATCCCTCTCATTGTATTTTGACCAACCCCAAATCATTATATATATATATATATATATATATATATATATATATATATATTATATTTTCAAAGTTGAGTCATTTATTTTAATTGCTTGTAGGGCTTTTTATATTCTCTACCACTGCCGAGTAAAATCTTAGCATGTTTTGTTTATTACTCTTATCGTTTATCTAAATTTTGGAAAATATCTGTGTTATTGTATTGTTTTCAGTACGAGTCTTTGGTTCGATCAGTTGCATCAGTCTTTTAGTAGTGCATATACTTTCCTTTGTCTGATTATTTTGTGCGAAAAATGGCCCATGCTTACGAAAGCAATGAACTAGAACATAATACTACTACTACTACTACTCTCATAGTGAGAGTACCAACAAAATGCATGCTGCGGCTGCAGATTGTATGCGGACAGTTTTCCTTTCATAAATCATCCAGCCTCACGGATGTTTGTAAATTTAGTAATTAGACTTCGTGACACAGGATATTTAAAAGAATGCAGCAGCGGTGGCCGCAGTAGTAGACTCTTCGGTCTCCTGATCAGTCGCCGTGCATTGTGCGTTTTCGAACCCCATCCCAGGAGAAATTTTTCTCTTGGCTATGGATGTTGTGATTGTCCCTAGGTGGTAGACGGTCTCTGACTGTCGAACGCAGAAGTACCACCCGGCGGATCTCGTAGGCGGGGCCAGAATGTGTGCATGTGGAATGCACACGTATTCCTTCGCCAGAGTCCGTGTGGCGTTCCCCCTCACCCCTGTATCCCCCTATAGCCCCACGGTACCCATGGTAGTTGGAGTATAAAAAAAGGAACAACGAGGAGGTCACGCTGGAAGACCCGCTCAACCTGAAATGTTACAAATTGGGGAAGACATTTTAGAAATAGTCGAAGACGACCCAACAATGAGTTCAGGAGAAATGAAGATTTTACTAAATTAATTTTGTATACAGACGAGGCCACATTTACCCGAAGTGGAGTGCACAATTTCCACAACAATCATGTTTAGGCATAGAAAATCCGCATGCTGTAAAAGGAACTAAATGGCATGCTTATTGGACCCTACTTTTTCCCACCGCGAGTGACCGGTGAAATTTATTTAGTTTTTGTTAAAACGGTATCCATTTAACAATGATTTTTTCTTATTTTGCAAATTCTATATAATATATTTTTGGTATATCAACTTCTTCTGGCGAGTTCTACAAGCTGCTAAAATAAATGACTCAACTTTGAATGAAAGGAAAAGTTACTTGAAATACTGTGTCCATAGAAATATCGAAAAAATTAAAGTGCTTTGGAATTAAGAAATTTAAATATATTAGCAACAAAAGAACAAGTTGTATTCCCGGTAATAGAATATGACTCTTTGGATTACTATTATAACCATAGGAGTACCAACGTCAAAACTCCTTTTGAATTTCAAACAGTTTCTGATGTTAAAAATGCACTTTTCAGAATTAAATCGCTTGCCATGGGTGCTATTGGTATACATCTTGAAATGCTCTTATTGTGCTCCCATTCTCGTAAAATCATCCCTTACACTACGAGGGATGTCTTTTAAGTGTTGCATATGGAAATAAAACAACACGGTAGGCAGTTTTAAATGACTTTATTGTTCTTCGAAGTATTCTCCACTAAGATTAATACACATCTGCATGCGCTCGAACCAATTTTCGAAGCACTTAGTCCACTTGTTTGCTGGCAGATCCAAAACGGCATTTTTGAATGCGTCAACTGCTTCTTCTGGTGACTGGAACCTTTGAACACGCAGTCTGTTTTTCATTTTCGGGAAAGTAAAGAAATCGTTAGGACTTAGATCGGGACTATATGGAGGATGGTCCTATAATTCCACGTTTTCTTCCGTTAAATACTGCTTTGTTTTTTGGGCTGTGTGGGAGCGTGCATTGTCTTGGTGGAGGATGATTCTTCTTTTGGGGTTGATTTTTCGAAGCTCGGTGATGACTTTTGGCAAACAAATGGTGGTATATCAATCCGCAGTAACAGTTCTTTGCTCATTAAGAGGAATTGTTGCAATATGACCCGCTTGTAACACAAATGTCGCGACCATCTTTTTCGAAACACTTCGAGAACGGATGAGTTTTGTTGGCTTTTCTTCACCTTGGAACACCCAAACAGCCGACTGTCGTTTATTTTCTGGTTCATAACAGTAAATCCACGATTCATCACCACTAACAATGCTGTACACATTTTTTGAGTTTTCGGAGAAACTGTCAAGCGTTTTTTGTCACCAACTAACCCTGGCTGCTTTCTGCTCTTCAGTCAACAGGTGGGGTATTCAACGAGAAACTAATTTCCTTACTCCTAATTCTTCATGTAAATTTTTTTGAATTGAGGTCTTTGAGATTTTCAAGGACGCCTCAATCTCGCGATATGTCACATGTCTATCTTCAATGATGAGTTTGCGCACAGCATCGACGTTTTCCTGGGTGACTGCCGTGTTTGGTGCACCCACCCTGGGATCGTCGCTAAGACTCACCTTCTACGTTAGAATTCTCCATACCAACGGGAAATTGTCGACTGATATGGTGCTTCGTTGCCGAAAACAGACAGTAACTCAGCAAGGCATTCTTGTTGCGATAATTGTCTCTGAAAGTTGTAATAAATTACGGCGCGAAAATGTTCTCAGTTGAGTTCCATTTTTGTAATGACTTGGTGACACTTAAAAATTCACTGTAGTGAGAACATTGTTGTATTGTTGTGAAACTTTGAATTTAAGCTTACTAAATAGTGAGGTTAAGATTCAGGACTGACGTTCGATCCGCGCGGCCTACTATGTTTCTATATGCAAAACTTAAAAGACATCCCTCGTACTAATAATAAATTCCTGTATTTTAGATAGAGAATACCAAAGAAGTCTGAAATTATCCACTACGATGATCTTCGCGCTATAAGTATTTTAACAGTGATATCAAAACTTATCGAGATTAAATTGCACCAACAAATAAGAGATTATTTAATTGAGAACAATTTGTTACCAGACAGACTATCATTCAGGATTTAGGAAGGGTTTCAGTTGCGAAAAGTAGCGATTTTCTGCAAATTCCTGAAAATGCCGAAAACTCAAAAACCGTGCTCAACAGAATAAGGACAGATAGGTATGGTTTTTTTGATGGGAAATTACAGCCCTACCACCCCCTTTCGTTTGATCCATAGCTTTTGGGACACCCTGTATATTGGCCAACCTATATGAAGAAACTATATTGTTAAAAGTTGGATAACATTGGTATACCTACATTTGTGCGCAATGAAGTGTTTTTCAAAAATAATTTTTTTATATTTGGTTTTAAACTGCTTTGGTTGCAGAAATTCTAAATACTTAATTAGGAATTTGATTATAAAGCCGATAAATGTTGTACGAGAAAGATCTACAAAAATAAGACGTTTGATGATGATGAGGTGATATGTAGCCCCGAACTCGCAAATTTAAATGGCCTCCTTGATTTTCATAGTATTTTCTCTCCTTTCTAGATTTCTACTGTTCCGTATCAGCATCAACACTCTCCCATTCTAAGGTTATGTTTTCTATTTGAATTTTAGGAAATTTCAGGCTGATATAACAGGTGATATAAGTCAAAAGCATGAACAATTTGATGCGAATAGATATTTGTAACATAACCTTGAAATAAAGCGCTGACACGGAACAGTAGAAAACTATGAAAATCAAGGAGGCCATAAAGGCGTTGTACAATTGTAGGAACGATTACATGCAAGCAACTCACGTCAACGTCGCACACTCAGGCAGTTTGCGTCAAGCAACTATGCGAAACTCTTAAATCGTAAATGAATGTTAGGCAGGATTTCTGTACATGCTCAATTCTGTCTGTCGATATTGTCTAAACAAAATCCATAATGCTATTCCAAAAATTAAAATGGCTGAGTACTAGTACTTCACAAAGCGATATAACGGGAGGACATATCGCTGAGCATATAGAACTTTCATAGACGCCGCATCAGCTTTCTGGATACATTTATTAATATACTGAGTGACAGAAAAGGTAAACACCTACGTATGTTTATTAGAATTCAAGAATTTTTTACATATCTATTTATCTTGCCATGAACAACAAGTGATATAATGGTCATTTTTATCTGTTAAGTTTTCGTGGTGGCTGCGTGTAGTGTTTGGTGATAAAGAAGCATTCAGTTTTCGTACATTTGCGGCGTCAGTTGAATGTTAAATTTCGTGTAGCTTATTGAGAAGCATTTTTGTGATTGCTCAAAATGCCTAGAGTGCGTAGAATTCGCCAGGTGTATCAGCTAAGTGACTTTGAGAGGGGGTTCGAATTATCGGGTTGCGTGAAGCCGGTCTATCGATAAGAGAAGTTTCTAGGACAGATGCAGTAGTACTCGAACCATCGCTAATCAGTGGTTTGGAGAGCATTGGGTGCTACCTCTCACAGCTGAACATCGGCGTAACCGTTTGCTCTGGTGTAGAGAAAGAATTCTATGGGATCGGGAATGGAATCAGGTGCTCTTTAGTGACGAATCCCGCTTCTGTCTGGGGGTGCACGATGGCCGGGCAAGAGTGAGAAGACGTGACCCACAATTTGACAAACAGCGTCACGTTCACCACACCGTGGGATTTATGGCATGGGGTGCTATCGCTTATGGTAGCAGACCACCACTAATTTTCATCAAAGGCAATATGACAGCCCGACGCTATATTCAGGAAGTAGTGAAGCCTCATCTTATTCCATACCTAAACACCATCCAGAACCCGATTTTTCAGCAAGACAATGCTAGACCGCATGTTGCCAGCGCATTGTTAGCCTTCATGGATCAACATCGCATCAACCGTTCACCTTAGCCATCACGATCGCCTGACCTATCTTCAATTGAACATGTCTGGGACATGACAGGTCGCAGGCTCTTGAATTTGTAACACCCTCCACAGACTTAAGCAGCTCTTACTGACGAAGTTGCAGTAGCCTGGAATGAGATACCGCAACAGGATATCGATCACCATATCAGCACGGTGCCAAGGCGTGTCAATGAGTATATAAGAAATCGTGGATCCTCAATACATTATTGAAGCAACTTCTGCAGTCAGTTGACGAATCAAGCTGAACACTTAATGATTTTATTAGTAAGGGACACTGAACCTATAGGTATGCCAAAATTAGATAAACATACGTAAGTGTTTACCTTTTTTTGTCATTCAGTATATCAAGCTTGAATCTACTTCTATATTTCTCACAGTGGCCGAACAAGGTAGGTATAGATTTGCTTCTTCTTATTTTGGCATGAGAAGTAGGCTCAATATTGTCTTTCAATCTGCCAAATAACATGGTATGTAGACCACGATTATCCAAGAATACCACTAATCTTTCAATATCTCTATTAATAATGGTCAGGGCATCACGCTTCTCGTTAAAACTAAGTATCGTCAGCATACAAATGTAGGTACCTGACAATTTCGGAGACACTGGGAAAGGTTTTAGGTATAAATACTAAAAATGAGATGATCGAAAATGGAGCCTTGTGGTATACCTGACAGGATGACATCTTTGGATGAACTCCCTCTGTCTGTTTCTACGTATTGTCAGTTATATTTAACCGTGCAGTTTGGCAACTGAAACCCTTCCTAAATCCTGATTGATAGTCTGGTAGGTAACGTATTGTTCTCAATTAAATAATCTCTTATTTGTTGGTCCAATATAATCTCGAGAAGTTGGTAAAATACTTATGGGGCCAAGATCGTCGTAGTCGCTAATTTCAGACTTCTTTGGTATTCTCCATGTAAAATACAGGAATTTATTATATTAGTAGTGTAAGGGATGATTTTACGGGAACAGAATAAGATCATTTCAAGATTTATACCGTCAGCACCCATGGCAAGCGATTTAGGTATCCTCGTTTATAACCAGGCGCTAGAGATAGAGGAAAGGAAACAAATTTGAGACAAGCGCCTAATTTGAGACAGTGGCGTAACTTTGTATCTTTGTAGCACCATCTTCTAGTAATACCAAAAAGTGTGAACTAAGAAGCAGTAGTATTCTACATGTGATTGCAGTTTAGCTTTGCACATGGTTTGCTGTGACATCACAACTTGTTACTTCTTGAGAGTTAAAAATATTTTTAATAGTGCGAGAAAAGTGATAACTAAAATTAAGTTATTTAGAACAATTGTCTGATGTAAATCTAGTAGTTTATAAATACCTTATTTATTTTCTTTTACAATATTGTGGTTTTATTAGGTGTATAACCTAAATAGGCTTGTGTAAACTTTTTAAGGGAAAAATCCTAATTTGAGATACCCAAGTTTTCCTAATTTGAGACTATCTCAAATTAGGGCCCTGTATCAAGAAGCAGATGCCTGGAAACACATGAGTAAGGAGATGGATTATTTAAAAGCCTCAAAAGGATTCGGAAAGATACCTTTCCCCTCAGAACAAAGCAACATGAAAGCGATGTTGAATGTTTATTTTGTACGGGTCGATTTTCCGAAGATAAGGGTGAAAAATGAACAAAATCATTGTAGTAAATGTAGTAAATTCACAAAAATGTTTACTTTTTTAAAATATACTTTTTGTCTATAAAAAATATATTTAATATATTTTTTTTTTATTTTAGATTATGCTAGGAGCATCAAATCGCAAGTTTATTTGAAAATATACGCTCGTTTAAAACAACAAGTATTTTATTTGTCCTTTTCAAAAAAGTATCTCAAATTTGGTTCCTTTCCTCTATCGTCATACATTGCTTCGTCTTTATGCCTTCCTCGCTGTCAGCGCAGTTTGTCAAACATTTGTTGAGAGATGGATGTTTAACGAAAGTCGAAAAAATATTTTGCAATTACCTTATCGAATTCCTCCAACCAGGCCCTCTCGTCCTGAAGTAAGGATAGTGATCCAGGATATGTTGGTAGATATCAGATAGCACTAATTTGGCTTCGGGGGAACTAAGGATCGCCATTGCTATAAGCCCGATATAACTATGTTGAGGTTTTGGCTCTTCAGGTTGAAGAGCCCTCGGAAACAACGGGTAACACGTCAAAGTCGAGGGAAAAGGATTCAACAACGGATACCGAAGTCTCTCAGCTACCGCATATTGGTACAACTGCAGTCTATATTGGTCTAAAGGCAACAATGACCTGGGTGGATTGCTCGTATCGAACAAAAACGGAGTTGGTAACTTCCCGGCGGTTGTATTCGGAGGAGTTTCGTTACTGCACATAGTTATCACTGAGTTTCACCACTGGACGCACTTTTTCATATCTGACTTGTTGCTAGCATCTAACCGGTCACTTAAATCATTAATCATGATCTGTCGTTCGGGAGTGAGTAAACTATACTGTACTAAGAACCCATCGGGACATCCAAACATTGTAACAAACACGTACTATTTGTCGACCAATATTTGCCAACAGACGAAAGGCGTGGTTTACGCTCAGCCAATAGCGTGCTGGATCGCCCTACCAAAGATGTATAATCTCCGCCTCGCCATATTGTTAAACTCGGATACCGTGTCTCTGGATACCTCCTTTATCAGACCAACAAAGAGGGTAGCTGCCCCAAAATCTTTACTTTTTACTTGGAAATCCATAAAATTTGCATTTTAATCTACAAACTGTATATAACCAAATCGTTGCGCGTTTTGTCGCTCACCATCCCCATTTTCATTCGGAATAAGCTTCAAACCTTATAGAATATTTGGCTGGTTTCATGAGTTGATTACCAAACGTATTTATACCCACCTATATCATACATTGTGAAAATAGAATTAAATTCAATAATAATAATATTTCTTTATTCAACGAACCATCAATCAATCCAATTTGAAACCTGGTGTTCTAGATAACTAAAGAGGAAAGGCACACATTTGAGATACTTACTTTTTTGGAAAGGAAAAATAAAGTACATAAGTACTTGTTGTTTTAAACGAGCGTATATTTTTAAATAAACCTGCTCCAGCATAGTCTAAAATAAAAAAAATATTATCAAATGTAGATATTTTTTTACGGACAAAAAGGATATTTTAGAAAAAGTACCTAAACATTTTTGGGAATTTACATCTGGTTCCCTAATTTGAGATACTATTAAAAAAATCCCTTTCTTTTGCAGAAAGTGCAAATGAACATTTTATTGGTAATCTCTTCACAATCTTTATGTGCCCATATACAACAATGGCTGTATTTTGCCCATTTTCACCCTTCTTATCTTCGGAAAATCGACCCGTACAAAATAAACATTCAGCATCGCTTTCATGTTGGTTTCGTCTGAAAATGAATCATCCAACTTAAGGCTTCCGCTGGATTCTGAACTTGAACTGGAGGGGAATGTATCCATCCGAATCCTTTTGAGGCATCCATCTCCTTACTCTTGTGTTTCCAGGCATCTGCATCTTGATATTAGGAATTAGAAATTTTCCGGTAAAAAGCTTACACAAGCATATTTAGGTTATATACCTAATAAAATCACAATATTGTAAAAGAAAATAGGTATTTGTAAACTACTAAATTTACATCAGACAATTGTTCTAAATAACTTACCTTAATTTTAGTAACCACTTTTCTCGCACTATTAAAAATATTTTTTAACTCTCAAGAAGTAACAAGTTGTGATGTCACAGCAAACCATGTGCAAAACTAAACTGTAAACACATGTAGGATACTGCTGCGTCTTAGTTCACAACTTTTTGGAATTACTAGAAGATGGTGCTACAAAGATACAAAGTTACACCACTGTCTCAAATTAGGCGCTTGTCTCAAATTTGGTACCTTTCGTCTATTTTGGGAGGTGATCATATATGTTGTTACCTTTTCGCCCACAACAAATACATTGCTTGTATGTGTTCCTGTAATTTTATTTCATCATTTGATTGGCCAGTTTTAGACAGAACCGTATTTGAAAATTTGTGATAGTAGACTAGAAATTTAAAATCAGCTTTCATTAAGACTAAGAAAATGAAATTAAACACACTCATACTGAGTTCATTTAATAAAGATATGTTTATCAAAAATACATACAACCTAGGTAAACATGAACAAGAAACTAATTTTTTGGTTTAATCTGGTCCTGCACTGTCGACTTTGAACCATCATAGTGTTTACATATTTTAAGCAATTTCTCACAGCGACTGTCTCATCTAGCCTGCTTTCACTATATACAGGGTGATTCACAGGTCGTAACCAAAAATGAAACATCATACACAGGACCGCATTTTGAGGGGGGTCTTCTATGTAACATTTTTTCCTCCAAAGATACGAGGTGTTGAAGTTTAAATATAAAAAACAATTTTTTTAATATCTTCAAAACCGTCAACTGGAATGAACTGAAATTTGGTATGTGGATTTACCTAAGTATTGTTCACATTCAGAAATCTTCACTTAAAATTAACGTGCACCAGTGACGGAGATACGGGGGACTAGTGGCATTGTATTTCCAAATAAAAATAGTACGCCACTGCTTTTTTTCGAAACACGCATTTTCTCGAAGTTTGCCTTCAATGTGCTACAAATAATTACTCTTGTGCTTTTCTCCTAGAATGCACTCTTTGCGTAAAAATAAGAGAATTAAATCATTCATGGAGTGCCGAGATACAATCAGTGTCAAAATAAAATAGGAGGCCTTGATACTAACTTGACGTTTCTTAGAAGATAGTTTGTCAAAGTTATGTGTTAGGTATGCAGCTGTTATCGATACTACTACCATTTTTTTTTGTAAAAGTTAAGTCAAAGGTTTCTTTTTTCCATTTTTGAGTGTTGTGAAATGGAATTTAGCAATCATGAGTAAGTACGCCAATATGATTTTTGTGTATGGGTTGCGTAATGGAAATGCCTTAGCGGCTTCTCGGAAGTATCAACGTAGATTCACTAACAGACGCCAACCTACCCCAAAGGTTTTTACGCGTTCATTTTTAAGATTTCGGTACAAGAGCGGATTCAGGATTTCGTTAAGGGGGGGGGGGGGTTGCGCAAACGATATTTGGAGCTGGTAATTTTTCTACCTAAGTGGAACTTCTACAGCTTATCCTATTATTGCTCCTTAAATCCATTGTGTTTTATCTGTTCAATGCCAGCTTGAAAAAAAATATGGAAAGTGCTCAGAAATCCTCAGAAAGGCAATATTTTATTATATGAGAACAAAAGAATTACGTAGCATTTTTAATTAACTAGTGTAATAATATTAAAGATTAAAACATAAAAAACTTCATTTCTCTGTTAACTAAAAAAAACATTTTGAGGGACCCCGAGACATATCCCAGCCATTCCACACAAAACAATGTCTTTGATAGCGAAAACGAGCATGAGACCGAAAAATTCACATTATCGTATGGACGCTAGACGAGACAAAGGATATATCTATAGACCATCTGTAGATCGTGTCTTGAGACCATCTCCAGACTGCTTATAGACAAATTGCGCAAGGGGGTCTACTAGTGTGTACTAAGCTTAAGGATTCATACTCTGAACTACCCGTTAAACAAATCTAGTAATTCGTGTACTGACACAATCAAGCACTTCTATTTTATCAGCAGGTGATAAAAATATCAATAGGTATAGTCAATTATATTTTGAAATCCAATATACCTAGATGTTACAGTTATTCTTCATACTTTCGTTGTCGAACTTAGATTTACGGCATAGTTGTTGTTTTCTCAGATTTCGAATCGGTGTTGATCGCATGTAAAAATGTTGGAAATCTTTGGAAGAAACTGTATATGTTAGATCGTAATTATTTTGATAATGTATGCTTGTACGAAACAAGAACAGTGATACAGGGCTCTACATATTCACGTGTAGTGCAGAAGCTCTGTGACTTAAACAAATTCCAATATAGCAACATAAATAGAAACATACGCGGGAAGAAATGCGGGACGTGTGGTATTGACTGTGAGCATCCATCGACGCATTTTCTGGACAGGCCACAGGCGCATCGCTAAGCAAATCTTATACCTAAGTAAATGTATATTTCCAATCTAGGCGTTCATCTAACATTATAAGTAGTCTAATCATATTAGCAAATTTCCCCGAAATAATTGCAAAATCCGGTTTTATTGGTGCAAGTTGTTCAAAGGGGTATTTTAAACATGGAACGCATAAAATAGTTACACCAATTTTTGTGGGAAAACTTTTTATTTGACAACAACGAATGAGAAAACGTGTTTTTTGGGATTCAATCGAAAGTGTTGGCAGGAACGAAAAAACTCTTTATATAAGATTTTTCGGTATTTATAAGACCTACATAATGAGACCTCACGTGAAAAGATCCGACTAATATCAAAAGTGTTATAGCCGAAAAACCAGGCAAAATGCAAGTTTTGGCACTTGTTGGTAATGCGACGACAGTTTCTCGCCCGTACATTGGCCTGCGAGGTCTCCTGATTTGAACCCCTTGGATTTCTTTTTGTGGGGCGTGTGAGCAAATTAATACTGTTGACCAATTACAAGAAAGAACAGATAATGGGTTCCATCAAATTCAAGCCACAACAAATTTTGCGGAAATACGTTTTTCTTTATTAAAGAGTTGCCGCACTTGTATCCGTCAGAATGGTGTTTTTTTTGAACATTTATTGAAATAAAGCTTTGATTATCTAATATGTTTTTTTTTTATTTTTACGAAAGCAGTACACTCTAGGAAAACACACAAGAGTAATTATTTATAGCAAATTGATGGTAAAATTCGAAAAATTACGCGTTTCGAAAAAAAAAACAGTGGTGTACTATTTTTATTTGGTAAAATAATGCCACTAATCTCCGTATCTCCGCCACTGGTGCACGTTAATTTTAAGTAAAGACATTTGAATGTGGAAAATAATCAGGTAAATCCACATACTTTTTATTTTTAAACTTCAACACCCCGTATCTTTTTAATGGAGCCCTCGAGGAAAAAATGTTGTATAGAAGACCTCCCCCTTAACACATTGGCTGCCATGCGCTTTACTTTGCAAAAAATAATGCGGAACCAAACAAAATTTCATGAAAATATCAGTAAAATGTATATTCTTTGACCGCGTGTTTGTAAAAATTTCTTTTCAATAAAAAAAGAATGTTGCCGAATATATTTTGTACTTGTACTTTGCTAAGTTCTACAGTTTTTTGTGAATAAAGCTGATTAAGTATAACTCGTTTCTGTTTTTTTTAATCGAAACACTGAAAAATCGTTAGGTTCAAATGAAACAAAAAAAAGGCATAACCAGGTTTTTATGAACCTCTGGACAACCATGGAGCAATAGTTAGCATCTAAAATATATTATTACTTAGACTTTCTAGTTTCCACATTTGTTAAATAGAACTACTGTTTTTGAAAGTCTGATCCTCATATATCGCCTTCTGAGATTTACCTAGACTTCCTAGGAGGCCAACCCAAAACGATATACTTTAAATTTCTATTTACCGTCGGCCATATACGTACGGTTGACGTGGCCGGGCGTAAAATCTGTCACGTCGCTCATATGGTTATCCCGAGACATTCAACATCTCTATTTAAAAGGTCGTACGTATATACTGCTATCAAGCTATACAACGCGTTGCCTACCGAGTTCACTCACTACTCTATAAAGAATTTCAAAAAAAGATTGAAGAATTTTATCTCTGATTCCATTGCCCAGTAAGTAGACCATGGCCATGAATAAGGACTCGTCAAAGGTTTTTTTTTAACTATTGTTTTCATTGGGATTAGAAAATATACATAAATATTTGTTGGGTTAAGTTAAAAAACGCTTTTTAGCGACACTTCGCCTTTTTATACTTTGTATAAATAAAGCCGGATTATTATTATTATTATATACGTCCATTGGCAGCCAATATGTTAAAATGCGGTCCTGTATTTTTCATCACGATTTGTGAATGGATGCCAGGTATTTTTTTTTTCTTGGCGTCCATACCCGGATATAGTGGAAATGTGGAATTTTATTTCACAGTCTCGTGAAAAAATGGAAGTGGCCGGTTATTGAGATGCTATGAAAACTCGTTCATTCCGATAGTCGGACACAATATCACTGACCATAATCCACATCATTTGTTATCTTTCGCTGTCCGTCCACTGTCTGGGGCGTATTTTGTTTTGCTTAATTCCAAGAGAAAACTTCTATAGTTTCTATGTTTAAAGAGGAAAAAGACTGATTGAAAACGACCACGCCATTCCAATAGTCGGACAAGTTTAGTGTCCGGGTTCCTAGCACATTCACCCTATATGGAATGTGCAACCTTGAGTTCCTAAAGATGAAATTATTAATCAATATTTATATTGTTATACATTTTCTTTATTTTATATAGCTTATTTATATATTTTTTACTACATGTACTATTGTGTATCTAAGTGGTTAATACAGAATAAAGAATTGTCAATTTAGCTCTGAGACTGACATGGCTTATTTTCTTACTCAAATTCG
Organism: Acanthoscelides obtectus; assembly: GCA_963669975.1. Lineage (NCBI taxonomy): Eukaryota > Metazoa > Arthropoda > Insecta > Coleoptera > Chrysomelidae > Acanthoscelides > Acanthoscelides obtectus. The sequence continues at coordinate 23,794,219 of CAVLJG010000002.1, forward strand.
GTCCTACACGTCAAGTCTTTTTAAACGATTCAGAGAAGCGTTTCCTTTTTGTGTTTGGGTATATCATGTTCAACGTTTAAAAAATAATATTTGGGATAGCGGGGAAGATAAAACGGCCAAATACTGACAGTAATGACGTCAGCTTTATAAAGTTGCAAGGTTCCCCTTTACTCCTAAATCAATTTCATGGAAGAAAGGGATTGCCGACATCGTTTTGGGCAGAGTTTGGATCTTTTTTTCGCATAATAAATATTTTCTCTAAGGAATAAAGAGGAAGAACACCACCCTACATTTTTGCTCTAGCTACTTATTGCATACAGTGTATTTCTTGACCATGTGGCAAACATTCAAGTGTTTGACTATTCTAAAACTATTTTGACTTGTGATGATTTTCGAAAAACAACTTCTTTTTGAAGCTATATGACGAAAAAAAAATAGGATGATAATATTATTGTATTAACAAAAACAACATGAAAAGCTAGCCTACAAAAACTATTTTAAATCGCTCCATCTACCAGAAAAATTTAAGGACAGATCCGTGGCGAAAAAATATGGGCCTTGGAAATTCCCCGTTTTTACGAAACGGAATATTTAACCTATATGTTTGACAAAAAATTGTATACAACTGATTTTTTTGAGTCGTCTTCCCAAATCCATGCTGATTCTGCCTGAAAAAAGTTTTTTTGTTTTGCTTGCTGAAAATATTAACAGCTCGATTATTATTTTTTTATATCTGACTAATGTATCAGTGAAAACACAATAATTAGATATGGCATTAGAAGTTTCACACATTACATATATAGCTGCTTTCAAAAATAAATTTGTGCGAACCCTGTCACAATAAATAGTTTTGACGGTAGTAGTTTGAATAGATCGGACATTAAAGTTTAGTTGAGCCACAATCTCATTAGCATCAATTTGACTGTGCAGCAGTTTATGCAAGAAAATAATTGAAGCACACTCCTGTCTTAACTCTAAAGACCGCATTTCAAACCTAGATAATAACAAACTTTGTAATATACCCTGCTCAGGATATGCACCGTCAACTTTGAAAGATAAAAAATTGAGAAACATGCTCGATAAAATCAATGTAGCAGTTGTAAATTGGGTTACAAATTGACGATGCATATTCCAATTTCGATCTAATATCTGCAGAATACAAAACCAACAGTGACTCTGGTCGGCTGAAGCTTCTGCAGTTTCTCGCAATAAAACCGTACGCCCGTGAAGCTTCACTCACGTTTTGAGCTATCTGGAGTGATCATATTCTCTTTGTAGATCCTTTGGGCTTGAAGTACCACAGCAAGTGGCTATAACCGGCCGCGTGGTTGTGGTTAGACGTCTCCTTGAAAATTCGAGGTCGTATAGCCATTTTATACTACAATGTGTAGGTTGGCTCTTGTTGTGGACTTCGTGTGTCGTTTTTTTTCCCCTCCAACTTCGTTTCCTCAGGTTACACCCGTATCCGGATGTGTGGGCATATGTATCTACTTTTGTAGTTTCATATGTGCATTCATTTCGGGCCTGATGAAGCCAACCAGCAGAAATACGTATCGCTCGGGTTACCTATCCTATTTTCTGCTCGAATCCACTTTCCTCCTTTTTGCGGATTTGGCCCATTATTTTCCTACTTATATATATATAAAGAGAAAATGATCATGCGGAGAAAGGTATATCACAAAAAATAGGAAAATAATGGGCAAAATCCACAAAAAGAAGGAAAGTGGATTCGAGCAGAAAATAGGATAGGTAACCCGAGCAATACGTCTTCTGCTTATTGGCTTCATTTGGCCCGAAATGAATGCACATATGCAACCACAAAACTAGATATACATGCCCATACATCCAGATACGGGTGTAACCTGAGGAAACGAAGATGGAGAGGGAAAATATGAGACACGAAGTCTCCAACAAGAGTCAACCTACACATTGTAGTATAAAATAGCTAGAAGAGGTCGAGGTCTTCTAGCCATTTTAGACTACAATGTGTGGGTTGGCTCTTGTTTGTGACTTCGTGGGTCATTTTCTTTCTCTCTTCTTCGTCTTCGTTTCCTCAGGTTACACCCGTATCCGGATGTATGGGCATGTGTAACTAGTTTTGTAGTTGCATATGTGCATTCATTTCAGGCCTGATGAAGCCAACAAGCAGAAATACGTATCGCTCGGGTTACCTATCATATTTTTCTGCTCGAATTCACTTTCCTCCTTTTTTTAGGAATTTGCTCATTATTTTTTATTTGTTATACCTTTTTCCACATGATCCCTTCCGCTTTATATATATATATATATATGACTACTTCTCACGTTATATATATATATATATATATATATATATATATACAGGATGACTTTGAAGTTGAGTCATTAATTTTCAGATAATTATTGTAGAAGGAAGATAAACCAAAATATGTGTGTAAAAATAAAAAAAATTAAAAAAAAATTTTACCTTGTTTTATAAAGTATCCTCCCGACAAGTATTTCAGTGCGGACCTGTATTTGATCGTGAGGTCTTGGAGCACCGGCATGCCGTCACCTGATTCACGAGCCCGTTGTACTACATTAACAAAGGCACGAGGGGTTGGTTGCACTCGATTGGGAAACCGATCCGCATAAACATGTGCCATTTTTCATTTCGTTTGAGCCACGCAACAGACACCACTATCCACTACCGACTGACACTGACTGTATACAACTGAATGAAATAATTGTAAAAACATCGTTCCAAATTCTTTCGCTTTTTTGTTTCCGATGCGATGAACCGATAAGGCGAATTATATCCGTTGTCGCCAAAAACGAGCACATAATATTATTATTGAGACAGGGCGGTACTCAAACTTCCAAAGGGCTATAACTTTGTTACTTTAATTTTACCAGAAAAATGGTAAAGGAAAAAACATTTCTTTTGATCAGATCTACTCACTGTTAAAATAAATGACTCAACTTCGAAGTCTATATAGTTAGCATCAGGAGCTGCAATTACAATGATAACAGTAGCAACAAAAGTGTAAAATGAATTTAAATTGAATCAACTTACTGTTATCATTGTAATTGCAGCTCCTGATGATGATGGCAAAGTCCATTGAAAGCTAGAGAGAATTAAAAAAAGTATAAAGCGTCCTCTTTGCTTAAATTTTGTCGAAGTACCCAACAAAAGGCGGAAGCTTCAATTTTTCACCTAACTGGTCTAGACGACAATGACCACGTCTCAAGTTATATATATATATATAAGTTTGGAAATGTATTCCACTCAAAAGGGGTGATAAATGGAGTTATCTTGATTTTGCAGTGTGCTGACGATATGCGAAGCAATTGACTCCTAGGATGTAGAATTCAATAGATGGAAATATAAGGATAACATTTTATTTACAGGTATAGAATGCTATCCGAAGAACTAGTAGTAGTACAGTTACAGTGTGGCTACTTCTATGCACGAATAAGTAAGTACTTAACGATAACGTTCGAGATGAGCAGAAAGCTGGATTTTAGTTTTTATTTTTAGTTCCGCTACCTTCTTATAGGTGGCGCCATCATAGCTTCGTATTTAGTAGCATTCTTTGAGTATAGTATTTTAAGAGTATTATGTTACAGGTTGTAACATTTGTCTACTGATGGCACTGCATATCGGTAGCCACCACAAAATCCATCATTTTAAATGACTACCTTGGGATGGTAAAATCCGTTCAGTAAGCCCCAATGCAAGCAAGGAGGGGGGCGTTTTGATTTTCAACAAAGCCAACTCTAATACGTAATATTAGAATACAATAAACTAATCCAAACGAAATAGTCTTTTCATCAAAAAATGGGGGGATTTTTAACCCTCCTCAAGGAAATTTAAGATTCTTGTTCTTTGAAGATGCGTTGCCATACACGCACCCCGAACCCCGACCAACCGCCCCTAAAGGATCTTTTTGACTAGTTAAATTTTGTGTTACCTCTGATAACAGTTTACAAAGAACCGCCATCTATGGGACGGTAGCCCAACTGAAAATTTTTTTTTCTCTAGTTGAAAATGCACAGAATTAGCTTAAAATCATCCGAGAAAGGTATAAGGATGAATAAATTTTTTTATTCGGCTACTCTAAAATAGATGGCGCTTCATATCGGTAGTCACCACAAAGTCCACCATTTTGAATGACTACCTTGGGCTGCTAAAATCCGTTCAGTAAGCTCCAATGCAAGCAAAAAGGACGTTTTGTTTTTTAACAAAGCCAACTCTAATACGTAATATTAGAATACAATAAACTAATCCAAAGAAAATAATCTGTTCATCAAAAAATGGGGGGATTTTTAAGCCCCCTCACGGAAATTTAAGTTTCTAGTCAATACAGGGAATGACTGAAATGCTTAGTCAAACGTTGTAATAATCAAACTGTTACGGTGTTTGCCGGCAATACGGCGACTGACTAGGCATTTGAGGGAATGACGGACGTTAACCATGACGATTCTCGACTTTTAATTTGAATTGCCCTCAGGGGCAAGTACATCACAATAATATTGCGGGCATGTTTGATATAATTAATCCCATTCCCGCGTAGTGTCTCAGGTATCGAAAAAGGCCGAAGGGCCCTCTTGCCTACTTCCCTTTGGTACAAGGCCGTGTGTGCAAAACAGACCAACAGCCAATTCAGACGCACAGCGGGTGCCAGGAAATCTTTAAAATGGATTTATTTACTTAAAGACCATTTAAGTAGCTTATTTTCAATTCTCCATTCAACACGAAAAAAGGTAAGTACCATTGTTAAGTACTCTTGTTCAATGTTGGCCCTAATTTGTACAGCCGCCTCAAGTGGGTGTCAAATTTGACACGTTAACTGTGTGGGTTTTGACGCGTTAAAAGGAATTCTATAGAAGTATATTGTAAACATAAATTACTTATTTTGATGGTAGGAATTTGGAAATTGTGATGTTGATGGTTCTTGGAGATGAGCTTTGTTTTGTATTGAACTACCAGAAAGGACATCGCAAACAATACATGCTATTTAGAATCCATTTTTTGAGCATGTATTGCCAGAAGACTAGTTTCAAACGGTTTCAAATTTTTCATACTTTTCTGTCAAAATACGTTTGGGTTGACAGTGGCAGCATCATATGTATTTGACATTTAGATGAAATTCTATGTTAGGCCAATGAATTACAGTTCACTAAGTTCTCAGTATGTAGAATATCTGCTACATCACGAAATTATAATGTTTCATGTCCAGCTTTTTTAGGAAAACGCCTGTTTGCAAATTTAATTAAGATTTTGGATCTTTACATAAATCGTTATAACTCAATGATTTGGGTGTAATTTTTGACCATAAACTTAATTTTTCACTCCAAAGGTAAGTGAGTCTTCACGGGCGCACGGTTTTATCGTGAGAAACTGTAGAAGCTTCAACCGTTCAGAGTCACCGTAGGTTTTGTATTCTGCATATATTAGATCGAAATTTTAATATGCATCGTTAATTTGGAATCCAATTTCCAACTGCTACATTGATTCTCTTGAGCATGTTCAGAGGAAGTTTCTCAAATTTTTATCTTTCAAAGGTGACGGTGCATATACTGACTAGGGTATATAATAATAATAATAAATGCCTTTATTTCCAAACAGTTCTCAAAAAAAAATCAAAAAGAGAAACATGAGTAACCACAAGGGGGAGTTCACTATCTAGTGCTCTTCCACTCATCCCTTGAAATTGTAAGAAACATTATGCCAGTAAATACATCCATCAAGCATATACAAACATGAATATGAACAGCATGTAAGTTTTTTAAAAATAAGATAGAAAAGTGAGAAATGTGGTAATAAATTTTAAAAAAAGGAAGTCTAGAATAATATATAGATATACTCGTATATATACCCATACATTCCGTATAAACAAACGCCAGTATGAACGACAATTAAGTTTGAAAAAAAAGAGCAAAGAGAAAACGTGGTGGTAAATTTAAAAGCCTAGAATGATATATGAATACATATACGTACATTATGCATCACATGAAAAAAAAAATATAAATAAAATAATGGAATGCAAACAAAATAAAATCGAAATTCCAAAGCAGCAGTAAAAATACTTAATTCTACTTTATACATTCAAGTTAAGAATAACGCAAAACCGCTTTGAACTTATGAATTTCATATGATTTGAGGTATCTACTGTGGGATAGGATTGTACGTTATAGCTTATATATATTATACGTAAATGATCTTTCATAAAATTTAGTTCTGTAGAATGGAGCGGTAATGTTTTGTTTCGAACGAATATTTACGGAATGGATGTCTTTTCTGAATGTTATTTTCTCGTAGAGGTAATGAGGCTGCCTGAGAGTTAAAATTTTATGATAAAAGCATATTGTGAGTATCTCAAAATAAGCCTTCATATTTAGCCATCACCGGAGTTCTTTCAGCTTATGACTAACTCTTTCAAATTTTCTTATGCCATATATAAAACGTATGCATGAGTTCTGTGTTCTCTGTATTCGCATGAATGTATCACAATCTAAACATGCAGAATAAATTGGAACACAGTACGAAAACTGTGATAAAACAAGGTTTCGCAAAGAATTCTTTTGATGTGTAAATTGAGGAAATTTCTGTGACGATACAATAATTTTAGAGCCAGATAAGATTTTTTGATATGTGCTCACGAAACCTCAGATTATAATCCATTGTTAAACCTAAGTTTTTAACTTTATCACAGTATTTTAATCTAATATTATTTATGGTTATATTTAAATTCTCAATCACATAAGACCGGTCTTTACCAAAGATCACAGCAGCTGATTTATTTGTATTTAATATTAATGAATGCTCTTGCAATCTTTTAGAGAGGTTAGTCAAGTTACTGTTTATTTTCAACTCGGCAGCTGGCCAATCTGAACTAGGAAAAGAATAGTACAGCTGGGTATCATCCGCATAAACGTGTGACTTACAGAATTCCAAACATTTAAGGATCTGACTAGTATATATAGTGAAGAGCAATGGTCCAAGTATAGATCCTTGCGGTACAACTGTGGTAGTGGGCTTTGAACTAGATATTTCATTCTTCAATTGTACACACTGTGATCTGCCACTTAAGTATGAATTAAAAAGTTTTACGCTGTCAGTAGACAATCCACATGACTTTAAGATAGACAGCAAGACATCATGGTTAATTGTGTCTTGCTGAAATCTAATAGTGTTAAAGCGGTAGACTCACCCAGATTATTCGACTGAATGATATCATCAGTTATTTTAGCAAGTGCAGTGGTGCAACTGTATCCTGGACGAAAACCTGACTGTGTTTTAGGAAGGATACTTTGACTGTCAATATGTGTTCTTAATTGTATTTCAATAATTTTTTCAACCAATTTCGAGAAACCAGCTAGAATACTTATTGGACGAAGATCTGATAGCTGTTCAGCTTCTTTGCATTTTGGAATTGGCACTATTAAGGCCACTTTCCAGCACTTTGGATATTTTCCCTCAAGAAAAATTGTATTATAAGATGTACCAAATATGGTAAAATATACGGGACACACAATTTGACGAGATGTATGCTAATGCCATCATTTCCTGGTCTGGTGTTTTTTATCCTACTTAATGCATCAAATACGTCTTGCTCAGATACCAATTTGAAATTGTACTCTAAATTACATATTTTGTTTTGATTCTAATATAAAGCAATATGATTACCAGACGCCACACGAGGTATGCTGTCAATAAAACAGTTATTTATATGTTCCACATCTTGCAAATCAATAGGAATATTTGACTTCTGTGACTTGATACTAAGCGAATTAAGTTCTCGCCAGAAACATTTCTTATCCTTACTCTGAGCAACTTTATCAAAATACTTTCTTTTTTCCTGTAGAATAGCATGATTGGTTCTGTTTTTTAGTTTTTTATATGCATTCCAATTTGAATCGTTCGGATTTTTTCTATACTTAGACCTTGCTGCATCCCTATTACACGTCAAATTCCTTATATCATCCTTCAGCTTCAGGCTTAGTGATTTTGGACGTTTCCTCAAAGGAATGTGCTTGTCAAACAAAGTTAGAATCAAATGATTGAACAAGTTCACCTTTTCGTCAATATCTGACAAGTAACATATGTCAATTAAGGGAAGATTTTGCAAATCAGCATGCAATTTATCCATTTCAAGACTCCTAAAGCTCCAATAAGTGTAAAAGAGTGGTTCAATTTCATGTCTATCTTGTAGTACCTTACACGAAATCAGTTCATGATCTGTTAAATCTAATCCGCCAACGTGCTTAGATTCGATCATTGAAGGATCTGAAAGTTTGTTATTGTCTAGGTTTCAAATGCAGTCTTTAGAGCTGAGAAAGTGTGCCTCAATTATTTTCTGACATAAACGTCTGCACAGTCAAATTCATGCTAATAAGTTTGTGGCTCAACTAAACTTTAATGTCCCATCTATTCAAACATGCACCGTCAAAACCTTTTATTGTGACAGGGCTCACAGAAATTTATTCTTGAAAGCACCCATAATTATTTATTTATTTATATTTATAATTTATTTATAATAATCCATGCACTGCCTGAACTGAGTGATCCAATTAACAGGCAGGGAAAAACAAAAAATGATACAAAAACAAAACTCTAAACAGTACATGATAAAAAAGACATAAATACAAATTATCCAATTGTTAAAAAACACCTCTTGAGATCGATTTTGGTGGAACTAAAAATATCAAGTTCACTATACTGTCACAGACATTACACATAACATAAAAAGGCGAAAATAACAATAAATTTGTCCGCGGAACAGGTAAATAAAATGAATTGTTACCACCATGACGAGTACGCAAATCGGGAACGCGTAGAGAAATCCTGTCTAGAAGAAGAGAGCAATCAATTGTTCCATTTAACAAATTACATAAAAATTTAGCAGCTGACAGATTCATACGTTTGACTAAATTAGGTAAATTATATCTACTTAAGAGAATGTCATTGCGTATACCCCTTTCAGGGTACGCTCTATCATCTTTAAACTATAAGTATTTCACAAAACGACGTTGGATTCTCTCGATGTTTTTACAGTGTATATCTTAGGCCGGGTACCAGATAATAGAACAGTACTCTAGATCTGACAAAAGCATTAAAAAGTAAAATTAATGTATTATAATGTAATATGTGAAACTTTCAATGTCACATCTAATTATCGTGATATAACATACATGCTGACAGATTGGGCAGCATTCTGGGAGTAGCTAGGAATCAAACAATTTTGTGTTTTGACTCTTTTCCTTGTTTATTTTTTCCTTTAGATGGAGGCACCTGCTTTTTATGTTTTCTATTTTTGTTAGTTTGATTTATCTTTTCTTAAGACGGGTTTACACGCTACGTCTTATTGTACGTTTTGTGGGACAAGTCCTATCTAATAAAACGTGGCGTGTAACAGCCACTTCTTCTTGTCGAATCGAAATGAAATCCAAGGTCAGATTGGAAAACTGATGAGAGAAGCATCATTTAGCGAGAACTGGTAGGACAAAACGGAACGTGTAGACTCATGTTCATACAAGACGTCCGATCTTGGCTCAGTTCACGAGTAGCTCCACTTCAGTTCGCTTCCTTTTTGCCCAAAAAACCAAATAATGTAAGACTGCGGCAATGCACCCACGAATTTCTCGGGGAATTCATTGAAATGTATAAGTTTTCCGTGAAAAATAAAGACTATAGTGACCGTAATAACAAAAAACGTCGCGTATGAGGATCTTATAAAACATACAAAGAAATACACCCGATGGTAAATAAAGAGACTGTTACAAAAAAAAATAAACTCGTTGAGATCGGTTTACAAAAAAGAGTTTGCTCCTCAGTTGTTTCAATAACGAGACGTGTGAATACTGGCTTCTTTTCAGAAGCCACTCCCTTGACCATCTTGACTTTTTCCTCATCATCCCTTTTCCTCTTAGTCGTTGTATCCTTATGGTTGAAAAAATAAGAAAAAGCAACCGTGTTTCCTCCATCATAAAAAAAATGTCTCTCAAGAACTTTGCCTAAGCAAACTTCACACAACTCAAGAGTCTAGACTGGAACTGATTCCATTTTTTATAGCTTCAAAACAAAATCGCCCTCAGAAGAATTTTGTCAACTCGACGAAATAGACCCTGAAACAAGCGTTCTTCTCCCCTTAGTCGAGCTAAACATCGGATCGAGTCTAAAGTTTCTACCCTCTTCATCACAACTACCGAACGATCGACATGAACGGAAACAATTAAATTAACAATGGTTGGTTTACCCCCGCACATTGTTAATACCATTCGAGTCAAATCTTGCAGAAAATCATTTTTTATCATTTTGCATCCAAGTCATCGCGATTTTAATAGGAAAAATCCATTGTTGCGCCATTTAGTTATGTCTATTATGTCTTTGAGGAGGCGAGCTCCCCATTTGGATATTTTTGGTAATTACCCTCCTCGTTATTGCCGACGTGCTTTTGTAGCTTTGAGTTGATATCTGAATGTCACATCTTGTTTCCCGTCGCACTGAAAAGGATTCGTACTTCGACCAGAAATAATTACCTTGAATTGGCTAATTCGTAAAGAATATGATACATACGGTTACGCACCGCTGTCACAGGTAACCAACAAGATGCCGCTTAGAAAGTTTTGAAATTCACCGTACTTCCCGAGAGAGTCGAAAATAAAAACGAATTTTTCCAAAATCGTTTTAATTTTTCCCCAGCTTTATTTTTACTTTTTCTCATCTATAAGATCGTATAATTAGAATTCCAATATAACGTTTCGTCTTCTGTCCTCCAGCCTCAACTTTATTTTTCCTAACGGACGCCATATTGGAATTTTGCAAAGGCGAACAGAGTTCTCAATTTTGATTCCAAAAATATATGTCATACAGGAACTTTGCCATTCACAAAAATATAATTTTCTAGGTAGGCTCCGTATCTTTCCTTGAATTGCCTCTCATCTCTTTTGATTACCTCGGACCTCCTTTAACTGGCTCGTATTTCCTTGGATAGCCTCGTACTTCCTTGGATAGCCTCGTATTTCCTTGGATAGCCTCGTATTTCCTTAGATAGCCACCGATCTCCTCCCAGTGGGATAAAAGATTTCCTTGAATACTCTCGGATCTCGTCGGATTGCCTCGTATCTCCTTGGATTGCCTCGGACTATTTGGATTGTCTCATATCACATCGGACTCCCTTCAATTGCCTCGGACCTCCTTTGGCTGCCTCGTATTTCCTTGGACCTACTTGGATTGCCTCGGATTTCCTTGGACGGAAAGGCATTGAGTCTCATTGGTTGGCCTCAGATCTCCTGGGATTGCGTCAGGTTCCCTTAAATGGCCTCCGATCTCTCAATGAAAAAGAAATTTCCTTGCCTCGGATCTCCTCTCACTATGATAGAAAACCTTCTTGAAAACCCTCGGATTTCATTGAACGCTTCCGATCTCCTTGGATTGCCTCGGATCTCAACGGAGGGCCTCGGATATCCTTGGCTTGCCTCGTATTTCCTTATAAGGCAGTTGATCTTACCTCAGGGAGATAGTGAATTTCCTACGATTGCCTTGGATCTTCTCCCGCTAGGACCATACATCTTCTTGATTGCTTCACATCTCTTTGGATTGCCTCGGGTGGCTTCAGATGATATTGGTTTTCCCCTGATCTCGTTAGTTGGCTACTGATCTCGAAATGGGATAGAAAATCTTCTTGAATACCCTCGGATCTCCTTGGATTGCCTCATATCTCGTCAGCTTTCTTTGAATTGCCTCGGATTTCCATTGACTGCATTGGATTTCCTTGAATTGGCTTGGACCCACTTGGATTGGCTCGGATTTCCTTGGATGGAAAGACATTGAATCTCATTGGATAGCCTTAGATCTCCCTGGTTTGCTTCAGATTTCCTTAAATTTCATTGGATTGCCTCGAATTTGCTTCCACTAGACCTTCTTGATTGCTAAGCATTTTTTTGGATTGCCTCGGATCTTGTTAGGTTGTCACGGATTTCCTTGGAACTTGTTAGATGGTCGCTGATCTCCCAGATGGATAGAACCCTCGGCTCTCCTTATATTGCCTCGTGTCTCCGTGGATTGATCCGGACTCCTTGGATTGTTTCGTATCTCCTTGCCTTTATTTGAATTGCTCGAACCTCCTTTAACTGCCTCGTATTTCCTGGATAGCCTAGTATTTCCTTGGATACCCTCGTATTTCCTTGGATACCCTCGTATTTCCTTGGATAGCCTCGTATTTCCTTAGATGGCCACCGATCTTTTCGCAGTGGGATAGAAGATTTCCTTGAATTGCCTCTGATCTCGTTCTCCTTGAATACTCTCGGATCTCGTCGGATTGCCTCGTATCTTCTTGGCTTGCATCGGACTACTTGGATTGTCTGATTGTCTCATATCTCATAGGACTCCCTTCAATTGCCTCGGACCTCCTTTGGCTGCCTCGGATTTCCTTGGATTGGCTTGGACCTAATTGGATTGCCTCGGATTTCCTTGGACGGAAATGCATTGAGTCTCATTGGATGGCCTCAGATCTCCCTGGATTGCGTCAGGTTCTCTTAAATGGCCTCTGTTCTCTCAATGAAAAAGAAATTTCCTTGCCTCGAATCTCCTCTCACTATGATAGAATATCTTCTTGAATACCCTCGGATTTCCTTGAACGCCTCCAACCTCCTTGGATTGCCTCGGATCTAATCGGTGGGCCTTGGATATCCTTGGCTTGCCTCGTTTTTCCTTATAAGGCAGCTGATCTTACCTCAGGGAGATAGTGAATTTCCTACGATTGCCTCGAATCTTCTACCGCTAGGACTGTAAGTCTTCTTGATTGCTTCGCATCTCTTTGGATTGCTTTGGATGGCCTCAGTTCTTATTTGTTTTTCCTGGATCTCGTTAGTTGGCTACTGATCTCGCAATGGGATAGAAAATCTTCTTGAATACCCTCGGATCTCCTTGGATTGATCTGACTCCTTGGATTGCCTCATATGTCCTCGGCTTTCTTTGAATTGCCTCCGATCTCCATTTACTGCCCCGGATTTACTTGGATTAGCTTGGACCTACTTGGTTTGGCTCAGATTTTCTTGGATGGAAAGGCATTGGATCTCATTGGATAGCCTTAGATCTCCACTAGGATAGAAAGTATCCATGAACACCCTCGAATCTCCTTAAATTGCCTCATATGTCCTTGACTGCCTCGAATTTCCTTGAATAGAAAATTTCTTTGAATACCCTCGGGTGTCCTCATATTGCCTAGTGTCTCCATGGATTGATCCGGACTCCTTGGATTGTTTCATATCTCCTTGCCTTTCTTTGAATTGTTCGGACTTCCTTTGACTGCTTCGTATTTCCTTGGATAGCCTGGTATTTCCTTAGATGGCCACTGATCTGCTCATAGCCGGATGTCCTCCGGCTAGACCTTCTTGATTGTTTTGCATTTCTATTGCCTCGGATCTCATTGATGGACGCAAATTAACTGATGGTTGATTCTAAGTCTACATTGTTTACCAAAATGAGACCTTCAAAACTCTGGAGCAAAACAGCTATGTCTACGCCTCTGAAGCTATGGAGGAGTCATAGGAAAATGGAGTGGGAGGAATAGAGGAGGTGTTTATGTACTAAACATGCGCGACACATTTTGGAATATTTTCCCCTCCGATTAGGAAGGAATATTTTCAAGCAGGGTGACTCGCAACGATCGAACATGCTCTGACGCTTCACGTTTTGTTGTCTGTTGTTTTTGCCTTTTCATTCACAGGGTGTTAAAAGAAGGCAAGCGATACTTTTTGTATACCGGGTGTTTCAAATTTGACCTTCCATACTACCATACCTTTTTATTTTATAATTTTCATCCAACAACAAATTAACGGCCAGCTAAAGAAATACATCATTGATCATCTGAAAAGTCTATATAAATGTACAAAACTCCAATATAGCATCCATATAAAAAAACAAATTTGGTGTCGGAAGAAGAAACCTTGAATTGAAAATTTCATTACGCCATCTTGTAGAGGAGAACATGCAATTTATTTCGAAATCCTATCTCAAATAAAGTCGCAAAAATAAAGAATATTTTGAGAAAAATCTGATTTGCAAATCAAATGACTATCCGATATTTTCAAGACCTACCTATCTAAGAAATTCTGCTATTGTTGAAATAACTAAGGTTTGGCATGTCAATGTATGGGATACAAATATTATACATTTATAGAATCAGAATTAAAAACTCTATTCATCTGTGCAAAAATTCAATATGTCGTCCTTAATAAAAATTAAAGGTGATGCTGGACGACAAAAGACAAAACGTTGTATTGAAATTCTAATTATGCTATCTTGTAGAAGAGAAAAAGTGGCAACATTAATGTTCAGTTTATTTTGAAGTCCCACTATAAATAAAGAATATTAAACAAAAGACTTAAAAATAGATAAAACTTCGTTTTTGATGTTATGATTCATACAACGGTCTTAGGTTTTGAAAAAAGGAAGTTATGTTGCCGTTCCCTGTACTTACAAAGTGTATGGTAAATGGCGTAAATTTTACACAAGTTAATGTAATATTTGATAACACATTTTCCACTATCAAGGCTCGTCTTAATATCCCTATCTGTTTTCGAGAAATGTAAGGTGAACTGTCAAATACGGAGCAGGCTTAAATATCTCGTATTGCGGAAACGAAGTTTCCGAACCTATATTTATACTTTCTAGTTTTAAGTGTTGTACACAGATTTTTTACTCCAATTAGTCCAATGTTTCCCTGCCACTGGTTCCCGTCAGTTTCATCGCGGCATCCATTTTTGTTCGGCAAATATTTCTCGGGAATAAAGAATATTTTTACCCTATTGGAAAAAAACTTACAAACGGAGGTAGAAATACGTGAATGTATTCTTAAAACGCTGACAATGCTGCTTTTGTGGCGATATCTGCATCTCAGATGGGCGAAAAGTTAGAAGTGTGTTTCTTTCTTGTTTCTATTTAATGGATGGATCCTCCTATCTTTGTGATATTTTACTGAAGATTCTCTACAAACATGGTATCAGCGACAAGGCAGCTCAGTATACTAGTTCCATTCTGGATCGTAGAGGACAAGCTGGATACAGAGCTCACGATGAAACCAAATACTACGCAGCCCTACCACTTGTTCTGCACGGTCTGCCACAGGGACCCGTGTTGGGGCCCCCATTGTCTTTGCTGTATGTATGTTACGTCTGTCTCAGGATCAAGCTTGAACTGGTGCAAGAACTATACGTTGAAGTTGAATGCTCACAAAACTGGTCTAGTAACATACAGAAAATGAGATAGGGTTGCTTTGTTGTGACCATGCTTCTAAACCAGAGGTCGATAGTATGATAGTATTTTTAGTGTTCACATATAATCTTCATTGAACTGGGAATAGCAGACTCCAACACTGTTATCAAAGTTTCCACAGCGTTCATGTATCTTTTAGACATTAGGCAGCAGCGGTGGCCGCAGTAGTAGACTCTTCGGTCTCCTGATCAGTCGCCGTGTGCTGTGCGGGTTCGAGTCCCGTCACAGGAGAAATTTTTCTCTTGGCTATGGATGTTGTGATTGTCTGTAGGTGGTAGACGGTCTCTCACTGTCGAACGCGGAGGTACCACCCGGCGGATCTCGTAGGCGGAGCCAGAATGTGTGCATGTTGCATGTACACGTGTTCCCTCGCCAGAGTCCGTGTGGCGTTCCCCCTTTCCCATGTATCCCCCTATAGCCCCACAGTACCCAATGGGTGCTTAGGCCTTAGGCCTTCGTGGTAGTTGGAGTATAAAAAAAACAAGACTGTTGAATAATCGAAGTTATATTCTAATTAACAACAATAAATAATTCTTAAATCCGGATAGATTTAAAGTAAAAAATCAAATTGTTTTTGCCTTCGCATTGAAGACAAACAAATAATCCCTTATCGCCTCTAAACAAGCCTACACATTCCTCATGGACATATCTCAAGCATATTACACACAAACGCATGTCACGTATTTCATTCTTATCGCATATAAAATAGTCCCAGTTTTCGTCTTTATTCTTCTGACATAGCGTTTCCGAAATTGACGGAGCACCTAGGCGGTCAACGGTTCGAGACGGACGAGGAGTTGCAATAAGCAGTTACCAAGTTTCCAAGAGGGCTGGTGGCGGACTTCCTTGAGGCGGCAGTGCAAAAGTGGGTTTCACGTTTAAAAAAAGTGGGTAAAAAAAATTGCTTAATAATCAACTTTTCCATTGGTGAATTCGTTTTTTCAAATAAAAAATTCCTTATACCTGAAAAAAAAATGTGGGAACCTTATTTTTGAGACAACCCTCGTATTATCACTGCGCAGATGTAAAAAATTATTTGCGTAAATAAAGCAGCGATCCAAATATTGATTTGGGCCCGAGAATATACATTGGGCAACCGTGACCTAGAGCCCTCCCTGTTTGTAAATACACAATAGCATCTTTTAGCCGCATTTGAAAGACGCTTCAACCTTAAGCCAGGTCATTTCCTATATCCGGTTAACGCCTATTGGTTTTAGCATTTCAGATACCACGAAAAATCTTTGTGTACTGAATTGCTTGAGTACCCTCCTAGCCAAGAATCGAACATTCTATAATGCGTTTGAAAGAAGTAGCTTATGTCGGCAAAATTTTGGTTTACGCAGACTGTACATGTCAAAAAACATTCAAAAAACATAATACCTCATTTTCCATTTTTCGCGGCTACAATAATTCTTCGCCTGTGGAGTGAAATGTAATAAATAATAGTGCAAAAAAACTAAAAAACACGCTTTTATAGCGGACCGAACTAAAAAGTAGAAAATAATTTTTAATTACAAAGAGTTTATATTACAGTAATAGATGGTCGAACAATCAATCATAATTATTAATGATCTCAAAATAAAATTATAATAAAATTTAAGTTATTAACAGAATAATTCAATTCTGAGCAAAAAGCGTTGAGGTCATGAATTATGATTGATTGTTCGACCATCTACTACTGTAATATAAACCCTTTGTAATTAAACATTATTTGCTACTTTTTACTTCGTGCGTGATTCTTTAGTTTTCTAAACTATTATTTATTTTTAATTTTTTAGTTCGATTTATCAATTAGTTTTTTCCATATATCCATTCAATAGAAGTTTCAGCCTTGTTTTTCTGAATTAAAGTTTGTTATTTTTGTTTTAGTCGTCGAGAATTTATGGCTAGATATTTTTTTCATGATAATTAATTCCTTCTTTATCGACTGTAACTGAAACAGAAGTAATCGGGATACATACTCCCGGCACGGAGAGAGGTAACCGTGGAATCGGCGATCAGCCATTTTCCCACACGTCTAGTTAAAGTTGTTTTTTTTTCAATTCATATTCGTTATTTGGATTTTAATCAATAAGATTTTATCATTACAAATTCTTTGATCGTACTAAATTTCTTCTTTATCGACTGTAAATTCAAAGCTTTGCTGTTTACCAAATTTTGTTCCGTAAAGTAAATAGATTGAAATTTATGTTCTGATCATTTTGTTGCGAATAAGAAGCCTTTTGTGAATCGCAGTTATCATATAATATATCATATGAATTTTATAAACAGTAATTAGCGTGTACTAGACTCAACAGTACCTAGGCATGTATAAGGAATGAACAAGGTGAGAATGCACTACCTTGAAAAAGTATCTGCCTCCGTTATGCTGTGCCGAGTATCCCAATTAACAAAGAGTAAGTCCGAAACTGCACGCATGCAGATCACGCGCTAGCTCTATCTCTCTTACTCCCCTACAGAGGATCTATAAAGGAATTTATCAATCCTGGCGGTCCTAATAAGGATAATGGAAAACTGTTATAAAATTATTGCATGGTCATCGGTCCTTGATCCGTGTGCGAATTTTCAAATTAATCAAACTTGAAAATTACATACATACATACATGTGTTAAAAAGTATACTTGTTAAAGGCATCCTTCTTGCTTAAACTCCCCAGAAAATTCTATTGCCACTACAACTACTACACGATTGTGCCTGTACGCCTTATCTATTGATCCAAACAGGGAGACGCAGTGAGGCATCAAATTTCAGCTGGTTGATGTTTGGTAGCACTATGAAAGTTTTAAGTGATTTAACCACTGTCGATAAGAGAGGGCTTATGCGACATTCGCCAAGAAGATCGTATTACCAGTTATATATGTAAATATATCTATCGGGGGTAGTTCGAGGGAGAAGTCCTGAGGGAACGGCACCCTCTTATTAACTAATAGCGGTAAATACCGTGTGATGAATGTAATCATAAGCTAATTTCGCTTGCTCCCCCTGCTTTTCGACTTGTAATAAAACAATCAACATATGTAATTCACATTTAGCGGGACATGTTTAAAATTATCCTTTTTAGGCACGGCGTTTGTATTTAATTTTCTGATAGGGTGCGTTCGACGTTTGATGTGTATGTTGCATAAATTGAAAAATCAACATCATCTTATGGAAGTACCGTGTGTCAATTTCAAATTCCAATTCCCTTTATTACGAACTAAATCTTAACACATAATTTGACATTACTGACATGCCGACTGGGAGGAGCTCAGAGACTTCTGCTCCACCTTTCCTTGGATAGATATTTGCTGAAATTATCTACATTCGGATGGATGAATACATCCCTCATACAGTGAAAGCGCCTAAACCAGGGTCCAACGGCTGGTTTAACAAATCGTGTGACACTGCTTGTCAGCAGAAGATCAAGGCACACATAACCTTCTTACAAAACCCCACTGTAGAGAACAGATAAGCCGACGTCGAGTCCAAAACAAATATAGCGAAGCGGCTCGAAATGCCAAAGATCAGCACGATATAAAAGTTAAGCACAGGGTAATGTCGCAGCCCAATGGCGGTCGGTCTTTCTGGACGCTGACCAGGCAGATTGAAAGGAACTTCTCACAGAGTATCCTACCACCACTTACGTGTCAGGATGGCCCCAAGTGCCGTCAATTCAAAGGGTTCCCTACGCTATGTTGGAAGTAACATTCAGGCATAAGACCATAAGATGGGTGCTCTTGTCGCTCGACATCAACAAAGCTTCTGGTACAGGACTTGATTCCTACCGTTGTATTGAAGTGGTGTGCGGCGGAGCTTGCTCCAGTTCTTTCGCGTCTTTTCCAGGAATCTTACGAATCTTGCACCTTCCCAGAAAACTGGAAATTTGCTCATGTCCAACCCATCCCCCCCAAAAAAGGCCGTCCCTTACAATTATACGCCTATAGCTCTGCTTTCTGTTATAAGTAAGGTGGCAGGCAGTATGGTTTCCGACACCAGCGATCCACAGGGGACCTTCTAGCTTACGTTACGCAATTGTGGAGTAAACTCATCCAGTCTTATGGTGAGGCTCATGTCATTGCTCTTGATATCACGAAAGCGTTCGATCAGCCTCTCTTGCAAACTTCCATCCTATGGCCTCCCAGAGAAGTTTTGATTCTCTTCATCCCACGACGTCAACGCGGGTGTTCCCCAGGGATCGGTCTCGGCACATATCAACGACCTCCTTTTCCGTGCAATCAACCCAATCCACAGCTTAGCTGATGACAGCACTCTACATGCAGGAATTCAGAGCGACAAGCCGGTGCCGGTGAGCTGGAAAAAAAGAAGACAGACGACGACTTCCTCTCTGACGAGAGACCTGGAAGTTATCTCTGCTTGAGGACCGAAAAATCTTCAACAGCTTAATGCTTCCAAAACACAGTACTATTCCTTGACGAACAAAAAGCGTCCTAGCCATCTTCCGGTTTCGAGGACTTGATCTGGTACGAACCCATCTCGTCAATAGCGGCTATGCTATTTATTTAGGGCTAAGTGCTCACTCTATACAAGGCCCAGATAAGACCTAGCCTCGAGTATTGCTCACACGTTTGGGGTGCTGCTGTCCCGACTACATTATTTATGCTCGATGTTGCCCAGAGGAGGGCTGTTCGACTGATCGATCACTCTTCTCTAACAGACAGTCTCGGGACCCTTTCGAACCGGCGAGCTCTGTTCTACCGCTACATCAACGAACCCTGCTCCTGAGCTCCCCTCCATGATGCCACCGCGCGATGCACTTGCCAGACAGACTCGCCTGACTTCGGCCTCCCATCCTTACCGTGTCGTACATCGAGAACTGGCCGATACGACTGCTCCTTTATCCCGAGGGTGTCGAGATTGTGGAACCACCTGCAAGAGGCAGCTTTTCCCAGTTCTACTAGGCATAGGCAGTTCAAAAATCGGATTGACAAAATTTATTTGATATCCCCGTAGCAGTCGCGGTCTCCTGGCATTTAGGCTTTTGCCTGCGCGGCTGCTTCAGTGTAAAAAAAGGTCCATCTGAAACGTCGAAAAACGAGGCTTAAGCGATTTCTATTGTTTTCGTGTTTTTGCTCCTAGCTCCGCCACCACTAGACCGATTTTCAAAAATTACAAAGCATTTTCGTTCTTGGTATAGTAGTAACCTTGGATGGAAATTTTGTTAAAATCTATACGGTATTTCTCAAGTATAAGCGTATATGAGATTAGCGCAGAGACCGACGGAAATGAGTGACATAGTTTTTTCGTGAGGTACATGTCAAATAACATCCAAAAACATATTTCTTTATCGAAATTCGATACTTCCTCGCCAGTTTTTGGCATAGGAAGTAAAATTGTGAAGTTTCATGTGTCTGAAAACGTTTTGTTATTTGGGCAAGTCCTGCCATCGATCGATATAAAAATACATCTTTTTACGCGCTCAGAGTGAGGAATGAAGAGGAGTAGAAGCCAATAAGTGTAAAAAGTGGTAGGCGTATAAACGTTGAAGCGGTGGCAGGACAAACGGAATTCGCTGTGTGGAAAGTTCAGTAGCAGGATGGAACGCAGAACGCAAATTGGCTTTTAGCATCTATTGGGCAGCGTGGTTGTCCTGTTGCTTTAAAAGTGAGCTAAAACAAAAACCAAAAACGTCCTCTTTCAGCAATTCATCGAAAAGCCGAAGCTCCAAAGCTGTAAAGCACTACGGTTAATTTGAACGCATTAATGCATTTTCGGTGGTGGTTTCCGCACCAATAGTCCAGCTATCCAATCGATAAAACTATTGTGTGCTCCATTCTGGTCACGGCTTTCGACGTATCTCATGACACACGCATTGTGTTTCTAAACATATTGTCAATCTGTGATATAGCCGCTACCGCACGATCGCACATCCGCAGCAGAACCAACGTTTACGTTCGCATTCCCATTTCCATTACCCACAGATACGAATACACTGGAAAAAGTTCTTGTTTTACTACTAACCTTATATGTAGAGCAGTGGTCGCCAACCTGTCGATCGCGAGCTACCGGTAGCTCGCCAAGGTAATTCTAGTGGCTTGCAACGTATTTTAAAAAGGTGTAAAAATCATAGAAGCTTTCGTAATTTTTGTAAATTCTCATACTAAACACAAGCAGCGGCAACACTGCGGATAACGATCTGTTCGAGAACGATCTCGATTACTTTGAACGGAATAAATACGCAAGGCGCGGCGACAGTACGCTCAGTTTAAAACTGAACACCACAAAGTCCAGCGTTTGGGTTAGAGATGGCCTGCAATTAAAAACATTATGAGCAATAGTAAGAAGATGAAGACCAATATATTTTTACAGAAATTAAAGGTAAAAATGTATGTTTGTTATGTAATACATCTGTTTTCGTTACTAATAAAGCGAATATCGAGAGGCACTATAAAACTGTACATTCGAATTTTGAAAAATCATTCCCATTGCGTTCTGCAACCAGAACGGCAAAACTGAAACAATAAAAAAATCAGTTAATTGGACAACAGAAAATGTTTTTAAAAACAATCGACAAAAATAAGGCTGCAACTGAAGCATCATACCGGGTGCCCCAGATAACTGCAAAAAAAAGAAACCTCATGAAGACGGAGAAATGAAAAAACAGGTGTTTTTAGAAGTTGCAGATTCATTATTTGCCAACTTTAGAAATAAGGACGAGATAGTGTCTGCTATAAAAATGTGTGCTAATACAATGATGAGACGAGTAGAAGTAAAACGTAATGATATAGTTTTACAATTAAGAAATGACTTCGATTTTCCAAAATTATCAAAGCAGCTCAACATACTGATAAGGTTGGCGACCACTGATGTGGAGCAAAAGCCCGCGGTGGCCACTTCTTCGTTATTTTATAAAACCTGAAAGTTTCTCTGTGCATGCGCCCAACACAGGTAAGAACGATAAGCGACTACGAATTTTGGATAGTGGTTAATTTTCCGGGTAACACAGGTGTATAAAATATTACCTCAAATTCGCTTTATACGAGGGTTGTTTCAAAAATACGGTTCCCGACGCGCGTGACGCTAGGCGAACACCGTTGTACCGGCCTGACTACCATGCGCAGTGGAGCTCCTCATCGCCATCTCCGCCTGGTGCGAAATTCGTGTGGTCATAGGATTTTTGCACGCAAAAACGTTACCACTCATAGAAATTCATCGCCAGTTGAGAGAAGTATATGGGAAACGTGTATAAGCATTCAACATGTCCTCAAATGGAGAAGAAAGGAACTGACGACCGCACGGCCATCCACGATGAACAACGAAGCGGGAGGCCGTCGATCTCCGAAGAAGTTATGGCGAAGATTGAGCAAATCTTGCTCGAAGTTCGGCGATTCACGGTCCGGGAACAGGCGATTTAATTCTTGAGGCTTTTGAAAAAGCTGAGACGGATTGTCGTAGGGGCAGACTTTCCAAAGCGTAAGACTGCACCACCACAATGCGCATCCTCATGTTTCACAATGAACGAATGACTCAATCGAGCGATTTGGCCGGAAAATAATTGCCCATCCCCCTTACAGCTCTGGCATAGCGTTTCCGAAATTGAAGGAGCACCCAGGCGGTCAACGGTTAAGAATGTTTCCAATGGTGAATTCGTTTTTCAAATAAAAAAATTCCTTGTGCCTGAAAAAAGTTGTGGGAACCATATTTTTGGGACAACCCTCGTACCTTTTCTAGAATGATATTAACCGAAAATTTATAGTACACTTAAAAAATTAAAATACCGAGAAATGCAAGTTTCCCTGGGTGTACCTCAAGGAACAATTTTGAGCCCGTTGATTTTTATGTTGTTCATAAACGATTTGCCATACCCATATATTGCCAATAATATAATAGTCTATGCTGACGATACCAGTAAAGCTCTTGATGTGGAGATGTCAGAGGACACAAAATGAGAATAATAGCAACAGAGTTTGAACATGGTACAAAAGAAACTCATTAGTAGTAAAGTCCAGCAAAACCGTGATCATGCAATTTTATTCAGCCGTTGCGTCGGATCAAGTCAGAAACTCCAAAATTTAGAAGTTAATTCAACTATTGTTAGTATTTTTCACCCCACAAAATTTCTTTGCTTGTACCTCGACAGCGACATGAGCCGGACGACGAATATTAAAGAGCTTTAAAAAAAAGCTACTATGCCATTCTTCAATTGAAATGTTGCCTTGATGTCACTCAGTCACTAAATGTTTATTTTACACTGGTTTGCCCACAAATATCATACCATGTGGTGTTATGGAGATCACCATAGGCTGCAAGAGTATTTGTTGCCTCCCATTCGTTTGTTGCTTGGCCTGAAGTCAATAGAATCATGTCCGTTTTCAAAAGCTACAATATACCTTACCGTCCATATACATTTATAAATGTATCACCACGTACGAGAAAAACTGCAACGTAATAAATATCATATCAGAGGTAGCACTTCTTTGAGGTCCATTAACCACAAAACAACTCTATATGAAAACAGCCCATTTTGAGCTCTTTCCGTCATTCTCTGAAATGAGTGATGAAAATAGCTTTAAGAGGTCACTAAAAAAGCTTTTTCTAGTAAATTGCGTCTATTCTGTGGAATGATTCTTTTTTTTCAGTCTGTTATACCTTTTAATGAACTTCTATTGTATCATTGTGTATGTTTTGCTTAAATCTGAGTACTTTACTATATTTTTATATAAAATGCAGTTTTTAAACATGTCCAATGTCTTTTGAAGAGCTACATAATAAATAAATTTATTATTATTAATATTATCCATTGGCAGGCACAGTTTCAACCCGTGCCAAATACCCCTAAACATTAACAAATGAGGACTAAATTTGTCTGACGGCTTGAGTTCAATGTGTACGAGAGAGAAGTGTGTATATCCTCATCTGCTAGAAAGATATAGAAGCCGGATGGATAGCGAAGCTCATCACCCCGTTGCCTAGCAGCGCTGATGTGGCGATCTGCCGCGTTGACAATATGTTACACCAATTCGTTGAATTAAGATGCATGTTGAATATATGCGTTAGTTTATTCTTTACGCCCAAATAATGGTTATTTTCAGCGTACACATTTTTGAATTGTGAATTATGTCGAATCTCTTTAGGATCGATGCCGGATTGGTCCTGATGGCGCTCCATTTTAGGTCGAAATGATAGGTCAAAATCGTCTCAAATTCTGAAACACTGTATCATTAGTCTCTTTGGCAACACCGCATCTCGTACATTCCAAGGCAAGGTTTCAACCTCCATGATCATAGATGAGCTCATTGAGAATGTCGTCCTATTTAAATGGTTTTCTCGTGCGTACACGCAGGTAATCATAATTTAGATTGCGTAATGGTATTTGTTACATTTTCTGACAGCTTGGTGTCGCTTTTTCGGTATTGAAGACAAAAAGACCTAAAGTGGCCAACCCTATGCAAGTAGTTCTTCCAGTGTACTGATTAGCTATTTTTTGGTGGAAGCCAACTAGAATTCGGGAGAGATTACAGATTATGCCAGTGTAATTAATCATAACGAGGCAGCAGGAAAGCAGGATGCACGCACGTAGCATGCGCCAGCTACCAGCTACCCTTTTCCGCGGTTTCCAATTCAACCATTCACAGATCCCTTCATGCCCTTGTAATAAATAATCGCGTGTCCTCACAATACTGAGTAAATTTAATCCGTTGCTGAACAAGCGTTAAGGCATCGTTTAGGCCAGGACACGCGACTTTGTTAAGCGATATACTCATACAATGTATCCAATCTGACTTCTATTGGATGGTATAATATACTCTGCCACCCCTCAGTACAGGGTTGCTTGGTCTGCAGAGGAGCGTTTTCTCATTTTCGAAATCTAGATTAGGATTTTTCTGGCTACCTAGTATCAATGAAGGTATTCATCCATTTTGCCGTCCAAAAAATTATCAGAAATGAAATAAGATATATACGAGTATACAGGGTTATCCAAATTAAGTGTCCACCATTAGTAACTTTGTTATTAGTGAAAATACAAAGTTGTTTGAATTAGCAAACTGGTAGCATTTTTAACGCTGGTAAAAATGAGAAATAAAAAAAAAACAATTGAGAGTCGTTATTTTGATTTTTTTCAGTAAAATAACATTTTTTTAAATGGAAACCCCTGTATATTATATTTTTTTCTGTTAAAGCATCAAATTTTAAACAAAAAAGCTTACAATAACTTTTCTCCTAGGTTACAAATTGTTGAAGTTATGGCTTCCAATCTGAAACAATTAAATTGTATCGACAAACTTTATTTTCAACATCAACTTATAATCTTACAAAATACAATAACAATTTTTTTTAAAGAAGATGCTCGAAAACACCACCTTGTTCTTCAATACATTTTTGGGCACGTTTTTCAACTGCTCGAACTGTCTTAAGTATGGTCCTACCATCTATCTGGGTTATCTTTTCCCTAACTGCAGTCTTTAACGCGTCAAGGTTATCGTACCTTCGCTTGTAAATTTGGTTCTTTAAGTAACCCCACAAGAAGTAATCAAGTGGGTTTAGATCTGGTGATCTGGGAGGCCACTGTATTGGGCCATTTGTTCCTATCCACTGATCATTAAAAGTAGTACTTAGAAAATGATAAGTACCTCTGGAGTTGTGGGCAGGTGCGCCATCTTGCTGAAAATGCAGATGATGTCTACTTATAAGATCCAATTCGTCTAAGAAATTAGTCAGAATTTCTGACATAAATTCCACATATCTTTCACCAGTTAGGGTTCCCTCATAAAAGAACGGGCCAACAATTTTTGAACCAATTATACCGCACCAAACGTTGAAACTGAAACGGACTTGTGGGCCTCTTGGATGTACTAACAAAAGATTTTCTCTTGACCAATAATGGTGGTTTTTTCTATTAAACATTCCAGAATTTGAAAAATTTGATTCATCTGTCAATAAAAGGTAACGAAAGTTATTTACATTTTGGCGACAGAAGCTAAGATACCAATGGCAAAAAACAAGTCTTCTCTCTGGATCCCCTGCCAAAAGCGTTTGAACTGGTCGGTACTTATACGGAATAAATTTGTATTTTTTTAAAATCCTTTGAACAGTACCATAACTGAAATTAGAGTCCTTGAGAATATCTGCTATTGAATTCTCACGATAAGCTTCAAAATATCCAATAACTGCAATTTCCGTGGCCTCGCTTATTATGAATTCTTTTTTTGCCCTTGTTTTAGCAAAAACATTTTCGTTGCCCCTAAATTTTCGATAAAGTCTCAGAAAATATCGTGCATACGGTTGAATGCGAGCGGGATATAATTCACTGTAGTATTCTCTTGCTCTCAAGGAGGATTTTCTGCACACTAAATAGCATTCTAACGTATCACACTTTTCTTCATGGGAGAACATTTTTCTTTAAATTAATGACACAATAAAGCTTATAAACAAGTATTTACACTAATGTTTGACATTATTTGATTTTATCATTGTTTTCCAAAGCCTTCTAGTTGCGAGTATGTCCAGTTTAACAATTTGTCGCTTATCTTAATGCTGTCAAATCGCGAACGCCATGTCGTTTTCATAGCCGTCTTAATATTATAATACTGCAAATAATTAAAAATATTTATCGTTATTTTGACTTTATTTTTGACTTTAGCGGAAAAGTCATTATGAACTTTTTTGTTTAAAATTTGATGCTTTAACAGAAAAAAATATAATATACAGGGGTTTCCATTTAAAAAAATGTTATTTTACTGAAAAAAATCAAAATAACGACTCTCAATTGCTTTTTTTTATTTCTCATTTTTACCAGCGTTAAAAATGCTACTAGTTTGCTAATTCAAACAACTTTGTATTTTCACTAATAACAAAGTTACTAATGGTGGACACTTAATTTGGATAACCCTGTATATAGGTATACGATTCATAGTTATTGTCGATAATAAGTAGCTAAGTGAAAGATTTACAAAATACTCAAGCTTTCGACAGGCTATGCTGCCTTCTTCAGGAGCTAAAAATAAAATTGAAAATAGTAAATAGCAAACCATGCTCAATTGATTAGAATTTCATTACCTTCTCTGTCAATGAGATTGGTGCTAGTGTTTGATGTTTTAAATTGTATTTGAGAACACATGGCAAGATGATAAAATTGGATTTACGCGGATTTTTTTTAAATTGTTTTCAATCATCCCAAATACAATTTAAAACATCAAACACTAGCACCAATCTCATTGACGGAGTAAGTAATGAAATTCTAATCAATTGAGCATGGTTTGCTATTTACTATTTTCAATTTTATTTTTAGCTCCTGAAGATGGCAGCCTAACCTGTCGAAAGCTTGAGTATTTGTAAGTCAAAAGAGTACACTCAGCATAATTTGTCGATATCTCCAAAGACAAGTCTTTCACTTAGCTATATATACAGGGTGTCCGCAAAGTTGGGATTTTCCTTTTCAGAAACAACTACCCTTGAAATAACAAAGGTAATGTGTAGTGAAACGAGGGCGGCCAAGTAAAAAAAAAATAAAGGAAAAAGTATTCACTCTCCAGTTGACGAGAAGGGCTAAGTACGTCTCTGCCCGAAAGCATACCGCTCCAACAGAAAATGAAATCAGCTGATACGCGATGACCATCGTGCAGAAACCACATTGATTGTCTTACACTTAATGGCACATCTTCTAACAAGGAAGGCAAAATGTTGCTAAAAAGTCTAGGTATTGCATCCCGTCCAATCGATTTGGAAGAATAAATGGTCCAATGAGCATACCGTTCACCATGCCAGCCCAAACATTCACCGAAAATGTTTGTTGAAAATGTGCCCGACGGACAGCGTGCGGATTTTCTACTGACCAAACATGAGTGTTGCGAAAGTTATTCACCCCATTACGCGTGAACTTAGATTCGTCTGTCACCAATATGCACTTCAAAAAGTCCGGATTATTGTCATGTTGATGCAACAACCACTCACAAAACCGCACTTTTGCTGGAAAATCGTCAGGTTGAAGGGCTTGTATACGTTGGACGTGAAACGGATACAGCCTCTCTTCACGCAGCGTTTGCCACACTTTAGTTTTTGATACTTGCACTTCTCTAGCCACGTCTCTAGTGGTTGTTGTTTTTTGAAACGCAATCGATTATTCGGGTTCGTTTACCTCTACACGCGTGACCGTAACACTGACCCCGACCCAGTTCTGTCGTCGGGTTGAGCTAGTGTCGTAGTACCACGGGGGGATGTCGCGGCTACAGGACGGTATTCAGATATTTTTGATGTTGCAGAGCCCTTTATCTCGGTTAAGACATTGGTGTTTATGGTACTAAGAAAAATTGCTTATGTTTTCAAGATCTACACGTCGTGTGAAGGAAAACCCCAACTTTGCGGACACTCTGTATATACAGGGTGACTTCGAAGTTGAGTCATTTATTTTAACAGTGTGTAGATCTGATCAAAAGAAATGTTTTTTTCCTTTACCATTTTTCTGGTAAAATTAAAGTAACAAAGTTATAGCCCTTTGGAAGTTTGAGTACCGCCCTGTCTCAATAATATCATGTGTTCGTGTTTGGCAACAACGGTTCATCGCATCGGAAACAAAAAAGCGAAAGAATTTGGAACGATGTTTTTACGATTACAATTCAGTTCAGTTATACATACAGTCAGTTTCAGTCGCGTGTGTCTGTTGCGAGGCTCAAACGAAATAAAAAATGGCACATGTTTATGCGGATCGGTTTCCCAATCGAGTGCAACCAACCCCTCGTGCCTTTGTTAATGTAGTACAACGGGCTCGTGAATCAGGTGACTTAAGACCTCACAGGGGACCTCACGATCAAATACAGGTCCGCACTGAAATACTTGTCGGGAGGATACTTTATAAAACAAGGTAAATTTTTTTTTTAATTTTTTTTTTATTTTTACACACATATTTTGGTTTATCTTCCTTCTACAATCATTATCTGAAAATTAATGACTCAACTTCAAAGTCACCCTGTATATATATATATATATATATACAATGCGACTTGTAATGTCACGTATTCCTGTTAAGGGGTGATAGATTAGGTCAAAATCAACCGATTTTGTTGTATAATGTCCTATCCAGAAGTTAACCGTTTTTGAGTTATTTGAATTTTATTTTTTTTATTTTTTATTCCGATTTCAGACGGTTAAATTCGAAATGCAAAAAAACTACATGTTTGATTTTGAGTTTTTTGTTATCGTCGCATAGCGGACATTCCAATAGTTCATAATAAGTAATAAAATGTTGAAAACTTACAAAAGTTTTAAAATTACGCGTTTGAAATGTATGATTTTCTTATTTTTTTAATAACTTATTCGATAAAAAATGCAGTTCTGCTCAAATTGTAATCCCCTGTTACGAATACACGCCCGCATTCTCTTACGTAATTCACTTTTGGTAACTCTAGTTGTTAACCCTTTGCGGCCAGATTTATCTGTTTATTTTGAAATGATTCATTTTATATTATAGATATTTTTAATTAGTACTAGTGAGTGTGAAGTGACCCTTTAAATGACATACAGTATCTCTAAATGGCAACACTAGTTTGATGATGCGTGCCTAATGAACAGTTGACCCCATATTTTCCGATTTGGTAAATCACACAAATCAGAAACCGTTTGGAATGGAAACACCATTGACTGACATATCCGCATCAGGTAATACTAAGCCTTTCCTGCCATTTACACTCTCTATGATGACCATGCTGTGTAATACTGGTAGTAAAATACTGTATGGTTGTCACCCAGGAGGATATGCTCTTTCCAGTAGTCTAATGAGCACTTATGGTTTACCATGTCAAATTATTTGATGGAATTCAGCAAAATAGCCTTAATTGTGTAAGTCCATGTGACTAAACCTGCTGTTGCCATCAGCTGGGCTATTTTGTCAGATATCATTTCATTGCTGATAAAAATCCTAAATCATAGGCAACCAGTAATTATCGCAGTAAGATCAGAATACCAACTGGAGCCAAGTAAATTAAGTATGATCTGGTGGTTATCCCAGCACACCAGTAGGCTGCAAAGAGTTAAGCGGTTTTTTATTATATAACTAAAAATTCAAATAACTCAAAAATGGTTAACTTTTGGATAAGACATGATAGGACAAAATCGGTTGCTTTTGACCTAATCTATCACCCCTTAACAGGAATACGTGACATTACAAGTATATTGATTTTATCGTCAAAAGAGTCAACTTAAGCCTAAAAATTTGCCAATTTCCCAATTAACAATCAATTGTATTTTGTGCCCAACTGGTCGTTGGTCTTGGCAATGACTACTGCTCATATATATATAGTATTCATAGTTAATTGCCTTAACTGTTAGGAGAACATATCCTTTAATTTCTTTGGGTAGAAGGTAAAGTATTGCAAAAGTACACTCTTATAACTTAAAATCTCAAGTTTTCGAAGAATTTTTTCTTCATCGTCTGGAACTGGAAACAATTATTAAAATAGCAACTAATAGTAATTAGGAGAAAATTATTTACTTACTACGTCGGCGAGATTGTTGCTGAAATTGTTTTTTAAACAACAGTGAAGGGTACACATAGTCGACGAATAAAAAACTGGACCGATGAGGTTCGATTAGGACGGAATTATTTTATTGTTTAATGGCAAATCATTTTGAAAGGTTTTATTTAAAATTAGGCGTTGATTCGGGCAGTTAATGGACGTCCAGAGCGAGGTTTGTCATCAATCGACATGTCGCCATTTTTTAATCGAGCAAATCACCCGTACGCCTAAGTTTTTCCCATAGCATCACCTTTGTAAGCCATTTTCAACATTAAAACAGTTTCAGCAGCATTTTTACCAATTAGAAAGCAAAATTTCACAGCTGCACGTTGCTCACTGAACCTTGCCATCGTAAAAACGAAGCAAGCACTCCGCCCACTTCAATGCTATTCCGGTAATTTTTAGGTACCTCCTCATATATGTCGGACTTACATCAAGTTACTAAATACTACAAATTACATACCTATGCCGATGATACACAAGTTTATTTATCTTATAACCCTGCTATGTATACCGAAGCGAATGAGATGATGTCTGAGGATTTAAATAGTATATGCGTTTGGTTTAACAAAGCTGGACTATGTATTCTCTCTAGAAAGGCGGCTATCATAACTATTAAATCTAAGTTCAGCAAATTCAATAGAGACTCAATAAAGCTGTGTATTGGAAGTGATGAACTTTGCTACAAGACATCGTTTCGCAACTTGAGACTCACATTTGATGAGAACCTGTGCTTCCATGATCATGTCACCAAAGCCGTTCAGGGATCCTATACTAAGTTGAAATTAATTTATAGCTATAGAAATGTTTGTTATTGTCCAAGCAAAGAAAGGGTAAGTTGTGTGACTCCCTTATCCTCGGTAAACTAAAATACGGGGACCATGGACCATAGATCCATGTCTAACACAAAGCGGGGCAGACTCCAAAAAGTGCGAAACATCCGCATAAGATTCAGTATAGGTATTCGAACGCAGTTCAGGACATCTGATCATATTAAAAGTATTCATTGCTTTACTATGCGACAAAGATGGATACTGCATCTATTATCATTGATCCACGGTATTTTGATAAATAAAATGCCAATTTATGCAAAAAACAAGCTTACCATGAGAAGCAATAAAAATTAAGCTCTTCGTCTTCGATAACATGTAGCACGTATTTTTTATGTTTTTATTTCTCGCTTCCCTTTTTTCATTTGTTTTGTCATTTGTGTACGAGTCTGGTTGCTTTTAATTTCTCTACCTTCTACCAGCTATTATTTTTTACTATTTTTCATATGGTTTTTGATCTTGTTAAGCACTCTGTTGATGTACATTCCTTTTTTGTCTTATCGAAGATCACGGTAAGTACTTTGCTGTTGAAGTATGGTATAGTTGTAGTCACCGTTCTTGGCGGTTACGTCATCAACGCCATATGAAATAAGTAAACAGATCGAGTCCCCGTACCATGGGCGGATCTTAATCTTCAGCGCATCTGCTACTCTCGCAATTACGCATGGGGACCGCTGTTTTCATTCTCTTCCTGGAAATATTCTAATAAATTTAGCACGGGCTATTCGTCCTCTTCCATTGATCGTATTTCCGGGCATTGAACAAGTTTATATTGAAGAATGTTAACAGGAATACTCGAATTGCACGCCGATGTCAAGTAAGTTGTCACTCTGACAAATATGATTCAAGGACACTCATACGTAACGACAAAGTTTTTGAGACGGAGACACACAACTAAAAAAACGTATGTCTGAGCTTACCGAACAAACGTTCACACACAGAGGTAGGTTGCATGTGTATGTATGACGGAGATATATGAAGGGGTACTGGTAGTCTTACTTTGACCCGCCAAGAACGGAGAACACAACTATACAACATTTTTGATTTTATTTTCGATTTTGTCCTTTAAGGCACCCCAAAAAGAATCTTCATTTAGGATTACTGATACCTAAGATGATACTCCTATAACTGTAGAGTATAGCTCGTTCATGTATGAGTTGGACAGCAGAGTCGAAGTACTGCTCCCTGCGGTATTTCACAATCAACCGTTTTATTTTCGCTTATGGAATTATCAATCTTTACACATTGTGTGTAGATAACTAGTCATAAGCTTTAAAGGAGTTCCTGTAACACCGTTGTTCTCTAAAGTATCTAGAAGTATGGTGACTAACTGTATCGAAGGATTTTGCGAGATCTATAAAAATACAGAGATTTGGAATTTTTGATCTACTAGATGCTACAGTTTATTTGTAAGTCTTGCTATCGCATCGGGCGTTGAGGATCCTTTTCTAAAGTCAAGATGCCGATATACATCATACATTTGTTCAAACTCTTTTCGGACACTTCTGGGATACCATCTGAAGTGAGCAAGAATTATTGCTGGACTAACGCGTATTTTGCCCTTTAGGGTTTGCCACCCTTCGGTACGTCACTGTCTCTATTCTAATGGCAGCGGTAGAGAGTCAATTGATTTTGTGTAGCGATGTCTTTGATACAAACGCTGGGATCTGCGCCACGGCGCTTTTAAGAGCGTTTCAACGCCAACGCTTTACACGGAAACAACACAAACCGTCGCCCCTTTGTCAGCTAAAACAAATCGCATCTTTCATCAGCGTTTTGAAAATTATGTAGATTTTGGAGCATCCTATGACCTGTCTGGTCGTTTGTGTCTCAGGCCAATATCCTAAACCGGAACCCTCCCCAATAATTGTATGTATTGGATGTATTTTAATTTGATTTTATCTTATTATTTTTAAGTTTCTACTTTTGGACCTTATTTTTTGTAAGATATATGTGCGTTTACGCATTTATTTTATTTTTTTTATCATGCAACTTTTATATAGGTGATATTTGGTATATCAACTCCTTTCGACGAGCCCTACAAACAGTTAAAATAAATGACTCAACTTTGAAAACACCCTGTATAACATGAATTTATTTATTATTTAGTTTTTGTTCCTGTTTTTTTTTTTCGCTTTTGTCTTTTCCTAATTTAAGTATGATGAAGAATGAATAAAGAATTTAAATTTGAATATAGCTTATAACGGATTTCTCGTCTCATTGACATTTCATTCATTCTGATACTCTATTATTGAAAAGTGTAAATACTAGCCTAGGTAGTACCTCGCCGCAGTGGAGCGCAGGGTTTGCATCACATGTTGCTATCACTTCCATCTCCACAGGCCGAAAAATTTCGAAAATGAGATATTATACAGGGTGTCCCAGAAATAACTCGTCACAGTGACACGGGAGGTATATAGGCTGCAGATTAATCAGATAAAATCAACAAGATCTTAGAAAAAGTTTGCTAGTTTTCGACATTTTGCCACTTTTAAGCTTTTTCAAAAAAAAACCTACTGTATGCTTCTTTTTGCCTGTTATGGCTATAAAGAACTTCTAACTTATGTTTTTTCCTGGGCTACCATCAATAGTTGGTTGAGACAACCGAATATTCATTTCATTGAAAACTAACACGGTATGCTAAAAAAAAATATTACATTTTGTTCCAATGTGAAAACCTTTACTAAAATTTGACTAATTACTGTGAAAAAAAATTACCAGGCTGAATCCGCAAATGATATCAAAAACTTAAATCATCTACCCATTCTTTTGTAAGATGTGCCTCTTGAGACAAGAAGAAGTTGTGGTTACAGCATTCTGTGGGGGAACTTTTACTATTATCTGATTAATCTGAAGCCAATCTACCTTCAGTGTCACTCTGGCGTGTTATTTCTGGGACACCCTGAATAAGAGGCATGACACGAAAAACTCTCGGATTTTGATGGAATTTTCACACAAGGTTGATACTATGCCAAGGACGAAAAAGCCTTCTAGTTTTTGGAAAAAAGGTACAGTGGCGGCGGAGAAAAAAAGCCCAAAACGAACAAATAAAATTCGCTTCGTTTTTCGACGTTTCAGGAGGTACTGATTATTTTCAGAAATATTCTTGTGGGAGTTGAAATTTGGGGTTTGAGGGTTGTAGGAGGTGGGGGAGGGTATGAAAATTTTGTGACTATATTTGTACGCTCCCAACCCCAGTAATTCTATGCACCTAATAGCCATATTTCACATATCATAGACTTCCCGTGCATTTTCCTTTAGAACTTGAAATGTTAAGCTCACCGCACGGCGAACCGGTCAGGCAAACCAATATGTCCGTACTGCAGCGCAAAACTCATACACATACCACACACGAAATAGCGGCTATGCAGTCATAAAAAACGCTCATATATAAACGTGTAGCTAGAAAAGATATTCAAAACAGGATTGTTCGGGGTAAAAGGACAATCGAAAACCTAAATTCAATTTTATGCACTCTACATGTGTGACATTATGTCGTTTTTTGACATTATATAGGCTTTTTGTCACATTATGTAGGTTTTTTTACAAGATGTCAACTTAGCACTAGCTTTTGTAAACTTGTTGTGTACTCGTTCCGTAGCTTTACGTGTTGCCTAAACTTCATGATGCTTCAGATACGAGGGTTGTTTCAAAAATAAGGTTTCCCAATGCTAGACGTAATCTGGCAACACCGTCGCGTTTATCGTCACCCCCACCACCGGTCCCAACAAGAAGCGCCTATTGGCGGCGCTCAGTACCGTCCTGACAGTTATGCGCAATAAAGCCCTTCATCGACGTCACCGCCAGGTGCGAAATTCGTGCAGTCATCCGATGTTTGCACGCAAAGACGTTACCACTCAGTAACAGAGGCATAGTAACTATAAATTACAGCAATAGGAACTGAGCATTGCGATTTTTTTGTATTCCAAACGCTGTCCCTCTTTGACATCACTTACTTTTACAACACAATTCTTACGATTTATACGTATATACGAGTATTGTATCTTGTGACAAATCTAAGTCTGAGTAATACATTAGCTAAACAGATTGCATTTAAAAAGTGATTTATGTTCTGTTTGTTGGTCAATAGCAATTTGAAAAGTGTGTAAAGCTTGACTGATTTTGTTCGGGATTGGTGTTGCAGAGTAGCACTATGTTAGATAAAAGTCTAAACTTGAAATAGACAATAGTTTTGTTTAGCGGTGCGCATGTGGCCTGTCCAGAAAATACGTCGATCGATGCTCAAATTCAATACCACACGTCCCGCATCTCTTCCCGCATATGTGTCTATTTATGTTGCTATATTGAATTCGTATAAATCTCATAGCTTTTGCACTACACGTGAATATGTACAGCCCCGTATTCTTGTACTTGTGTCGTACAAACATACATTATCAAAATAATTACGATCTAACAGTTATAGTTTTTTCCAAAGATTTCCAACATTTTTACATGCGAGCAACACCGATTCGAAAACTGAGGAAACAACAACTATGCCGTAAACCTAAGTTCGACAATGAAAATCTGAAGAATAACTGTAACATCTATATTGAATTTCATAAAATAATTAACTATACTTATTGATAGTTTCATCAACTGCTGATATGATAGAAGTGCTTGATTGTGTCAGTATTTGCACCAATTACTTCATTTGCTTAATGGGCAGTTCAATCTTTAAGCCTAGTACACACTAGTAGACCCCGCTGCGCAATTTGTATATAGGCAGTCTGGAGAAGGTCTATAGATCTATAGATGGTCGGTCTATAGACATCCTTCTTTGTCTCGTCTAGCGTCTATACGATAATGTGAATTTTTCGGTCTCATGTTCGTTTCTGCTATCAAAGACATTGTTTTGTGTGGAATGAACTGGGATATGTCTCGGGGTCCCTCAGAATGTTTTTTTTCGGTTAATAGAGCAATGAAGTTTTTTATGTTTCAATCTTTAATATTATCACACTAGTTAATTATATATGCCACGTACTTATTTTGTTATCATATGATAAACTATTGCCTTTCTGAAGATTTCTGAGCATGTTCTTTTTCAAGCTGGCGTTGACCAGATGGAACACAATGGATTTAAGGAGCAATAATAGGTTGAATTCTAGAAGTTCCACTGAGGTTGAAAAATTACCAGCCCCAAATATCGAAAATTCCAAATAATGCATTAAGGAGACTGAGGAAATAGAAGAGGATATAATACATAATCAATTGCCATGGAAGACACTCTATAACCCAACTTGGTATTCTTAGCGATTAGTTGTTGTTTAAGATTTATTTAGCATGATTGCTACAATTAAATTCTTCTAAAAAACCAACCAATTACATAACATACAGACATTCAGAAAAAAAATACAAAATTTGCATCTCTAAGAATTTTCATTATCCATGAAATATTCCTTTAATTTTCTTTTAAATATCTTTAAATTACAAGTAGACTTTATATCATTATTTAGTTTATTAAATTCAAGCAATCCTTTCTGAAATATTGATTTGCTAGTTATATTGCTATTGCAATTTTGTGAATGAAAATCTATATTTCCTCTTGTATAATAACTGTGGTAATGATTATTCAATTCTATGTAGTGTTATACATGTTCTGGCAAAGTGATCCTCAAACTTTAGTTTATTATCAATATATATATATATATATATATATATATATACCTAAATATTTAATTGATTCAACATTTTCAATTTTCTCCCATTTATCCTAACTGTGATGGTATCTTCATTTAGGTATTTCCCTATTAGCATACATTTTGTTTTAGAAATATTCAATTTTAGTTTATTTACATTCAACCAATTTATGATTTTTGCCAAGTCAGACTTTAGCATTTTTATAGCAGTGTCTATATTTTCATATGATATGTATATTCATGTAAAATCTGCAAATATCTGAATTTTACAATAATCTAAAATATTACAGACATCATTAATGCATAAAATAAATAATAGTGGACTACCTTGTGGTATACAAACCAATATATCTTGATAATGTAGATCCAATTTTAGTTGCGCCATATTTTTATTTCTGGAGCAGAATTAGCCACTCTGTATACAAACACCTCGTCGTATCTTCTTCTCCTAGACGAAAGTGTATTATTTATCTTGATTATGAAGCACTTTTGAAGCTTGCCGGCAAATATTTTCTTTCCTTTCGAAATGCCGAAAGAGAAGCCTGCCTTATAATTAATATAAGAGTTTCTTTCACGTTTTTTTTTTATTTGGTTGCGTGTATCGCATCAAGCTATCTAAATAAATGGCCGGAGTGTAAATGATTAGGTGTGATATTTAATAAGCTACTTGGGACTGACCTGCCTTTAATGCTGTTCTTCTACGCTAAAGTGGCTTAAAGTAGGTGCGAACTCGTAGGAAAATATTAGTCTAAACATTCTGTAGTTTTACCTGAAAAAATTTGAGGCTACCTTCATCCGTTTTGTCGACACCGTACATCAATATTGAAACGAACAACACAATTAGAGGAGAAACTGCCCTATACCCCCTAAAGCGGATCCGTGGTATCATTCTGTGAAGCTCCATTATTGCCTAGTGTACATAGTAGCTTAGATATCTATCCGCACCTTGCGTACACGTTACTTGTTTGTCCACGATTATGTGTTTTGATAGTGGAAACATTTGTTTGTAATTGACAGGCTACAACTTAAACGCCTTGAAAGATTTTGCATACAGGGTGTTTTCAAAGTTGAGTCATTTATTTTAACTGCTTGTAGGACTCGTCAAAAGAAGTTGAGTTATCAAACATCACCTATATACAAGTTGCATAATAAAAGAAATAGTAAAAGATTAGAAATTTAAAAAAAATAATAATGTTAATTTTTTTGAAATTCTCGACCACTGCCGTGTAAAATCTTAGCGTTTTTGTTTACTACCCTTATCGTTTATCTAAATTTGTGAAACTTTTTGTGTTATTGTATGGTTTTCAGTACGAGTCTTTGATTCGATCAGTTGTATCAGTCTTTTAATAGTACTTCCATTTGTCTGATTATTTTGCGAGAAAAAAATGGTTCATGTTAACGAAAACCACCAACTAGTGGACATCATAGTAACATACGGAGAATGCCAACAAAATGCAGCCGCAGCATGCATGTTGTAGGCGGAAAGGTTTCCTTTAAGAACAAATGGGATCAGTTTTTGTAAAAACGGTATCCATTTAACTCAATAATGATTTTTTTTAATAATCTTTGGTATATCAACTTCTTTTGACGAGTTCTAGAAGCTGTCAAAATAAATGACTCAACTCTGAAAATACCCTGTATATGAGGTGTTTATAGGT
This sequence comes from Acanthoscelides obtectus, assembly GCA_963669975.1. Lineage (NCBI taxonomy): Eukaryota > Metazoa > Arthropoda > Insecta > Coleoptera > Chrysomelidae > Acanthoscelides > Acanthoscelides obtectus. The sequence goes on from CAVLJG010000002.1 coordinate 23,833,030, forward strand.
TTGTCTCGCCAGTGCGAGTGACACTGGATACTAAAATCTTCCAGGATGTCAGTTATATTTTCAACCATATCTGCTCCTCATTTCTTGTGTCCCTCGTATGAAAAGTAGGTTGTTAAAAGAGATGTGTTCGTTGTCCCCCTGTAAGCAGAGCCTTGAAATCGCGTTTTGAATACAGCCAATCAGCCAGAGGCTTGGAGGGGATGCAGGAGGTTGCTCGCCGTCGGAAAAGGGTGGCGGTTCAACCCCGTCAGCTTCAGCAGTCTCAAGGGATCCCACTACCGTCGCTCTCTAATTAAACCGAAACAGTAACGTGCTGGCGTTAGGGATGCTTAAAAGAGGCATTTCGATGTCCATAGTCACTACATAGGCCGCCTAGAAGCACTTAAACGCATCTATTCGCGCTTTCTTTCCGATCCTTTTACTTTACACGTCTACTAGCAAGGAAGTATTGTAATCGCGGAAAATTTCGAAAATGAAAAATTATGCTTTTTGGATGTTATCCCAGATAACACATCACGTCTTAGAGACGTCCATTAAAGGCCTAAAATAGGTCTGAACTTCGCAGACATTAGAAAGACGTCGTGGAGACGTCCTTAGACCTGCAAAATACATCTAAGGTTACGTGGTCGTGATGACGTCTTTAAGATGTCTTATTTCAGACTTTGATCGAAAGTACAAGTATTCAGTGAATAAGGCTTATTGATGACGTCTGAAAGGTTTTTCATATGAATCTTCCGAAATCAGAGAGGCTCAATTATGGGTGTACGTCCCAGATTGTCTTTTTGGATGTTTTTGAAATGGCTACTACTCTCCGCCTATTCGTGCGAGAGTGGTGGGGAGAGTGCCGTTCGACTCGGGGGTTCCTAGGATTTGGCAGTAGAGATTAGGGATCATTGGACGGCTGAGCACCGTGTTTTTGCCACTTCAATATCCATCGGAATCGAACTGTTCCTTCTCGAAACGCCATCCTTCGTTGGGCTCAATCAATTTGCACACTTGGTCAACAAAAGACCAGGAGCTCTACGAACGTTTGGAACCCCTGAAAATGTGGAATGCGTTTGACAAGCCCTCCTTCGCAGTCCAGCTCGATCTGCTCGTCAACATGCTGCTGAACTTCGCCTTAGTGATCGTTCGATAAGGCCCTACAAATTGGCCATTCTACAACAGTTACAGCCTGGAGGTTACGCACAACGAATGAACCTCGCACGTGAGATGGAAACACTTATCGATCAAAATGAGAACCTCATTTTGTTCATGAGTGATGAAGCCCACTTCCAACTTAATGGCATGGTTAAACAGCAGAATTGCCGTTATTGGGCTAATGAAAATCCGCGCCAGTTACATGAAAGACCGCTGCACACCCCAAAAGTGATAGTTTGGTGCGCTGTATCGCAAACTTGCATCATCGGTCCTTACTTCTTCGAAGACGGTAATGGCAATGCTATTACCGTAACTCGGAGCGCTATGTCGAAATGGTCACCAACTTCTTTTCACCTGAATTACGACGACGTGATCCATTCCGACGTGTGTGGTTTCAACAGAATGGAGCGACCGCCCACACAGCCAGAACAACGATGAACGTTATTCGCCCTCTCTTCCGTGGTCGCCTTATTTCCAGGTTTGGTGATGTTCATTGGCCTCCTCGGTCCCCAGATTTATCCATCTGCGATTTTTTCCTATGGGGACACCTCAAGACTCATGTATACACAAACCCCGAACTCTGGACAAGTTGAAGGAGGCAATTCGCCCAAGTTGAGATAACTATGCTCGAGAGAGACTACGCGAATTTTCAAGAACGTCTGCAGCAATGCATCGTCAAAACCTCTCACCACATGACTGATGAGATTTTCCACACTTAATTGTGACAAACGCCATTTCATTGTGAACCCGAATCCGTCAATAAATTTGTTTTTGATTGATTTCTTAAAAACCGTTCGACCTTTGTGCCGGACCCTGTACAAGACATCTGCATTTATGGCCCCTAACACGTCTTTGAGACTTACTAACTGGGCTCACAAAAGGCACAATAATGATGAATTCTCAATGGCACAAAGAGACATAAGGGTGTTTTTAAGACGTCCACAAATAGGACTTTCCGGACATCCTATATGTCTCTGAGAAAAAGTACGAAACAATGTGTCAGGTACTGCGGCTGTTACAGTAATTAGTACAAAATATTCACTTCCTTGAATAATCAAAAAGTCTTCTCTAAACATAAGACGTCCATGAGATGTTCGTAGAACGTCGTTTATTTTCCTTAGTTGTTCGTGAACAGTATATATGACGTTTACATCAAGAAAAACCATGTCACGTCCGTCTGTGTGTCTGTCTCTCTGCCGCCGAAGTCAACTAAGTGTACTGGTAACAGCGACTAGCGAAAATGGCAAAGCACCAGAAGTAACTTTATGCGAAAGGCCTTCGGCTATTTTTTTTTTGAAAATTGTTTGTTATAGATCTCAAAAGGCAGAACAAAAGTGTCCGTGGGCTCATAGTTTTTCCACGAGTAGTTTCTGAGAAACACAAGTTTCCAAGTGGATAATTTCGGTTATTGACAATCAGATAGGCGACGCATCTGAGTCCACGGAACAAACATATCTCCAAGGAAAGGTGGAGGGATAGTCTCTGAGCCCTTCCCAGTCGACATGTCCGTAATGCCAGATTTTGTGACCTGGGCAATGTTCTGCTGCCACAGCCGGTGCTGACCAAAATCTGACCTCCACAACACCAAAGTCTGAGTTACCCAGAGAAGACAGGACAGTGGTCTTATAAGGGACAGGATGCGTAGTCAGAAAGAGATCCAGCAGACTGCTGGTGTGTAACTAAACGCAGGGGAAAATAGTAGGGCTCGTTACCAGCTAGATCAATCCGAGGTCATTATGGGCATTGGAATCACCGAGGAAACTACCTCTGAAGCAGGATGATTGATATTCATTCATTCAATGCCGTGCTACTATTTCCTGTATTATAGTGATATTAAAACGAACAGGCTGAAAAAGTGAAACGAAGAAAATAACATAACGCTGCTGTAAAACGTAAGACTGAAATTGAGAGTAATTGAGTTTGAGAGCTTTTTAGTTAGCCTTGTGATTGCATTATACAGCGCTTTTATGTTCAAACAGAGTCGCTCTGGAATAAATTCTATTATGGAATTACGTATATATCGTTTTGATCAGGGGGTGTTGATAAAAGCTGCTTTTGACACAAAGAGACTATACGTTTGATATAATACCGTGCAGTTAGTTCTATAGTTATTGTTTTATATTTGTGTTTCATCGCGTTATCCAGTACAGTGTTAGTAATAGAGGAAGATGCCTTAAACCGGACACCTTAGAGCGTACCCCTGGTGTCTTTGTTTCTCCGTTCCTTGTAACTGCATTATGGTTAAGAGCCGCGTCACATGTATCTTGTTCGTCCACATTTACATCTTCGGATAGTGGAAAAAGTGTTTGCTCAATACTGCAATTTTGACCTGAATATTTTTTTTACACCGAAGCTTCCGCGCAGGCAGAAGCCTAAATGCCTGGGCACTGCGTCTGATATGAGGAACTTAAAGGAAATCTGTTAATCCGATTTTTGAACTGCCCAAGGTTAGTAGAACTGGGAAGAGCTTCCTCATGTGGATTGTTCCACAATCTCGATACCCCAGCGTCAACGGACAGGTCGTATCGGCCAGTTCTGGATGTACGAATCTGGACTCGGTTTGGATGGAAGCCTGGCAGGCACATCGTGTGGCGGTATCATCAAGGAGAGCTCTGAGGTGATTATAATAATAATAACGATAACGATTATCGATAACGATTATTGATAACGATTATCGATAGCAATTATCGAGAACGATTAACGTTAACGATTATCGATAATGATTATCGATAACGATTATCGATGACGATTATCGATAACGATAACTATTATTGATAACGATAAAACAACACATCAAATCGGTATTGCTGGCGGTTACTGACTAATGTGCTCAAAATATGGAACAATTGAAACATATTTATTTTCCACTGTTGTTATTTATCGAGACAATTTATATTTTGTTGGGACTCTGGACATCATATAAAATATCGGGACAATCGCAACCATCTGGTAACACTTAATACAGTCCTGTTTTATTAAAAAAAATATTCTTCCGGCGCCATCTGGTATTGCAGTTCTTTACTGAAGGACATAGGCAGCTGCAAGGAAGGCACTAAATGGCACTAATAACGTTCACAATAACGCCGCTAGATGGTAAACAATTAACAACATAAAGAGAATGTATTTCCTAATATTGTATCATGCTTTGAATAGAATCTATTTAACTGATTTAATACATATTTTTGTTTGCTTGATAAAAACTATGGTCTTTTGTGTACCTCTGTCATCTTTGTAAAACTCCCCAACATACTGGGTTCTGGAGAACAAAAATAGATGTCGTTAGTCGCTAATTAACCTATTTATGATTTAAAATTGGGTGCTTTCAAGATTGTCCAAACAGAAACGTCAAAACAACGAAAATAAAGAAAAGGGCCCACAGGAAAAAATGTGGTTAACCGAAGTGTTATGATATATTTAAAGGATAAATAAGAATGTTTTATACAAGCCCTATAAGTTTCCAGAAAATCAACCAATCAATTGTCTGCAGGGACAGGGCAAAATGCAGTATTGGGTTATTCTAGAAAACAAGTGATAAAAACTCTGTAAGTTGATTATTTGGTAAACTGATAATCAATAATTAAGGTTTAACTGAAATTTTACACATGTTGTTGCCCTTCAGTTGCGAAATTCCCAATAACATGGGAGGTGTATTCATATACCATTAAGATACACCTGCTCTTGTATATATGCATGGATATTGTATTACAATTTGTGTTTTGTCAATTCCTTGGGATGGAATGGAAATCATTAGATTTCAAGCAGCTATTACTAGGTTTAGTAAGTACTTTGCCAACCTTGCAGAAGCTGTTGTTAGATGATTATTTGCCATTGTAGTTGTTTGATGAACCAGCCGTGGTTGGTACTAAAAGCAGCTATTAGAAATAAAGGCATATTATTACTATTATCATTATGAATGACTTCTGAAAATCTTATTTACTTTACTAAGTTTATTTGAAAAACAGAAAACCCAGTAGATACTGGGTAAGGAAAGGTCAAATATAACATATAATTCAAACATTTTGGTAAGTGTAAGTAGATTGGAAATATAAGATTTTACAATGCAAAATTTTCATTTTCGGTCTCTGTGGCTTCAAGTGAGTGTACGCTTGTATATATTATGGCTCTAAGGGCCGTATCATCAGTCATTCCTACAATTTATTAATTGTAGGATGCATTTATGGCCTCCTTGATTTCCATAGCTTTTCCTATCCTTCAGAAAGGCAGAGGTATTTCTAGATTTCTACTGTTCCATTTCAGTGCTCTATTTATGGTTTCTTTTTAAATTCTAAGAACTTTCAATCCTGATAAAACTTGACTTTTATCATGTCTTATCAACCAGAAATTTCTTGAAATTCAAAAAGAAAACATAACCTCACAATAGGAGTGTGCTGACTGTGACATGGAACAGTAGAAATCTAGAAATACCCCAGCCTTTCTCAGGTCAAGGCATCAGTGGTGGCCGCAGTAGTAGACTCTTCAGTCTCCTGATCCGTGCGCTGTGCGGGTTCGAATCCTGTCCCAGGAGAAATTTTTCTCTTGGTTATGGATGTTGTGATTGTCCGTAGGTGGTAGATGGTCTCTGACTGTCGAACGAGGTGGTACCACCCGGCGGATCTCGTAGGCGGGGCCAGAATGAGTGCATGTTGCATGCACACATGTTACCTCGCCAGAGTCCGTGTGGCGTTTCCCCTTTCCCCTGTATACCTCATGGCCCCACGGTACCCCATGGGTGCTTAGGCCTTAGTCCTTCCTGGTGGTTGGAGTGTAAAAAAAAGTAGAGAAAAAACTGTGAAAATTAAGTAGGTGATAAAGGCCTCCTACAATTATTGTAATTCTAAAGTATTGTCAGATCAAGTTTGGGGTTGAAAATGGACCCCTTATTAGTCTCGCTAGACGACAGATACACAAATATTTTTTTGAAAATGCCCTCATGGTGTGTTTCATAATAAATATAATTCCTTAACATTTGGAACTTCCACTTTTATTATCTGTGATTAATAATGAAACAAACTTGGTATACTTGAGTAGTTTAATGTGATAAATTCAAATATGACCTTCAAAAACAGTCTGACATGCCGTCACGCGAGAGTTGGGGCGAAAAATGACCATGTGGAACTAATGTTGGTCCCAGCACTAAATTGACATCTGATTTTATTCAATTTAAAAAAAACGCTTAAAAATGTTACATATATGTTGAAATATAGTCTTCATGCATCAATTTCATTACCTCTCAACTTGGTAACTCAACCTATAATAACACTATATACACACTATATAACACTATACCCAAAATTTCGATTCTTGTTCTTTGTAGCTAAAAGCATATGGAACTCGGCACACTGCAATCATTTGAAGAAGTAATATGATAATAAAAAAATTATTCATTTTTTTTAAGGTTTTCAAAGTAAATATTCAGCAGGTAATTTAGTTATACAAAGTATACTTTAATCCTAGTTAAGCGTCGGTTGTAATCAAACAAAATCTAAATAAGAGATTACTTAATACTAGTTTATCTTTGATCAAGGGAATCGCGCGATAAGCCAAGATAGCAGTAATGCAATTTTCGATCTAGTGCAGGTAACCATGATAAACTATAGATGCGTGTTATGTTTGTTTTTTCTACGTTTTATGAACTTATGTATCTTGAAAAGAGAAAAATGAGTTACAATAAATCTGTACTAAAAGGGTATGTATTGGTACGAAAAATTGAACAGCTTTGCGTACATATTTTCAGTTCAGTTCAAATTATTATAGTGTAATTTATCTTGAGTTTTTACTGAAACGCTAAGCCTGATTTTCGGAGCGCCGCAACTGTCAATGTTTACACAAGAATAGGGATTTTTCGAAAATTTCATTCCCATATGGCCAAGCTGTCTACCAAAATGTTTTTGGTGGCTTTAGGGTTATGCGAATGGGTTTTCCAAGTTTGATTTAATTTATCCTTCAACCAAGTAATATGCCAATCACTCTGGTGAACAAAATTAAAATATTTTTTTTGTGACACGGACAAAACAATGTGATTATTATGTAAAACGTACTCAAAAAGCCGGAAATAGAGTTCGATTTTTTCTATCACCCACGGTTTTCTTGCAATAAGACATTTTATTTGCTGCTTATACTCGTAAAATATAAGGATATGTGTGTAAGGGTACTAATATAACCTCGAATAAACATTAATCTCAGAATGTTATTGTCGATGTTTTATGGCGATATGTTGCTCCTGAAGTATCTCTTAACAATGTCACGCAATAATCAGCAAGCAAATTGACACTCCATTTGCCTTGATACCGTTTTTCCATAGCAGAAATGTCTTAGAGGAACCGTTCACCATGTTCATTACTTACCGTACTTAAATTTTCCGGAAAATGAGAATCCAAAAAGTGAATTTGTAGAGACATGTTACATCCCATTCCTTTATAAGCATTAATTAGTCAACTCACAATATATTTATAATTGTCCGCCTTCACATTGCCTAAGAAATTTGCAGTAACTGATTTAAAAGCATTCCAAGCTCGTAATTCAGTTTCATTTAGAGCACTGTCAAATACATCATCCTTCATGATTTTCCGTATTTGTGGAGCCACAAATATGCCCTCTTTAATTTTTGCCTCACTAAGTCTCGGAAATGTTTGTTTTAAATGCAGAAACCCTCGTCCATGTCGATCCATAGCTTTCACAAAATTTTTCATCAGTCCCAACTTAATATGCAAAGGTGGAAGCAACACGTTTTTGGGATCAACTAGTGGTTCATGAGCAATGTTTTTGAGGACCGGACGTAGTGGCCACTCCTTCTGTTCATAATGACGATCTCGCGCACGATTGTCCCATTCACAAAGAAAACAATTTATTTGGTATACCCCAGTTGCATTCGAAAAAGAAGGGCTATTTCCTTTAAATCTGCACATATGGCCCATCCATATTCATTATAACGGATATGCTCTAACTCTAACAGAACTCGCATATTTTCATATGATTCCTTCATATGAACTGCGTGCCCTATAGGTACAGACGAATATTCATTACCGTTGTGTACCAATACCGCTTTTAAACTAAGCTTGATAATTTGGATCATGTTTCTGACCTAACGCGTCAAACAAATTGTTGACATCGGAGCAATATATCAACTCTCTTACTTGACGGAAACAGTGTGTGAGGTCTTGTTGCCGTTTTCGGTAAAAAATAATGTTAACATCACCGTGGAGAAGATTCCATCCTTTTAATCTTGACGCTAAAAGTTTTGACTGGGATTTTGACAGATTTAATTCTCGGTCATTAAGTCCGCCGTGTGTGATCAAATGCGGCGCTGTTGAACATCCTGGCAGGTCAAACGAAGGATCGAAAAATGTTTACGCTTTCAGTACCATCACTTTCAGAATCGGTGGATTCGACTTTTTCATCCAAAGACCAAAATTCTGGTGGAACTGGGACAGATAGTTCATCTTCATGCTTAACGGTCCACAAAGCTGATGGTAAATTAAAATACTTTACAGTATGTTTCGATTTTGGTCCAATATCTTTAATATTTGTGAGGCAAAAATAGCAATCAGTAGTATGGTCTCTCGGTCTCTCTAAACCATTGGTACCGCAAAGAGCATTTTACGATTTTCGCCTCTTGACCAACCTGTTAATAACGTTACACAAGCCTTACAACATATATGAGGGGCCCATAGTTTATCTTGGTCGCCAACTTTAATTCCAAAGTAAAGTTTGTATGCTTTCAACACAAGGGGAGTAAAAGTTAGCTCTCCGCACACATAACAAAAACTGTTCGCACAATTTACACGATTTCTATGCACTATCCATAAAGCTAGTCTCGATCACAATAAACTAAAAACAACACACCGTTTTAACAACAATTAACAGTACTCAGAACATATCAGTACTCTTCAACACAGAAATCGTAACTGACTACACCCAAAAATTGTGTCACAAATCCTGTGTTTATCAGTGTTATATTTATATATTTTTTTAATGAAGAGTGACATCTTTTATATTGCATAAATACTTTAGGAGTAAATTACAAATCAGCCTTAGACAATTTTTGAGCTGAAAATAAGAATTACCTGTTTATACCTGATATATACAAGATATAGAGAAGTGGTCCAAACACTGATCCATGAGGAAATCAGTCGTTTTGCAGAAAATACTGAATCAACCCTTGTGGATCTATATGGTCTGGCTGTCCACCGAAGTTTTTTCGCTCACAAATAAGAGCCAAATAATAATAATGATAATTAAGTGACTTTATTGCTAATCTTCCACATCATGGCGAAGTTTAGCTTCACACAAAATCACACATGCAACATAAAACAATTACAGAAGAGTCTTGAAACTATACTATTTACAAGCACAGCAAGCCAAAAAGAAAAGAGTAACATTAGGGACATAAACAAATGAATACAAACATTGCAAAACTTATGGATGAATTAAGCTTAAACAGTTAACCTTGCAACAGTTGCCAATGTCGGCAGCTTTTGGGGTATGCGAATGATTCTTCCAAGTTTGGTAGGAATCATATAAGGTGTGATCTGTGTGTGATACGATATTTATTTCCTTGGAGTTACAACATTCTTTTGTTATAGGATATGCCATAGGATGAGCAGTGGAGGTGGCCATTTATGGCGTCGCAGGAATGGCACAGCTTGGGTCCGAGCTGGTCTGATAATATTCATAGTATTTTTCATTTGGCTTCAGTTAAATTTTCTAAATTTTTCAACTCCAACACCAACGTACACAGAAGTGAACGATTCAACCGCTGCTATTCTTAGCATGGTACCTGCTGTATTGCACAAATTTTTATCACCAAAACCAAAAAATTTCTCGAATTCAGGAAATGGTAGCTATAACTCGTACATCTACAAATATACACCAAATATCTCAGAAATCAAACGATACATCGCACAATACAACTTACAGCAAACCGTTCACAACGAAAATATTTTTGAGCCTCTACAAAATGATTCCATCGTTATTGTTATTCAGGTGAGGTCCACATTATATATTTTTATGTTGTTGTGTCAAACGCATTTTATTTGCTATATCGACCTAAACATTTTCTAATTTTGGATATCTTTCAACTAAATAATAAAAATAGCACTCATTGCCCAACAAAATTTGTATAATTCCATTTACAGGACAAAGAATCGAAATCTTTCATAACAATACAAACCAATCGCCTAACGTCATACTCTGTGCGATATGTATTTACATAAAAATACGCATCTCCTCAATTAATGCGCAAACCATTTTAAAACGTCTGATGTATTTTAAACACACTTTAGGCTATATTTTTTAGTCCAAAAATCGAAAATTAAAAAAATGCGAAGATGCAAAAATTTTGGTTTGAAATGTTTACTTCCGGTTCAGCACCTTGACATTTTTTTGAATTTCGAATTTAATTTTTTATCATAAAGTACAGAAAAATTTCATGTATAAAACGCTATGTTTCATATTCCAACATAATAGTTTCCACTTTGAAAAAATCCCAGTATCAAATTCAAGAACGATGAACTTGCCACGAAAAAAAATCGTTGTTTCCCAGTCCAAGAAATGTACAAGCAAATCGTATTGATCAAAACAATATTTCCACCATGGTAAATACGATAGTGTAGACTTAAAACAAAATTTAGTGTTGCCAAAATTGGATAGCAAAATCTACTGATTATCTAAGCAATTAGAAAAGGAGCTACGGTCGTGACAAAAAAAGAATCACAACTTTCACATTATAAATTGATCAAAAAATCTTAAAAGTAAAGATGAAAGTTGTATAAACATCTTAAAAATCAATAATAATCGTACTTAGAAGTGAGATAGTTTGACCACAGAAAATAAGTTTCTACACAAAGACACAAGTCTCACATGCCACGTCGCGTAATTTTTGTTCATATTCGATTTAATTTATACGTTAACAAAGTTATACGCTGATTATACCAGGGTTGTCTCAAAAATATCGTTTCCAACGCTGTATCTTTGCCGCGCGTGATTCTAGGCGAAATCTGGCAACAGCGTCGTGTTTATCGGCACCCCCACTACCGATCCCAACAAGAAGCGCCTATTTGTGATGCTTAGTATCGGCCAGACAGCCATGCGCAATGGAGCCCTTCATCGTCGTCACCGCCAGATACGAAAATCGTTACCACCTATACAGGATGTAAACGTTATGATAGTCATTATTTAAATGGGTGATAGAGGGGTTAAATGAAGCAAAAAGTTTCATACAACATGGGGATCAAAACGGCATTTTTTAGAGAAAAGCGACTTTAAAGTAAAATAAAATCAGACAACGCTGCAATGCCAGACGCAAATTACGACAGAACGCGGTGTAAATAAAGATTGAGTTTGTTATTTTTGGCTCTTACTCGTAAAATGCAAACAGTTAAAAAAACGGACTTACCACTAACTGTATCAGCGCTTCACCTGGTGTTTATTGAAACGTATTAAAAAAATCCACTTATAAATAGGAAACACAATTTTGATACATACATTGTTTTTATTTTTAAAACCCAGACTGCACTTTTTTTGTACTCGTATTTAAAGAAGGTGTTCAAAATGTCGTCCTCCACTTTCCACACAAGCTTCATTACGACCTTCACGAATGGTGTGAGGATTTTCTTGGGCCCACGTGTGAGTATTATGGAAATTTAATATCCCGTCTCGCGTAAAAGTACATTCGTCCGTCGCTAGAATGTTTTTAAAAAAATCCGGATTTTCAATGTTTTTGTGCAAAAACCACAGACAGAATGTTAATCTGTGCGGATAGTCTTCTGGTAACAAGGCCTGCACTCGTTGTACCTGGTAGGGATAAAGCAAATTTTCCCGTAGGATTCTATGGACTATGGTATGCGATAGTCCTACGCGGCGGCCTAATTCCCGAGTGCTGATATCTGCATTGATTTCCACGGTATTTAAAATTTGTTCCTCCTGCTCTACAGTAACCTGTCTTTTATGAGTTGGAATATAAGTGGGCTGAACACTTCCTGTATCTCGAAGTCTTTGGTACACTTGCACAAATGTCCTTCTGTCTGGGTGTACCCGTTGGCGAAATCTGAGGCGATAAATTTGAGCTGCAAGATTTGAATTCTGTAAATCAAGACGACGACATCCGCGAACAAAAACAAAACAACATACTAACCACTGTTACCGTTAGTGATGATGACCGACGCGCTGTTGTCATGTGTGTTTTAAATATTCACTTTAATGAAACTTACGTAGTTACTGACTACAAATTTTGGCTTAACTTAATGCCATTTATTTGTTAATTACCCAATTTAAAAACGTTTTAGATTAGATTATAAAAATAGTAAGATTGTGGTGATTGTGGTCGATATAAAGCACTTAAAGTTGTAAACTATAAAGCCATTTAGACAAAAATCTATTGACTTTTGGACCATGGGTCATATCAACTTTTTGACTTGTTTTGACCCCCTCCTATTACCCATTTCAATAATGACTACCATAACGTTTACACCCTGTAGAAATTAATCGCCACTTGAGTGAAGTATATGGGGAAACGTGTATAAGCAATGGTGAAGGCCGCGTAGACAAAACTTACAATAAACGATGGGCGGAATCGAGCGATTGGCTGGAAAGTTATTGCCCATCCTTCTTACAGCCCTGGCATAGTGTTTCCGAAATTGAATGAGCACCTAGGCGGTCAACGGTTTAAGACGGCGAGGAGTTGCAAGAAACAGATACCAAGTTTCTAAACGGGCTGGCAGCGAATTTCACGTCTACAAAATGCGACTATGGAGAAACAGCTTAAAGATCAACGTTTCTAATGGTGAATTGTTTTTTTTATACTCCAACTACCACGAACGCCTAAGGCCTAAACACCCATGGGGTACCGTGGGGCTATAGGGGGATACAGGGGAAAGGGGGAAAGCCACACGGACTCTGGCGGGAACACGTGTGCATGCAACATGCACACATTCTGGCCCCGTCTACGAGATCCGCAGGGTGGTACCTCCGCGTTCGACAGTCAGAGACCGTCTGCCACCTACGGACAATCACATCCATAGCCAAGAGAAAAAATTCTCCTGAGACGGGAGTCGAACCCGCACAGCGCACGGCGACTGATCAGGAGACCGAAGAGTCTACTACTGCGGCCACCGCTGCTGCCTTTTTCTAATAAAAAATTCCTTGTGCCTGAAAAAATGTGGGAACTTTATTGTTGAAACAACCCTCGTATTTATATTTTTTTAAAGAATCTTTTATATTGCATAACTACTTTAGGAGTGAATTACCTTGCCTGAGATGTTTGATCTGAAAATAAGATTTGGTCTATATGATTTCTTTCAGATCCACAATCGAATTACGTATCTTCGCCATCTTATAGTGAGTTTAGCACAAGCTCGTGGTATATCACAAACATTACTCGTATTTTCACACGATTACTATGATGAGGAAATGAACAGTCTAGTCCAAAGTATAGATTTTTGCAAAGTGATACAAATTTTTTACCCGTATTCTATACAAACACATCCACATGAATTTCCCGGCGAAGACCCTGGAGATTGCCCTAGGGATATGAAACGAGAATTGTAAGTACCTTGGTTTTTTCAGACTTGAAACTTTTTGGGACAGGTTGCGCCATCTAGGATTTTATATAATTGTAAAGTGTATTTTACTTCTCACGCCTACTAGATATTATATGACATCTACATCACGATAAATCATGTCACTCATTTCCGTCGGTCTGTCCGCCAATCTTCTAACGGCCTATAACTTGAGAGGCACCGCTCGGATTTCGATGAAATTTAGACAAAAGCTTTGTAGCTTCTGAAAATCGGTCTTGTGGCAGAGGAGAAAAAGGCCTAAAAATATAAAAATCGCTCAAACTTCGTTTTTTGACGTTTCAGACAATCCTCATCATTTTCAGAAACATTTTTTTAGGGGTTAGTAGTAGTTCTTACTCTATTTGAGTGCGTATTGGTGCTACTGTACCCCACAAATTTTAGTGCTTGATATCAATTCATTGAAAAATGTCTGCGAGACCAGGCCATCTACTTATTTGTGGTGCGTAAGTTTGAAAAAAAAATCTTTTCAAGTACCCATTGTAACCAGTGCCATTATTTTCAGTGACTTTTACAATGAGAAACACAGTTTCAATTTGCAGTAATTATTGCTTAAGTCAGATCATATGCAGTGATGCTGGTTACTCACTTTTTTCGATCCATCTCACTTTTCATAAAAAAGTTTATCACATTTTCGCTCTCGCTGTACATATGTATGTAGTTTATGAATGTTTTCGAGGAAGCCGACCTCGTTTTCCAAGCCCCACGAAATTAAATAAGTGATTTTTATATAAAAATTAAGTAGATTAGTAGAAATCTACGTTGAAATTTGATTCAACTTTGCTAAACGCACTCTATATACATACCTATATGCACTAGGGATTTCAAATTCGGAAACGGTAAGGAATACAACACAAAATCGTTTATGAAGACAAAGTTGCGAATATAGGTAACTAATAAAATGTCACTTAGATTGTTTGGCAATCCAGAGGATTTTTAGAGAGACAGAAAATACGAATTTACCCTGATCCATTTTCATTTTCTCATGGCTTAATTTGTGTTGGGATTATCAATTACATTATCAGTGGCACTTTATACAGGGTCCGCCAAAGGAACCTGATGAGTTTCAATATGAAACTACAAATGTATCTTTCAAGATATTTATTTTCATATATAAGTAATCGAAAGTGTATTACATGCCATACAGTACCATACAGTATTTAAATCTATGTTCCGCCGACGAAGCTCTGGTTCCAAAAATGTGTTTAACATTTCCAGATAACGTTGCGAATTGACCGTGACAGAATTTCCAGCATCGTCCTCAAAAAAATAGGGTCCAATTATGCCGAATCGCGACACTCCGCACCAAACAGTAACCTTGCGACTATGAAGGGGTCGCTGGTGAAGTTCTCTCGGGTTTTCTGCACACCAGTAGCAAAAATTCTGCTTATTTACGTAGCCTGATGACTCGAAATGCGCCTCATCAGACATAATTAAGCCACCTAAAGCGTTTTCATCCAAAAGTTCCAGAAGCTGGTTGCTTGCAGTCAAACGTTTCACAAAGTCTTCAGCTGTCAGTTCTTGAACCATCGCTAATTTGTAAGGGTGATAATGTAAATCCTTATGCAAAATACGCCGCACTGTTGTTTTTGAAAGCCTTAGACTAATTGCTTGTAGCCTAGCTGAACGACGTGGACTTTGCTGCACCGCTGTTCGCACCCTCTCAATATTGGCTGGAGTCCGAACTCTTCGACGCATTCCTGGCGGCTTAGCTTTCATTGCTGATGCAGATCGACGAAAATTTTTGACCCACAACTTAATTGTGTTACGGCATGGAACAGAACCATGACGTCCGACATTGAAATGTGTACGAAATAGACGCTGTGTAATGATCACCGAGTCGTGATTTTTAAAATACGTCTCGACAACAAATGCGCGATGTTCACTTGTCCACAGCTCCATGACTACTGAAACGGCATCTACTACCGATGTCTTGCCCACTGTAACCGATGTTCTACGTCAAAAAACAGCTTCGTACTATCCATTCTGAAACCGTCAGGTTCCTTTGGCGGGCCCTGTACAAGCCTTGTACAAGTCACGGTTAGTATGATTGTTCGTTAGTATTATGTTAGTTAGTATTCGTTAGTAAGCGTAGGACAAATCCTCTAATTGAATTTTGAACCAATTAACCTTAAACAATCGAGCTGAAATTCTGTATGCCTGTCTGGTTTGTGTGTCAGTACTTAATGAATTAGCTACCGGTATTTTGAATCTAATATGACGTATGCTACATAATGGCGATTTATCATTTCCATAGTATATGACATGAGTATCAAATGAAAGAACTTGGCGAGAGAAACACAATAAGCTAACTGATGTCATTCTAAATGCAGTTATGCCGGAGGCCGCAATTTGGTGATTTATAATTTCCATAATATTGCCATCAGCTTGAAGAGCTTGAGAGAAACACAATAAGCAAAATGTAATTTCGAATCAAATATGCCGACCTCCACAAAAATGGCGTTTATAATATCTATAGTTACGCATATGATATGGTTATCGACTGAAATGGCTTGATGGGAGAGATACAGTAAGCAACGTGGCGTCGATTTATAATTTCGATAGTCACTCCCATATTATGGATATCAGATGAAAGGGATTCTAATAAAATATGGCGGAAGTTTAATTTGACAATGCAATATTATTATGACATGATGAAGTCAGAAAGTGGCAATGGAAACTCATCGAATAGAGGCTTGCTTGATTCCTAATGACAAGTACTCTAGTCTATCTATCTGATGATTAAGTTAGTCAAATATTGTGTAAAACACTCATTTATAGTACCTATATTAGATTTCAACTTTTTTGCATTAGTTTGCTATTAGGTTTAATCAATTGGGCAAGAATACTTAATAGATAAAGTACGTCTCCCGAATTTACAAGAATTTGTTATATTTCTTATGTTTCTTTTATGCATCGTATGCATTTGATCTTAAAATACGCAAACTATGAATAATTATATATATTCGCTTGATAAACAGTAACATATACCTTTTATCAGTTACTCTCCTTTTTTCATACATTCTTATTTATATTATCCGTCTAAATTTGGCATTATGATACTCAATTTCTTAGAATTTTTTATGTATAAATCTACTATTTGTTACTTTTATCGAAAATCCCACTTTTCTCATTTAAATTCATGCTTTGGGCCGCCAGCACCCCTGCATATGTCAAAAATAACCCATAAGTATTTTGGAAGAATGTAACCAAGCACAATCTGTCCCGTTCTTGTTTTCTCGGCTGGTTAGTTTTATTGATAACATCATGTATGTTTTAGAGCATTAATAAAAAAATGCAACAACGCCTTATACCCAGACCTATACGGTCACTATAGAGAAGCTAAATTCACCCAAACTAAGCACCACTGGTGGTGGAAGGCAAACAGAGTCTTTAGCCAGTTAGAAGTGACGCGTAATCATACTGGGCTTGTGCTTTTTCTTGAAGAAGATCACTACGTTGCAGAAGATTTCATACATATGCTGAAACTCATGCAAAGAACATACAAAGAGTCTTGTAGGCATTGTAATATATTGTCATTAGGTACCTATATGAAGATTTACAACTATTATGGGGACTCTAAAAAGGTAAAGTGGGAGCTACAAATATGGACTGATTGCTCAAAAAGTTGTCATTAAACAGTAGTTGCAAAACGAAATCTTGATCTTTGATCTTCAAATTTTACTGACAATTATTGAATTGGTTGTTTTTTTTTTTTGACTCTTTAATTCCACAATTCCTATTATTACTCTTAGGAGGCTTGTCTGAAAAATAAGGTTCCCAACGCTGTACCTTTGCCGCGCGTGTGAAATCTGGCAACACCGTCGTGTTTGTCTGACCCCCCACCACCGATCCCAACAAGATTTGCGATGCTCAGTACCGACCCGACAGCCAAACGTAATAGTGCCGTTCATCGCCGTCACCGCCAGGTGCGAACTTCGTGCGGTCATCCGATGTTTGCACTCAAAAACGTCACTACCCACAGAAATCCATCGCTACCTAAGTGAAGTATATGGGCAAACATGTATAAGCATTCAGCATGTCCTCAAATGGTGAAGACAGTGCTCTGATCGCCGCACGGACATCCACAATGAACAACGAAGCAGGAGGCCGTCGACTTCCGAGGAAGTTGTAGCGAAGATTAAGCAAATCTTGCTCGAAGATCGGTGAATCACGCGGTTGAAATTCCTGGGGCTTCTGAAAAAGCTAAGACGGTCAAGTCAAGATCCTCGTAGGAGAAAATTCACCAAAGCGTAAGACGCCACAACAATGTGCATCTTCATGTCGCACAACAAACGAAGGACTTAATCGAGCGATTTAGCTAGAGATTGAAGGAGCACCTAGACGGTCAACTGTTCGAGACGGCCGAGGACTTGCAAGAAGCAGTTATCAAGTTTCTAAACGAGCTGGCGGCGCGAGTGCAAAAGTGGATTTCACGTCTAAAAAAAATTGGCGACTATGGAAAAAATGGCTTAAAGATCAACGTTTCCAATGGTGGACTCGTTTTTTCAAATACAAATTCCTTGTGCCTGAAAAAATGTGGGAATCTTATTTTTGAGACAACCCTCGTATATTATTTTTAAGTTGTTCCATCTACTGCCTCCAAAAATGGCTATTTGGATGTTAGTTTTCAAATAGATTTAGTATCAAAAAATGTATCTGTTCGCTATTGAGATTCAATAAAAAAATAGGGTGTGATAATACTTTTTCCACCCACTGTATATGAACTGCGTTAGAACCTTGCATATAATCAAAAAATTGGAGGAAATACACAGTGTACTATTTGAAATGAGCAAGTTGATATCTACTTCCGGTAAAATCGAAAGTGTCACCATTATGAAAATATTTCAGCAAACTTGCTTCCCAAAATTATACTATACTACTTCCAAAAATTTCACCATTTCTAAGATCAACTTTTTGAGTAATCTGCGCCGCACTTCTTTGTAGAACACCCTGTATACTTTGAGATTTACCTACAGGTTGAAATATCACCTTGGATAGGAAGCAAACACAACATGGGTATGGCTTTCAATCGTTCAACTTGGATGCAAATTGTGGAATGCGCGTCATATTTTTGTAAATACGACGATTATAACTGGGACTGGTCTCTGCAGCATACGTCACAAAATTGTTTAAAGCAAAAGCTACATGTCATGGTAGCTAGAGCCCCTAGGGTATTTCATTTCGGTGAATGGTAAGTACCATCGATTCTTCTGATCTTAGGGATCCTCCTCAATCAGGTACCAAGTCTGGAAATTCAGTGATGAGACTGATGAATTCCCAAAATTTTGAATATTCAGCTTCTCTAATTAATAATGATTTAAATGCGATTTCAGATTATGCAAAGCACAACGATCTAAAACTTAACGCTGAAAACTAGAATAATCCTTTTTAGTCCAAAAACAAAAAATAATTAGCTGAAGAATAATATGCCCCTTTTTATGGAAAATACCAAATTGAAGTTTAGTAATTGTGTTACAAACCTTGGAGCAATTTTTGATGAAAAGCTAAAATTCCATGAGCACGTCAGTCGAATATATCATTATGACTCCCAGGACTAAATTACGTACGAGGGTTGTTTCAAAATTAAGGTTCCCACATTTTTTTAGACGTGACATCCACTTTTGCACTCCAGCCTCAAGAAAGTCCGCCATCAGCCTGTTTCAACCGCTTGTTCCCGGATCGTGATTCGCCGATATTTGAGCAAGATTTGCTCAATCTTTGCCACAACTTCCTCGGAGATCGACGGTCTCCGGCTTCGTTGTTCAGTGGATTTCCATGCGGGCGTCAGAAAACTCTCTTCACCATTTGAGGACTTGTTGAATGCTTATGCAATTTTCCTCATATACTTCACTCAAGTGGCGATGAAGTTCTATGAGTGGTAACGTTTTTGCGTGCAAAAATCGGATGACGCACGTGGCGGTGACGGCGATGAAGGACTCCAGGACATGGCTGTCGAGCCGGTACTGAGCATCGCAATTAGGCGCTTCTTGTTGGGATCGGTGTTGGGGAAGCCGACAAACACGACGCTGTTGCCAGATGTCGCCAAGCATCACGCGCAGCAAAGAGACAGCGTTGGGAACCTTAGTTTTGAGACAACCCTCGTATTATCCCACGTTTTTAAATACCTTCTGGACTCATTTTTTAGCATAGTTATCACTATTTACAATCTGTGCACGGAATATTGGGACACCCTGTATAGTAGTTAATACTGTTTTCATCTACCTGGTTTTTTGTTGTATTTTTTCAGTGGTGTTCACCATAAAAAGAACAACTGCGAATCAACGGCTGTAATATCGAAAGTGCAGCAGGTATTAAAATCAGCGAAAAGACATTTATATCCAGACTATCTTATTCTAACATACTCAACTGTATTGAAGAAAACAAAACTACGTAAAGGTAACGGAGGTTGGGGTGATAGAAGAGACCATAAACTTTGTATGGGCATGACTATAAGATAGCAATTTTTTACATGACTCGGATGAAATTTTTGTGTTGAAATTTGTTTGTTTTTAATTTTTTGTTGTTTTGAAATGCTGAGATGGAAGATGCCGCGGGAGTTCATGGTATTTAGTCATTTACCAACATAAAAATAAATTTACCATTAAACGTTCTGGGGTATTTTTGGAGGTATAAAAATCAAGAATGTGGTAAACAAGTAAATCATTATACCATTGCCATATTAAGTTAAAAAATACAATACCTTTTATTGAAAATTTATCATCAGATGTGCGGATATTTCCTCTACACTTCTGATAACTGTGGTGACCATGCAATATCACCAAAGGGAGCCATAAACTTTTGTGAAAACAGCTCCGGAATTTGGTTTATAGTTGACTTTCCAGTGTACAAAGACTGGAATTTTGCACACAATTCTTTCTGAGCTGGTGTATATCATGATTTTTTGTAATGCATAATTTATCGATACGTCTTTCGCATTATAGAAAATGACCCGACTACTTACTTTGGTCATATTGCATGGCCACCACGATCACCATATTTGATACTCATTGGCTCTTCCTGCGGCGTATTCTAAAAACAAAGCATACGTTAATAGGAGATCTGTAAATTAAGTGATGATACTGTTTTTTTTTTAATTCTTGTATTTAAATATACAACTGGCAACGCTATATTCCCAATCTCATCATTTAATTTTGCAGACCTCTTATGTAGTAACATTTGATACTGATACAAATTCAGAAAACAACATATAACTTAAAATGTCACTGCTTGTCCACAGTCGTTAGACGTTTGCTGTTTACCGTTGAGTTATGATTGTTTACAAGAAAAGAGTTCTTACTCAATATTTATTCCATATATTTATCACTAACTGTCATCTCTGATTTTGTGAACTGAATACACTGCAGTATATGGTTAAATCGGTTTGAAAACCATTGTAACCAGAACCTTTGAAATGTGATATCTTTTCTTGTAAATGTTGTTGGGACTTGTTAATTTTTTGTTTGACCTTTAAGTTTGATTCTATAATAATCTGACGTCAGCCATTGGGAAGTTGATGTATCCCTTCCTCGAATTTTGTAAAAGGGAAAGAATTTATTGTGATCTCTTATTGTGTAGTTGATATTTGATAACTGGAATTGTATTGATATACACTACTCAAAAAATTAAGGGAGCAAGGAAAAAATCCAAATTTTTCGGTGATCTTTGACAGGCTGTGTTTCAGTGAAAAATGGTCTTATCTAGACTTTAAAAAGTTACATTTTAAAGCTTCTATTTTTCAGGTTTTTTCAGCCGAAACATTTTAGAAGCACGGTTCTCATGCAATCCTAACAGATAGCTCAAGGATTTTTTTTTCAAAATTTTTGTCTTCCACAGGCTTGAAAAAATGTTTCTTGATAATCCGTCTTTTAAGCTTCAATATTCTGTTTCTAAAGTTTCCATACGATCATTTGGCGTCGAGATATCTGACTTCAAATGAAAAAGGATCCTTTTGTAATCGACAACTGATACGAGGGTTGTTTCAAAAATAGGGTTCCCTACTTTTTTTTCAGCCACAAGGAATTTTTATTTGAAAAAACGAATTCACCACTGGAAACGTTGATATTTAAGCTATTTTTCTCCATAGTCACCATTTTTTTCTACGCATTTTTTAGACGTGAAATCCACTTTTGCACTCCCGCCTCGAGAAAGTCCACTGCTACCCCTTTTAGAAACTTGGTAACTGCTTCTTGCAACTCCTCGTCCGTCTCAAACCGTTGACCGCCTTGGTGCTCCTTTAATTTCGGAAACGTTGTGTCAATACTGTAAGGGGATGGGCAATGACTTCCCAGCCAAATCACACGATGAAGTTCTTCGTTTGTTGTGAGACATGAGGATGCGCATCGTTGTGGTGCAGTCCTACGCTTAAGAAAGTCAAATGTTACTTTTTGTCTTGTTTTGGTAAATCAGAATGCTTTTTTTAAAGTCTATATACGGCCATTTTTCACCGAAATACAACCTGTCCAAAATCACTGAAAACTTTTTCCTTACTTGCTTAATTTTTCTGGTAGTGGTTTTTGTCAACCAAAATGGTTTACATGCACCTTTAAAACTGTACCTAGTCTAGTCAAAATGGTACTTTCTCCAAAGATATCTTTCAAATAGTATTGATTCAACTTTCACAGTTCCAAAAAATCCCAGGTGCATAGAAATGTTTTTGGGTTGACTTTGTTTTTCTATTAGACACTAGTTTTTACAATACTTATACCAAATATGTGTATATATGAAAAATGTATTTTATTCTTTTATTATTTTATTTAAACATTGAATGTTTCAATATAGATATTTTTATTAAGCATATAATGCAACAGTGATGAAAAGGTAGGCACTAATATTATACACCACTGTACTTTTTGTTTTTGAATTTTTTTGTTGGCTTTAATTTGGATCCACTTTAGATCGATTTTGAAGTGAGCCTTTTTCTTGAGCATGATACATATTTTTAAAAAGTTCTATCCTTAACAAATCTGATAAAAAATATTTTGTGAACTTGTCTGACATATACCATACTAGTGATGGCAAACAAGCATGAAACAATGCATTACGCTAGCATTTTACAAGTGGTTTGCAATTAAGGAAAAAAGAAAAAATTGAAAATTTGTAAACATTATGTGCAAAATTCTATATTTCTTTGCGAGATACCGAACACAACTTTTGCATAAGCTATCCTCATAGAGAAAAGGCATCATTTCTAAAAATTACTGTGATTCTTAAATTTATGGGTAAAATTGTGATCTACTTTTACGTCAGTTTAATAAAGAAATGCTTTCACATTTTATATATTCGTAGTTCCATGTCGTTCTAATCATATAGTATAGAAAATCTCATAAAACGTGACAGCAGTTCTTTGCCATTTAACTTTGGTCACTGATATATACAGGATGTTCATTTTATAGTCTGTTTCAGAGGTACAATTTTTTCATATGAAATAAGGAAGACATCAATAATTATATCATGATATTTGTGAACTCTGGTTGACTATTGAACACCCTGTATTTTTGTGATAACGAATCGGTGTCTTTCTTGGTGAAACTAACAGTATGTTAATTTTAAATAGTGGCATTTTATCTGCCATACATTGTGACTAGTGCCATTGTAACATACCAAATTAAGTTAGGAGTAAATTTTACCCGTATTTACGTATATTTTAGCTTTCTATTTGCTTTGAACGTTATTTGTTATACAAATCAACACTTATAACATTGATGCTGAATTTAAATATACAGACTAGGGCATTTTTTTAAAGGTATAGAACTTTTGAATGGAATAGAAAAAAGTCAGTAATGAAGATATGCTTCCATTTCAACAACTTTGCTCTGCAACATGTGCCACAGACATGTTGAGGCACAGCTCAGTTTCTGTTCTACAAGTGACAGGTTGATGCAACTTATTAGAATGGAGGAGTACCTTAAAAAAGCCGCAATCTCACCATACGTCGACGTCGAGCCGAAAACGGAGGATAGACCAAATCATAATAGTTATCAGAAAAATACAGGGTGATTCACAAGTCGTGACCAAAAATTAAACATTATATATATAGGGCCGCAAGAGGGGTCTTCTATGTAAAATTTCAACAATTCAATATACTGCCAGAATACCAGTCAGGATTCCGGGAAGGTTTCAGTTGTACCACTGCGCTACTAGGTGTAACAGATGAAATCCTGTTGGGCTTAGATCATGGAAAATCCATAGCCTTAGTTCTTCTAGACTATAATAAAGCATTTGACACTATAAATCATCAAATTTTATTTTCAAAATTACATTTTATCGGATGTTCCGAATCTGTTATTTCATTACCCACCAGTTATTTATCCAATCATTACCAATTTGTGGAAACATCTAAAGGTACATCCAGTGTACGTAAGATTGGTTGTGGTGTGCCACAAGGTTCAGTTTTGGGTCCTATACTTTTCCAAATATATTCTTCTAATATAACTAAAGCTTTAAATGTTCCTGTCAGTTGTATGCTGAGGTTACACAGATAAAATTTTTTTTGACCACCTTAGCTCAGCTGCTGCAAATGATGAGCTTAATATGGAATTGGATAGACTTCACTCTGAATCTCTTGTCACATCAACTTACCATTAACCCATCTAAATCTGCTGTTATGATATTTGGTAAACAAAAAGCTACTTTGAAAGATAACTTTACTGTCAAAATGGGTAACAGTACAATTGAGAATGTCAAAGTAGCAAGGAATATAGGTTTGTAAATGGATAACGAATTGAGATTCTCTGGTCACGTAAAAAAATGCATCCAAAGGGCATTTATTCGGTTGAAGTTTTTGTTCCCATATCGCCATATTCTGCCAATAAGATTAAAGATTATTCTCACTGACCTTCTAGTTTTGTCCCTATTCAATTACTGCGATGTCGTGTATGGACCCTGTTTAACGAAGATGGATTACGGACGAATTCAGAAAATCCAAAAGGCGTGTGTCTCAGGTTCATTTTTGGCATCCGCAAGTTTGACAGGGTATCACACAAGCTGGAGGAAATTGGTTGGCTCAATATGGCTTCCAGAAGAAAATTTCATTCAGCAGCATTATTCCATAAAGTTGTTACTACCAAAACGCCTGCATATTTATGAAATAGGATAAAATTTAGGCATGGCGTCCATAATTTAAACATCGAACTTCTATATTTGAAAGATCTTTTACCTTTAATAGTTATATAATATATAATGATATTCCCTTCCATTTTAAGAACCTATCTTCCAAATCATTCAAAGTCAACTACAAAAAGTATCTACTACAAACTGAAAAGATGTACGCATATATTAATTAACATTATAATAAACCTTCCAACAATTAATGTGGCAGAAGTAATATCCTTCGTCACTGTTTTTTGTATTTTTGTCTATTTAATCTCAACCATTTATATTTTTTCTTCCTCAACTTCGCTTAAAATTCTCACGGCATAATGTTCATTATTTTTGCCTCAATCGGGTGCGCACTTGTATCAGTTTTTTCTGTATGTTGGCCCTTTTTGCAATTACATTTATTATTTAAATGAGTTACTGTAATTACTGCTTGTAATTGTGAATGAATTTGTTTATTATTAGTATTTACCTAAGTATTGTCCACATTCAAGTCTTTACTTAAAATTAACCTGCACGAAACTAATCTCGGCTGTTTTTTTTTAATTTCACGAAAACAGTGTACTCTATGAGAAAAACATGAGAGTAATTATTTGTAGCAAATTGAAGGTAGAATTCGAAAAATTCCGCGTTTCGGAAAAAAGCAATAGCGTACTATTTTTATTTGGAAATATAATGCCACTAATCCCCTGTATCTCCGCCACTGGTGCATGTTAATTATAAGTAAAGACATTTGAACGTGGACAATACTTAGGTAAATCCACATACCAAATTTTAGTTCATTCCAGTAGACGGCTTTGAAGATATCAAAAAAAATGTTTTTTATTTTTAAACTTCAACACCTTGTATCTTTTTAATGAACCCCTTGAGGAAAATATTTTACATAGAAGATCCCCCTTAAAATGCGGTCCTGTGTATGATGTTTCATTTTTGGTGACAACTTGTGAATCACCCTGTATGAAAAAAATCTGTAAAAGTGGGTTTACTATCCGTCTTGCTGTAGAATGACACTGTCCGAAACTCCGTCTAAGAAAAAATTGAAATTTGTAGTAATGGGAACTGAAAGATCATCACATGTTGTAGTTTTTTTCGATGTTTTCATGCCCTATAATTCGAAAAGTACACGACTTTTTATATTTTTCTGATAACTATTATGACTTGGCCTATTCCCGTTTCCGGCTTGACGTCGACGTTTGGGACACTGTGGTAAAATCTGATAATATTTTGATAAGCGTCCTGGTTTCAAACCTTTACTTTGTATTTCGCTTTTCATTTACCTTATCGGCGTGACGTAACTATACAGGGTGTCCACAAAGTTTGGGTTTTCCTTTACACGACGTGTAGATTTTTAAAAAATAAGCGGATTTTTTTAGTAGCATATACATCAATGTCTTACGAGAACCGAGATATTGGGCTCCACAAACTCAATCAAACCGAAGCCGCTCCTGTCCTATCCATCCATCACGTCCAGAGCTCCAGCGTACAGTTATACAATGTGAATACGAATTTTACGACAGAGCCGTGCTTGGCATTTCAATTCAACTGAACGTACTTTTCCATTTATTTTTTTTACTTGTTCGCTCACGTTAGCTTTGTTATATCAAGTGTAGTGTCTGAAAAGGAAAAGCCCAACTTTGCGGACACCCTGTATACGAGGTGTTTGATAGTATTGAAATACTGCAAACGCCATTTTTTCGAATATCAAGTATGTCTAGTCTAACTGTATATATAGGAATAAACATTCTGCCTTAATGCAAGGCCTATTTGATTTGTTTTGTTGAAGTTGATGAGTGTAATGATAATAATTTTATATCTTGTGAATGATGTTTTATTATGAATGGTCATTCACTGTAAGCAACAAATATAATCGAACACATTTATAACAATTTTTTATAAATTAATTTCGTCCAAAACTCCATTTTATCCTTTAATGTCAACCAATTCGTCCAATCCTAGAAATCCATTCATTTTTTCTTAGGTGCAAATTCCAGGCCTCTTATGTACTTTTTTGGCACTTTGTATTTATCTGAAAAGAAAAAGGTGTTGTAAAAAAGAAAATGCAAAAAGTGAGAGAATCTATAATTTGAAAAATTGGATCACTTTTTGTGAAATCTAATAGTACCATCCAGGATAAGTATTCACGTCAATTTTAATGAAAAATTGAATGCTAGCAAACTGACCTGTTAAAAGTTTATAGACAAATATCACTTGATTTCCTTGAACAAGCAGTTGCTCATTTTTCTTATCTGGTGGTTTGCTAATACTTGTGCTGGCAGCCACGCCATGTTGGCATTCTTTGGCAAACTCTGTCATATTGATACCAAACAGTTCCAAATTGTCTACTAGGGTTACTTTCTTATTCGCAGATCTTGTTGACACAGTCATTGTAATTGGGCTAATCTTGCCTTTACTCGTTAGTTCTAACCCTTGGGCTGACTTGACCTTGAAACAGCTCTTCATACTGTGGCAGACAGATTCTATAGCTTCCTCCCATGTGACAGGGTTTTCAGTCTTGCAGATATCAGCCATGATTTGTTTTGGCTTGATGAGTCTACAATTCAGAAACAGATTGAGACAAAAAAAACTAGATTTGACTTATATAAGAAACATACTTGGGGTTATCTTCACACTGCAAGTTCAACTCTTTCACATATTTGACTACACAATTTCGAATCACTGGAACTGGTACAGTGTCTTCTCTCCTGAAATTTAAAAAGTTTCAATGTGCGACACAAGTATATAGGACATTTTTCAAAAAAATAAATATCTTACACATATCCCTCTGGAAGGAATATAGGAAGAACTTTGGCATTCACAATATAAGCTTCAGTAACATCAGTTTTAGAGTCATAATTTTCTTTGTCTTCTTTCTTATATCTGTTTTCAGGGGGAATGTAGAAAGCTGTATACTTTGGGTGATCCCTATTTATATATACTATTGCTTCAACACCCTTTTTGATCTCTCTTATTGTTATAAGTGCTTCCTGAAAGGAAAGAGATTATGATCTAAGGCTCTAAGTTTACAAATATTTCACAAAAATCATACATATCATCATAAAGCTTAAACCAAAATTTTCATAGGCTAGAATTGATGATTTGTTTGTCATGACATATCTCTTTTTTTTAAATAATCTCCTGGAGTCAGGATTAACATATATTTTATGGATAATAACAACAGGTCTTTATTTGTGGGAAAAGACAAAGAGTATATATATATATATCAGAAAATCTAGATCATTCACTTTATATCCCACGACTGATAACTGTTCAACTAGTTGCAGAGTTCTACATGGATGTTCTCGCTGCACAACTTCAAAAGGATGACTCAAAATGCTTTTATAAAGTCACAGTATAAAAAACATATATACCTGAAGGCTTCACAATTACAAATGATCATCGGTGAATAACTTACCTTCTCCATTTTTTCCAAGAATACCTTCAACCTCTTGAATGTAGACTTTTTAATATCCATGCTTTTGTCTGGAGGACATAGTGGCAGCATATGTAACTTATAGAAATTCGATGTTAATACTGGTAAGGTGACATTTTTAGCATATTTCAAAGCTCCCAAAAAACAGTACGTTATTACTTCATCCATTTCTTCAGGTGTCACTTCTTTGTTTTCTTCAGCCTGACACTCTACTGTTTCTAGGTCCTCCAATACAATGGTGTCAGTGCTAGGCCTTTCGTAAATCAAATTCTTGCTTCTCTTGGTCTGAGAAGCAGAATCTTGCTTTGAAATGCTTACCCTTCCTAGCTCAGGAAAGTCTGTCTCATAGTCTTGAACCTTCAACCACTTTGGGAGCCCTAGGTATGGTATCTTAACAGTATCTGATATATCCAAGTTGCACAAGTAGTCGCCATAGCAATGATAGATTGTAACACACTTTCCTTTGCCATTTGCTAAAATAAAACCTCCTGATGAGAGGCAAGCTGTTCCAACTGCTATAGCTGCTCTATTGGTAGTAAAGTTCACATAAACAATATCATTCTCTTGGACATTTCCATATTTTGGCAGGTTAGTATTTGAAGGTGGTGTTACAACCCCTGGTAGCATGAGATCTGCTCCAGATCTTATGTAAGTCATAACGTTATCGTGAGTTGTGAAGCACTCTAACATATCAGGGAATCTCCAGAGTAAGAAAACTGTTGGGAATACAATTCCCCTAACATCAAAAATCACTGGCTGTTTTTGTATGGTATAAACTTGTAGCACATTATCATCGTGCGTGACCACTTTCAGCTGATTCAGGATATTTTTCTTGCACAATAAGTCATCCAAATCAGTATTACTAAGTTTCGGAAATGCCTTCAACAGTTTTTCTTTAAACTGCTTCCTACGGTACGAAAAATTGAGTTTAAATTGTATAACTTTTTTCTTCCAATAATTTCTTACCTTTCTGATGCTTTGACTGGATTATTAGCTTTGATTCTAAGAGGTTTTTTGAACATTTTGAGAATTTTTTTGTGATTACTCCACTAAGAATTTTGAATTTAAATCGAGGGTTATGTTGTGATGTTGTGAAAAGGAAAGAACGTTTTGACGTTTGCGTCAACTGTCAAACAGCGTGGTAGAAAAGTAGAGATGTGCGGTCCGAATACAGTACACGGCATTGTTCAAGTAGGTCGTATGCACTATGGGTACTTTTGTCAGTCACATTGTTCATTGAATCATTTGTTGTATCCGTTACTTTATATATGGGCTTGAGGAAATTCGGAATGCCAAGCAACTTTTATGGGTAATTCAATATTAAACATGTACCAGTATAAAAAAAAAATGTATGTGTAGCTACACATACCACCAGAATGTGGGATGTCTGGCAACCCTAATGCATGGCATGAGATGCAAGGCTACAGTGATGCCTAAGATGGCAGAAACCAGTGTTGTCATTAAACCCTGTACGCGTACGGACAACTGAGTAATCGAAGTAATCATTTGGTGTATTGTTACTCGTGACTTCGGATATCTATGAGTAAGGAGTACTCGAGTAACGAATAGTTCCTTTGTCAACACCTCTAGCAGAGATACTTCCATCCAGAGTTGGTGCGCGGGGCCTTAGCATTTTTGATACTCTCAGTCATAGAGCCGTTTTACACACAAGAGAATTACTCCGAAAATTATGGTCATAATTATGCTGAAAATTTGCATGGAAAAAATATTGAAGATTTTCTCTACAACCTGTATGACACAAGCAAACAAAATTTCGGAGTAATTCATATGATACGCCTGCGCATTAGAGTTATATTTTCAAATGGACATAACCTTAACGGGTATGACGTCCAATATAATCGGAAAGACAACAGACGTCGATAATTTAAATTTATTTTTGAAATCGAGATCTTGGTTAATATTATAAAACTTCTCAATGCTTGGACTATCGCATCCAGCGCCTGACGCCGCAAATTTCTGTTTTTGTAATTGGGTGACTTCACCTTGTACTGGTTGGGCCATTTTTGGTACTCCTCCAACAACATTGTAAATTCTTCCCGATTCCACGACATTATGAATAAACAATAACAATAAACGCTCCTTCGTACGACTCGAACAGGACCACTCCCACAAATGTTAAGTGAGGTTATGTTGTTGTTGTTGTCGTTGACATTTGATATTGACATGCACGGAAATAACCCTCTGCGCCGATTCTCGCGCATATAATATAGAACGGGTTTTATATTTTTACCATGAAAATTTTCACAAGAATTCTTTTACGTGTAATACGACAGCAAAAATTTTCGGCATAATTATGACCATAATTTTAGGAGTAATTCTCTTGTGTGTAAAACGGCTCATAGTCCAGCAGTTTTAGATATAAAATCACATTGTTGAAACCACGTTTTCAGAATCGTACTTAAAAGACGTTTAGTAAAACAAGTGGTAAGTTTTATGGATTTATTTTAAAATCAAACTTTCTATAAAACAGTATCAAATGGATATAAAAATAAAGTTGTCTTTTAACTCTACATCTCAATGATGCTTTATATCTGAGCTATTTTAAGGATGTTGTAGTATGCCTTCAAAAGCTATATTTATACTATTAGGCGTGGGTTTCTGATATATGAAAAATATAAAAGGTCTATCTACGACGAAGGACCAGGTACCAATCAAAGGTACTATAACGGCTCCTGTTGCGGCAGCCGCGACGGTTCCTTTTTCATCTACTTCTATCTTTGTTTTGTGGATGACATTGTCCACGAACACTCCGCCATCTTGGACAATGCCGCTCAAGTTTGCCTGCTGGCCGAATATTTCTCTAATTTTTAGCTGAAACAAAGGGAAAATTATTATCCGGTTCAGGGTCCAAAAATAAAATAACTCGTTACTTTTATACTGAGACAGTTGCGAAAAGTTTAATATAAGTTCGAATATAACGGTCAAAGTGTCGTGTATCCAACTCGTGTACCTGCCAGACAGACCCGCCTGACTTCCCCCTCCCACCCTAACCGTATCGAACTTCGTACATTCAGAACTGGTCGATACGACCGCTTCTTTGTCCGTAGGTTATCGTATAAGAGCAGACTTTTCCCGGTTCTACTATCCTTAGGCAGTTCAAAAATCGAATTAAGAAAGTTTCTTTGAGATCCTCATAGCAGCCGCGGTGCCCTGGCTTTTAGGCTTCTGCCTGCGAGGCTGCTTCGGCGTAAAGAAGTGCCCTATTTACCCAGGGCGCTCTGGACGCTGCGGAATCGTGGTGTAGGTAGGTCGATCCTTCTGTTAACTCTGGGAAGACCGAGCTGATTCTGTTCACAATGAGAAGGAAGCTTGACGGGCTTATCTTGCCGACCTGCTTTGGGACTAGACTAGCTCTATCCCAATCAGTAAAATATCTAGGACATATTTTGGGCTGTAGACTGAATTGGTAAGAGCATGTTGAGTACAAGGTTAACAGGGCTCACAATTTATTGTGAGCTTGCAGACGTGAGGTTGGGGCTTAACCCCAACGTGGTGCACTGGCTCTATATGACGATAGTATGTCCATCTCTCTGCATGGCTCCTTGGTTTGATGGACTTGCATTGGAACCGAGACAACTAAGGCCAAACTCAATAAAATTCGCCGTTTGGCTTGAATTAGTAGGGGACTGTGAAGTCAGGGCGGCTGGGCCTTTATAAATCCTGTCAAGGGTCACCCTGTCATTTTAGTCGATTTGCCAAAGGACTACCTCGTCCCTCAGAGCAGGGGTGATCCGATCACCCCTAAATATCGCAAGTTTAATGTGGAGTATCCGACGAGGACGGAGTGGGACTCCGGTAGCGGAAGGTCTCCGAAGGGAGTCACCTGCATGTGATGGGGGTGGTGCATAAGAGTCCGTTATGCAGCCTAAGCGCCGGCTCATGGTGCCTCTAATTTCTTTATTAATTTGGCATTAGTCAGTTATTCAAGTGACTCAAAGGCTGTATCCGCCCTTGGGCCCAAGCCGCGTCAATCAAAAGTTTTATATTTTTTCAGTTCCTCTATTGGGCGGTCAACCTTAAGACCTCCAGGGTGCTGAATCGGTACATTTAATTCGGAGGGCTGAATTCATATAATGGTGAAAAATGCACCGTGTCGCTGGGCTGAATCTGAGATAAAAAACGGGATGTCATATATGGCTAATGCCTCTTCTTATTTATACAATTAATAGCACTACTTACTCCTCTGAGATGTGGCACTAAATCAGTAGAGTATTCAAAACTGAATTTTGGAATTTCGAGTATAAGTTCGGTTGATTTCAAATAATTGATTATATCTAGGAGGTTGGTATGATGTAAGTCTCTTATCACAGCTCTTACACTTCTTTCTTCTGATGGTAATATTAACAGCATCGAGAAGTTGTCCTGAAAAAATTAGGCAGATCAAGCATTAACTTATTATATCGTAAAATACTAAGATGTAGTTACGGCCTATCATTAATATACACTGAGAACCAAATTTGCCCGAGTTCAATATGTACGAGAGAGAAGTGTGTTAGAAAGAGGTAGAAGCCGGCTGGACAACGAATGTCATCACCGCGTTGCTTAGCACTATGCCAATATTACACTAGTCCCTTGAATTAAGATGCATGTTGAAAATATGCGCCCACAATGGTTTTATTTTGACCGTACATGTTTTTGAATTGTCTCGAATCTGTTCAGGATCGATTCAGGATCGGTTCTAACGGCGCTCCACCTTAGGTCGAAATTAAAGGTCAGGATCGCCACAAATTCTACAGCACTGCATCAATGGTTCGCTTGGCAGCATCGCATCTCGTACATTCCAAGGCAAGATTTCCACCTCCATGATCATAGATGGGCGATTTTGGTCAGTACCTATCTAGCGATCATTGGGGAGTGTCGTCCTAGTTCGAAGTGGTTTTCACCTACGTACACGCAGGCAGTAATAACTTGTACCGCTTAATGGTATTTGTTACATTTTCCGAGCTCTTGTTGTCGCAAAATGTAACAATAACTCGAGATGTGTTGATTCTATCACCATCACGGTGGAAATCAAAGATAATTATAAAATACTCGTAAATTAAAACACTAAGTCGCATGAAAATTGAAATAAATAATTCTAATCAAAATGAAAACACAACATTAAATTAAATGTTCGAACGGACCTCCTTCTTGGATTTGACAGTAACCCAACCTATTTTTTTATATCGAAGCAGCCGCGTAGGCAGAAACCTAAATGCCGGAACACCGCAGCTGCTATGATGATCCCAAAGAAATTTTGTTAATACGATTTTTGAACTGCCTAAGGTTAGTAGAACTGGGAAAAGCTTCCTCTTGTAGATTGTTCCACAATCTCGACATCCTCGGGACACAGGAGCGGCCTTATCGGCCAGTTCTGGATGTACGAAGTTTGACACGGTTAGGATGGGACGCCAAAGTCAGGCGGGTCTGTCTGGCAGGCACATCGCGCGGCGGCATCATGGAAGAGAGTTCTATGGAGCAAAGCCCGTTGGTGTAGCGGCAGAAAAGAGCATGGATAATGTAGTCGGGGCGGCAGCACCCCAAACGTTTGAGCAATACTCGAGGCTAGGCCTTATCTGGGCCTTGTATAAAGTGAGAAGGTCATGCGGAGAAAAGTACTTGTTAGCCATAAACAAATAGCCTAGCTTTTTCCCAGCAGCTGCAGCTATTCACGAGATGTGTACGTGCCAGATCAGGTCCTCGGTGATCTGGACTCCGACCAGCCGAAATTAATGGCTCTTTGGCAGAACTCGTCCATCCATCGAAACCGGATGAGCGCTAGGACGCTTTTTGTTAGTCAAAGTACAGTACTGTGTTTTGGAAGCATTGAACTGTACAAGATTGTTGCGTCCCCAAGCAGTGATAGCCTTCAGGTCTTTTGTCAGTGAGGAAGTCGTCGCTTGTCTTCTTCTCTGAATTCCTGCATGTAGAGTGCTGTCATCAGCGAAGCTGTGGATTGGGTTGATCCTGCAGGAAAGGAGGTCGTTGATATGTAAGACAACCAGTGTCGGAGCCAAGAGCGATCGCTGGGGAACACCCGCGTTGACGTTGTGGGATGAAGAGGAGACCCCGTCAATTACGACGGATATCTTGCGGCCAGAGATAAAGTCAGCCACCCATCTGCAAAGCTTTTCTGGGAAGCCATAGGATGGAAGTATGCTTAAGTATTTTCTGGTAGGAACGCGGCAGATTGCACGACTTTCTGCGTCACCGTTGCTAGGCAATGTGGTGATGACCTTCGCTCTTCAGCCGGCTTCTATCCCTTTCTAACATGTGTTGATACACACTTCTCGCACATTGAACTCAAGATGTTAGACAAATTTGGTTTTCCGTGTACAGTTACCACTTACCTCGTAAGGTATTTCGACTACATGGGCATGTATGGAGACGACATAATTATAATTATAATATTCAGTAACAGACATAAATGAAGTAGTGACACATCCATTGTCTGTTCTGAAGCACTTTTGATATGTGTTCTTAGGATCAAATGCAGTTTTCCACTTTCCTTTGAAGTAGAGCGCATTTGTTACTAACATTTTGGTATCAGGTCTCAAAGTATCTGAAATAAAACAATAAATCTATCATTTACGATGTCAGAATCTAAATACCTAGCAACCGCGAAGGACATAAAGAGGTTAAATACAGAGTGTCCCAATATTCCCTGGACAGTATTTTTAGACTCGAAATAAGACGATTGGACATGATTTACCTCTATGCAAAAGTATTTCGTTTGTCCGTTAGAGAGCGTCTTTTTAAAACACATTATTTCGGATATTTTTGGAACCTATATTCTGATTTGAATGAAATTTGGAACACACGTGTTTTGATTTTTACGAAAAAAATACCCGAAAGGTTTCGAGATGGGTGAAAACTACCCCCACCCTTACATAAATTATGGCAGAATTTTTTCGCAACTCTCCCAACGGCTCTGATTTTTTTCATTTAAAATATTCTTTATCTACATCATTTTTGTTTCGTGTAAAAGCCATCTCGTATAGATTTCGAGAAAAAAAGCACTTTTGCATCATGTCCAATCGACTTATTTTCA
The DNA here is from genome assembly GCA_963669975.1 of Acanthoscelides obtectus. Lineage (NCBI taxonomy): Eukaryota > Metazoa > Arthropoda > Insecta > Coleoptera > Chrysomelidae > Acanthoscelides > Acanthoscelides obtectus. The sequence continues at coordinate 23,868,320 of CAVLJG010000002.1, forward strand.
CGGTATATAGGGACACCCTATATACCTTATTTCGATTTTGCACAATCAATTTATCAGACCTGAAAAGCATATTTGGTCAGACAATCTCAAAAACCCTGCAAACAAAGGAGCGAGTGTACCGACCAGTTATGTTCAGTCTTTGACAAAATTATATACGGAAGCTTGGCGTTTTCATCTGACAGGCCTAGAGCGCGGCGGCATATCTAAGAAGAGCTCAGAGCAGAAAAGTCCGATGATATATCGGTAAAATAAAGGAAGATTAACTGAATCTTACCAGGAGCGACGAAATCGTTGATAACTCCATTGGTGGCATTTGATACCCAACCGTTTATCGTTCCAGCTGCGATATTGGTATTTGTAAAATCGATGGTTTTGAACACAGTTTTATAGAATTTTTCCGAATTTGCACGGAAACTGTCAACAAGTTTCACCTTATTGGATGTGAATATGCCGTTCCGATTTTGCACGGTAACCCCTGGTGTTTTCATCTGAAATATATTTTTCGCATGATACGAACATTATTATAATCATTATTCACAATAAACCTTGATAATATCTTACTAGTGCTTATTCTAAAATTATTTTAATATACAGGGTGTTCCATAACTTCGTGTCATAGCAAACATATATTTTCAAACAGAACACCCTGTATTTTATTACATTTTTGAATAGAGCTTCGAAAAACCAAAAGGTTGATATTATATAACATATGGTTTTGATTGTCAATTGTTTAGCTATTTAGTCAAACGTAAGCTGTATCACATTTTGCGATTTATTTGTCAAAACAACTTACATTCAGTCCGTTCAGCAAATGGTACAGAATTTCATGAAAACCTTCTTGATTGTTATTTATTCTAAGTGCCTCACTGATTTCTGTAGCTGTGCGTCCCTTCGCACCTTCCAGCAATATGGCAAAAATGGACTTAATGCTAGCTGGTGAGATCAGGACGTTTTTCGTTGAATCTCCGAGCTCCTAAAAAAAGTCAATATCAAATGATACTATTTTAAAGGATACGACCAAGAAGAGACCCAGTTCCGTGCTATGCACCGACAGAGATATCTATTGTAATCTTTATATCTTGATCTTGTAGTAAATAGTACATTACATACTTTGGTGGAGAATTATGTCATTGTCTGAGACCTTTATGTGATGTGCGGGGACAATAATGACCATCTCCACCTAGGTATGTACAGAACCTTTCTCACTACGATATATAAACATATTTAATTTGATCATACTTTGAAATATAGCATATCTGAGAATTTCCTTAACGTCCGGCAACGCAGTCAGAATAAATCCGACGCGTAGAGATAGAGAGAGAGAGAGACGATGCTCCTCTATAATGGAGCCCGACACAGATAGGAGATCCCACTTACTTTCGAATACATACTTCTAATTTATCAAGTAGCATGGGACTTTCTGTCAAAATAAAGAGATACATAAATACAATCGACAATAGTTCCAGTAATAAAATAAAATTTGCTTGTAATAAACAATACTTGTGATGTTCAAAAATGGATAAAGGGATGTTAAACCAGTTCCTTGAATTAAGACACAGGTTGATAATATGCGTTAGTTTAGTCCCTATGCCCAAATAATGGTTTTATTTTGAGCGTACACATGTGTGAATTGTGTCGAATCTGTTAAGCATCGACTCCGGATCGGTTGTAATGGCGCTTCGTTTTAGATAGAACTGAAAGGTTAGGATCGCCACAAATTCTGCAACACTGCATCAATGGTTCGTTTGGCAACATCGCATTTCGTACATTCCAATGCAAGGTTTCCACCTCCATGAACATATATGAGCGATTTTGGTCAGTGCCCATCTAGCCCTCGTTGGGGAGTGCGTACACGCAGGCAGTGATACATTCTATTGCATAACTGTACCTCAGACCCAGACTACGTTAAGTCCAAATAAGTAGTTTTAAGATAATCGTATTTGGAATATTTTTCTTGCATTGTATTGTATGCGACTTGACGTGAGTTAAAATTCGTAACTTCCTTATTATTGCAGATAGATGGACGCTGCATGTAGCAAATGAAAATTCACAATACTATCATAAGCTTAACATATTAAAATCATTTTTGATAAAAATGGACTTAACCTAGTGTGGCTCTGGGGTACAGATAATGGTATTTACTATATTTTTTAAATATACTCAGTGACATAAGAAGTGTTACAACCTGAAACAATAATTGAAGAAATTATTTTTCCTGTGTGTATCAATCACTTCTTTTGTCACTGAGTATATTCCAAAAACTCATTGGACGGTTATTTTCCAATTATGTAGTAACGTTGTGATATTAATCTAGTTCCATCTGGTTAGTTTTATTATTATTTCTGTTATTGTTTTCTTTTACTGTATGCAATAACATGGGAAAACCCGACAGAAACCGCAGATTTATTTGCTTACCAATCAAATATTTTCAAAATAGGATGGTGGATCTCCGAATTTTGAGACAACGATTTCTATCAATTTGTTTCTGACGAAAATTGAAATACCAGCAAATATCATGTTTATCATAAGAGTCCATGCAAATGTTACGTGTATTATTTCATATTCATTTTGCTCCAATGTCACAGAAGCACGTATGAATATAATACCTCGAACATATAAAAACTCCAGGCACTTCTATAAATCATGGTTAAACCACCTTAGACCTCACGTCATTATTATGTTACTTACATTGAGTATTTCCAAGTCAAAGTAGCTGAATCTATAAGAAACATCGTTCGTATCAGCTACCTGGAAAGGATTTGGCTGCAAGATCGGAACTTCAGTTGGTAGTACCGAAAAATTGTGCTTGGATAGTACATTGGATCTTAAAGGAAATGGCGATATTCGATTCGGAGATACTTCAGCTTCAGCAGCTAAAATAATGGTTATAGTTTTAAAAATTGAGATCAACGACTATTCAGGGGCTATCCAAAAAAGACAGATTGATGTTTTAATAAGAATGAAACAAGTTGTGTATGATTTAATGATTTTTTTCCATTTGAAAGGTGTGTGTATGCCATTTTGTAACTCTATCATCGCAATTCCTTGCTCACAGGATGGGCGTACACGAAAATTACCTGACTCGACTAGTCTATTAAAGGCCTATATGTACAAACACGTTTCCCGAAAAAAGCTTGAGCAAAGATGCGTATTTAGGTAATCAACAAAATGCCGCTTAGAAAGTTTCGAAATCCATCAAAGTACTTTCGGAGAGAGACGGAAAAAACGAATTTGCCCAAAATCGTTTTAATTTTTTCCTAACTTTATTTGTAGTGGGGTTTCAAAATAAATTGCACATTGACATTGCCACTTTTTCGCCTCTACAAGACGGCATCACTAGAATTTCAATATGACGTTTCGTCTCTTGTCCTCCAGCATCAACTTTAGTTTTTCGTATTGACGCCATATTGGATTTTTGCACAGATATACAGGGTGATTCACAAGTCGTGACCAAGAATGAAACATCATACACAGGACCGCATTTTGAGGGGGTTTTCTGTGTAACATTTTTTCCTCGAGGTATTCATTAGAAAATTAAGTTTAAAAATAAAAAACAATTTTTTTAATATCTTCTAAACTGTCAACTGGAATGAACTAAAATTTGATATGTGGATTTAACGAAGTACTGTCCATATTCAAAAGTCTTTAGTCAAAATTAAAGTGCACCAGTGGCCGAGATAGAGAGGATTAAAAAACAGATTAGTAGAAACCTTTGGGGTAGGTTGGCGTCTGTTAGGAAAATTACGCTGATACTCCCTAGAAGCCGCTAAAGCATTTCTATTACAGAACCCGTACACAAAAATAATATCGGCGTACTCATCATTGCTAAATTCCATTTCACAACACTCAAAAATGGAAAAAGAAACTTTTGACTTTTACAAAACAAAAAAAAGGTAGTAGTAACGATAACAACCGTATAACGTAAAACTTTGACAAACTATCTCCCAAGAAACGTCAAGTTGGTATCAAGGCGTCCTATTTAATTTTGAAACTAATTGTATCTTGGCTCTCCATGAATAATCTAATTTGTTTTACTTTTAATTTTATTTTTACGAAAACAAAATTCCGCAGTGTCGTACTATTTTTATTTGAAAAAATAGTGCCACCAGTCCCCTTTATCTCCGCCACTGGTGCAAGTTAATTTTAAGTAAAGACTTTTGAATGTGTATGATACTGAGGTAAATCCACATACGAAATTTTAGTTCATTCCAGTTGACGGTTTTGAAGTTTTGGTCACGACTTGTGAATCACCCTGTATAATCCGTCATACATTGACATTACCCAACCTAGAATTTTGAGTTTCCTAAACATCTTTGGTTCAGTTTTAAGCATTATTTAAAAAACTGTTGATGACTTTTGAAAGTTTGGGTTTTATGTTATATAAAATACTAAAAACTAGATATTTGGATAAATGAATGTTTAACTCAAAAACCAATAGAAGTGCAATCAAGATATTCTGCTAATTAATTATCACTCTTCATTGTCTTTTTGTACGTAGTCAAATGTTTCGATATTCAGCTTAAAAGGTGTTTAATTTGGTAAAAAACTAAAATATGGAAAAAATTTAGTTCGGTCCTGGATAATGGAAATATTGGAAAATTCCAACACGGTTCAATAGTGCCTAAGAGATGTGGTGTGTTTAGATAATACGTAAAAACTGAATGTAGAACTTTTTTATTTTTAGATATGAAAAGGTCTCGCTCTAAATATGTACTACCTACTAATTCACATGTCCATTTAAGTATGGAGTACCCTCTATGCATTGTATTTGTCTATTTATTGTTGTACTTTTAAGTTTCATCTATATAAAATTTTTATTCAGGCCGACACATGCCTTTTATGCACTTACACGTTAAAAGGTGATGAATAAAGACTACTCATTATAATAAACTGGTTATCATTCATTTAAGGCGCCCGCCGTTAGGGTTGATGGCCTCATCAACATTCGTTTCGAAAAAGTACTGGCTAATGACGCCGTCTGCCCAAAATCTGCACCAACATCTTTATTGATCCATTTCCACTTTGGGATTTTTTCAAAAATTGAAGAGTATTATATTGGGAGATGAAACATTATGTATGAAATTTTCTGTACTTTTTGATAAGAAAACCAAATTTAAAATTAAAAAAAAAACTTAGGGTGATATACATTTCAACCCACAATTTTAGTAACTCCGCATTTTTTATATTCGGTTTTTTACACCAAAACTAGCTTGATTAATTGATTAGTCTGCACACCATGTCAAAACTTCTGATGTATTTTAAACACACTTTAGGCTATGCCCAAATTTTCATTCTTGATGTTTACTTCTCGTTTAGCAGCTTAAGTTTTTTTGATTTTCAAATTCAGTTTTTCATCAAAAGTTATAGAAAATCTACTATATAAAACGCTATATTTCATATCCCAATAAAGTACCATTCAGTTCGGCCGAGTTCTTCGAAAAAATCCCACTTTCAAATACGGCTTCCTTTCGCGCTTTCTCTTTCACACCTACTAGATGTTCAAACAGGCCCAATATGAACGAATTTCAAAACCTTACTTTTTTTTTCGTTGCTCACTTCACGTGAAATGCCAATATGTTAAAATCCATCGAAGGTCATCGTACAAATTGGACCTCTCCGTTCCACTGTGCGAAGCCCCAACGGTTGGTTGACCGATGTCATATTGATACAAAATGTCATACATCGGCATTACAAATAAAACATAATTTCGTTAATACCTCATTCACAGTTTGTTTTATTCCATTGCATCATTGGAAAGCCCTGTATACACAGAATACGTTTAGATCCTATGAAAAAATAAATCACCTGTCACACTAAATAACAAAAACAGTAACATTCTAACACCACAACATTCACAATGTCTTAAAGCTTGTCACATCTCTCGCAAATGCACTGAAGCAGACTGAAGACTATACATGAGGTTACAATAAAAACTAGAATTTCAATTCATAGGCGGTGGTTCACATATTTTGACCATTAATATGGAAAGCTTTGCAATTTATTCTTTCGCGGTAACGAATTTCCGTCATAGTTGTTTGAAACCGTTCGGTATTTTTTAGTTTATAGTTTTAGATTTGGAGAGACGTAGTGATAAAATTATTCGCAGAAATAAATATTGTTGGAAATATCATAGGGATACGCCAGTGTTTGGTGGAACTGAGCGTAACGTTCACCTTGGGATTCCCAACAATTATACTGTTCATCGCTTCTTTTACTAGATGTTATTTTTAGACAAATTCACTCAAATTGCTTGGAACACCATTGTGATTATATGTCCATCAAAAGTTGTGATTAAAACATACTTATCGCAGAATACCTCTTACCATAAGAGCTGACGGCATATTTAACCATCGTAACTTTTTGTGAGCTCAAATAAGACCGACGCAGCAGGTAGTGCAGAAAAGCGTTTGCTATTACCTAAGGGTTAACCAAGTTGGTGACGAGCCCTACTTTTTTTCTCCGCGTTTGGTCACATGTCACTTGCCTGCTGGATCTCTTTTTGACCACGCATCCTGTCCCTTACAGCACTGCCGTTCTGTCGCCCCTGGGTAATTCAGACCATGGTGTTGTGGAGGTTAGGTTTCGGACAGAACCCGCTGTGGCAGAAGCAACTCGCCCAGGCCGCTAAATTTGGCATTACGGACATGACCACTGGGAGGGTGTCAGAGACGTCTTCACGTTTCCTTGGACAGATGTTTGTTACGCTGACGTAACTGCGCCGGTTGTCTCTTCATCGATAACCAAAATTATCCCCTTTGGAATGGATGAATACATCCCTCATACAGTGAAAGTGTCTAAAACAGGGTCCAACCGCTGGTTCAATAAATTGTGCGACACTGGTCATCAGCAGAAGATCAAGGCACACAGAACCTTCCCACAAAACCCCATTTTAGAGAACAGACAAGCTGACGTCGAATCCAGAAACAAATATACGCAATGCCAAAGACCAGCACGATATAAAAGTTTCTGGTGGCAAGGTATCCACCGTAATTGACGGGTTCTCCTCTTCAACTCTCAACGTCAACGTGAGTGTTCTCCAGGGACCGGCCTTGCCCCCGAGACACCACGGCCTCCTTTCATGTACGATCAATCGAATACACAGCTTTGCTGATGATGACACCACTCTTCATGCAGGAATTCATGAAGACTAGCAGCGACTTCCTCTCTGAGGAGAGACCTGGAGGTTATCACTGTTTGGGGACGCACGCAACAAATTGTAGAGTTAAATACTTCCAAAACACAGTACTGTACCTTGACAAACAAAAAGCGTCCTTGCGCTCATCCGGTTTCGATGGATAGCCGAGTTCTGACAAAGAGCCGTTCATTTCGGCTGGTCGGAGTCCAGATCACCGAGGACTTGATCTTGCACGAATACATCTCGTCAATAGCGGCAGCTATGCTATTTGTTTAGGGCTAAGAAGTACTTTTCTCCAAAAAATGTGACGCATTTTCTTACATTCAATTTATCATTGGAAATACTTTGAGGCTATAATTTTTTCATCCCCAGAAAAATACGAGAGTTGAATACGTCGTCAGAAAGTTAAAAATATTACATGCTCATATATATTTCACTCACCATCAAAGTAGGCTTGGTGGGTACTCAAAGGGAGGACTTCTGGCATAGGATCGTCCAATTTACCAATAAATAGTACAGTCCCACTAGGTCCCTCGATGAAAAACATAAACGGATGCGTAGCATTGAATCTTTCCACGCTTTCTCCGAATTTATTCCCAATACTCACGTCTTGAGTGAAAAACACAAAAAATCATTCAAAAATCAGAAGTCGCTTTCTCGAAAAAATCATTACCTGTTACAGTATAAGCCACAGTTCCTTCTTCATCAACTTCTATACCAGAAGTTTGTACAATATCAGATACTAATAGTTGTGTCCCTGAAATGTGATCTCCACTAATACCGCTAAAATTAGCGGTATTTCCGAACATTTCTTTAAGACCATACTGGAAAACGTATCGATGTTTAGAAAAAAATATGAACTCCATACTTAAAAAAAAGAGTATTAATAAGGTGCATGGCCAAACTCCAAGCAAAAGGGAAGTTCATATAAACATATCGATGAAGAATAAATCGTAATAACCATTTAGGCAATGTGTCGCAATCCAGTACACAGGTATCACCGAAAATACCCTAATTTAAGAAAAGTGATTCTTGAAACCACGAACACCACTGCGCATCCAGATAGCCGGACTTGAATCTGTTAGATTTTTCTCTTTGAGTGGTCGGGGTTTTATTAACGCATTATTTTTATTCGACTCAGTCTGGCGGCTATAAGATTAGCGGACAGACCGACAGACAGACCGAAGTAAATGAATGAAATTGTTTTTCGTGATGTACATGTCATATAACATCCAAAAAACATACTACCTCAGAATCAAAAATTTTCGCGATTACAATACCTCCCCGCCAGTAGGCGTGGAAAGTAAAAAACGAATCTTCAATTAGAGTGTGATACGAGGGTTGTCTCAAAAATAGTGTTCCAACATTTTTTCACACACAAGGAATTTTTTATTGGAAAAAATGAATTTAAAATTGGAAACGTTTTTCGCATTTTTTTAGACGTGACATCGAACATTAGACCGCCTAGGTGCTCTTGCAACTTCGGAAACGCTATGTAGGGGCTGTCAGGGGGATGGGCAGTGACCTCCCAGCCAAATTGCTTGATTAAGTCCTTCGTTTGTTGCGAGACATGAGGATGCGCATCGTTGTGGTGCAGTCTTACGCTTTGGTGAGTTTTCCCCCACGATGATTTTGGATTGCTTGTCTCAGTTTTTCCAGAAGCCTCAGGCATTTCAGCCACAAAAATCGGATGACCGCACGCATTTCGGACTTACCGGTAACGGCGATTAAGGACTCCATTGCGCATGGCTGTAGGGCCGGTACTGAGCATTGCAAGTAGGCGCTTCTTGTTGGGATCGGTGGTGGGGGAGCCGACAAACACGACGGTGTTGCCAGATTTCGCCTAGCATCACGCACGGCAAAGATACAACGTTGGGATCTGATTTTTGAGACAACCCTTCTACCTTCTATGTAACTTGAAAACGAAACACTACTGGAGCTAACGTTTATATGAACTTTTCTAAGTTTGGCCAAGCACGTCATCAACATCCTGTATATATTTTTATTTTTTTGTAAATCTCAAATGTCTCACATCTTTAAGTATTTGTGCCAGCCCAGTTTTAAACTTCACTTTGAACTTCGGTAAGCTAACGTCGACTACTTTCTTTTCTAAAGTGTATCTCAACTGACTCACACTGCTCAGGGTGAGGGACCTTATCAATTGAGATAAGCCTCCAAGCGTGTTTGGTAACAGTACAAACATCGAATAGAGTCCATCCTAAAATAAAAATGTTTCATTGAGATAAATCTACTTGACGTTCTGGTAAAACGAACGTTCTGCGTTACTCTTCCTCATTTTACAGTGGAACCCCGATTATCCGAAACAGATCGCATACAATAATTCCTCCGTTTTAACCGAAGTTGTTCGGGAAATCGGCGCATGATCCGAAATAGACGCCGGTAGTCGGCGTTTGCGTCATTAGATTTGCTGCCGGTGATTCCCCAAGCGCGTTTGCGGAATTCAGTGGTATGTGTGCGTGTATGTTTGTTTCAGTCAGGTTCATAATCGCTAAGATGGATCAGCATAGAAATAAACGAAAACGCGTTGTTATTGAGGCACTCAGACGTTTAGATGGAGATAATTTGCTTAAAAATGTGGCAAGTGATTTAAGTGTGGGCGTGAGTACCATTTCAGAATGGAAAAAATTATGCCAGGAAATTGAAAAGTGGTCTAATGTTCTGACATCATCGCAGCCATCACGGAAAACTATGAAAAAGGGAGAATATCAAAAAGTGGATGATGCTTTATATCTGTGGTTTACACAGAATCGAGAACGTGGAATACTAATTTCCGGACCTGTTCTAAAGCAAAAGGCAGTCAACTTAAGTGAAAAAATGCCAGTTATTGAGGCGCCTGATAACTTTACAGCCAGTGATGGTTGGCTGCATAGATTGAAAAAACGACTCGGTATACGAGAATTAAAAGTTTGCGGAGAAAAGTTATCTGCCGATAAGTCCGCTGCATTATCATATGGAGAACATTTTAAAGAATTAATGAAGCAGTATGGTTTAAGTCCAGTATTTTGCTATTAGACAATGCTCCGAGCCACCCAAGTGAGGAGCATCATGAAAGTGGAGAAATACGAGTGATGTTTTTGCCTCCTTATGTAACGTCACTGACGCCAATGGATCAAGGAGTTTTAGAAAATTCAAAACGCAATTACAAACATTTGTTATTAGAGCAAATTTAATATCAAGTTGATCATGGTTGTAACCTCGTTGATTGTTTGGGAGATTAACATCAAGAATGTTGGATAGCAGAAGAATGTAAAAAATTGTACAAAAATCTTGGTCGACAATACGTAATTAATCAAGAAATGGAACCTTGCGCAGATTATGAGAATAAATAAAATAGCAGGGTGTGAATATCTTACCCAAGCAGATGTTGGTGAGTGGATTAAGGGTGATGAATTGGTGGAAGAATTAAGTGATACAGGACTAATAAAAAGTGTTTGTAACAATGTCGATGGGACAGAAATCTCTGCCAAAATATCACATTCTAAGGGATTAGAATTCCTACAAAAGGCGTTGACTTACGTCGAACAAGAAAATGCGACAGCAGCTGATTTGCTACTTATCAAACATTGGAGGGATATTGCTGCCAAAAATAGGAACAATGCAAAACGTGTACAGTTAAAAATTACTTCCTTTGTTACTAAATACTCGTAAATATGTATGTTTGTATCCACATGTTTATATTTTACGTAATTTTATATAGGTATATACTCACTTAACACACGCAATTACTTTTTTCAATAAAAGCATTTTGAGTCTAAATATTTAAATCCGTTTTATCCGAAATTTCGATTATCCGAAAGCGCTTGGGTGCACATTATTTCGGATAATCGGGGTTCTACTGTATATTTAACTTCGCCTTATTGTTGCGATTCTAAACATTTTATTATAATTATAATTATTGAAATGACTTATTCAATTTTAATTAAAGCTTTAATGAGTATTTTGACCGCATTCATCATATTCGTATAATTTTAGATAGAAAAGATACATTATTAGCTCTAAGATATGTGAGCAAGACCTATATCAACTTACCTTGTATGGCAACCTCAGTATCTGACAGTCGAGTTCTTTAGACCATCCATGATAGAAAACATTTTTAGTTCTCATGAATGGTACTCGTAACTGCTTGATATCTCCTACGTTATTATAACTATTTGAATGATAAAATGTTCCTAAATAAGTCTTGTTTCTTGGGAATGGATGTAACCATGCCCCTTTGAAAAAGATGATGTTCGCTATGAACATTAAGCTATTTTTGAGATCATCTAAAAATTCAACAAATATTAAAAGCTATACAGGGTGGCCCAACGAAAGGGTCGCACCCCCATTTGTGACTCTCATGGTATATTTTGCGAAAAACGCTCCGACGCGGCAATTTTGATTTCATCGTATGTCATAGAAAAACTTTGTCTTCCTTTTAAATTGTTAAGTTACCTACCTAGTTGTGATAAATACAATGCCTTATTCAATTCAAGAAAATCGAAACATATTAACGATAAAAGCATCTGGCTAAGTTGACAAGAAAATTTTAATAATCTGAATTCGTATCTATTAGTTGATATCGAGAAAATCGACAAGTTAGAAATGAAGCTGGAGAAATAGCAGTTTTGAAACACCCGAAGCACTCGTGGACTGGCTACTTCAGGATTTACACGCTCAACAGTTCAAAGAATTTTGAAGACAATAAATTTCACTCGTAATGAAGACGATTTTGATAGAAGGTTGGAGGTTTGCGAATTAATGTCCCAACGTTTAATCAACAATGCAAATTTGTTATTTAATATTTTTTCTCGGATGAGTGTACGTTCTATTTACATGATGCTGTAAATAGACATAATTGTCGATATTGGGGTGACTCGAATCCACATTTGTTTCGATAGATACACCCGCAATATCCTGAGAAAATAAATATGTGGGCCGCCATTTTCGGAAACCATATTGTAGGACCTTTATTTATTCCTGGAAACTGGACGGACATGTTAGAAAATACAATAGAGCTACAAATTACCGAAATAATAGAAAATGACACTATGTGCGTCCAGTACGACAGTTTTTGGACACCCATTTCCCAAATCAGTGGATCGGCAGACGAGGCTTTATCGTGTGGCCGCCGAGATCTCCGGACCCAAGTCCTTTAGATTACTTTCCTTGGGGGCATTTGAAAAGTAAAGTTTTTAGTACTCAAGCCAGATTCCATTCAAGATTGTCAGCGGATTACGGCTGAATGTAGGCAAATAACTCAAGACATGTTTGAAAATGTGAGAAATACATTCGAACAAAATCTTTATTATTGCATGGAGGTAAATGGACACCAAATTCAGCACTTATTATTTCATTTCATTTATGTATTGATGCTAAACACACTTGGGTGCTTACACAGGTCAAAGTCAAATTTAAAATACGAATGTGTAAAATTCCAAAACAATAAAATTTGTTCAAAAGAACAACATGAACAGAAAATTGAAAAAAACAACACTAACAGAAAAACTGTAAAAAGATATTATGAATTTAAAATTTAAAATAAATACAAAACTATAGAACAAGCACATCCGAACAAATTAACAAACAGAGTATACTTTATCTGAAGTCACTTGAAACGCTGTGAAATACAGGGTGCGTTTTATATAAGTATCTATATTTAACACGCTCTGTTGCTGCAAAAACCGCCAAATTTCGCAGCAAATATCCCCCGTATAAGATCAAAGGCAGTTTCACCGGTCCACGTGGAGTAAAGCACGCCTATGCGTGGACATAGCCAATGAGAAAGCGTGTATTTCAGAGCTCCGAACAAGTGCAGGTGGCTACTGAAAATTGAAACAGTTTAGCCAGTGCCGTGTAGCGGTGAATAAACGTGTTTTCTTTAGTCTGTCCGTGTTTTTTCATAGATTTTATTAGTTTGTGTGTTTTTGACTATTGAATACTCAGTTTACTTGTTGATTTAATTGTTGTGTTGATTGTTCTTGTGTGTCCTAAATATAGCTCTTTGGAGACCTTGGGAAAATGCTCCAAGCCACGAGGAGATGGTTGATGAACCTGTACAGGCAGAATTCTTTCATAAAGATTTAGAGGAACAGACCCAAAGAGTAATCCTAAATATGTATGATTGTCTGAAAAACGAAAATCCTGATTCCTCGCAAAATCAAATTTTAAACAGAATTTGTATCCTGACAAAAATCAGTCGGTCTACCATTTATCGGGTTATAAAAAGGGGAGATGTAGTCAACCATTCCTTCCACAGAAAGCGCATAGGGCAAAAATTAAAAAGAATAGACGTGGGTTTTCAGGAAGATATTCGTCGTATAATATACGGATTTTATAAAGAAAATTTGGTGCCTACGTTGGAAATGATACGAGATAAATTAAAAGATTATCCTGAAGATTTTTATAATTACAAATGCTTAGACTCACTGCACTGTATTGTAAAACTGTGTGGTTTTCAATACAAAAAATTAGATAAAAGAATGGTGATTATGGAGTCGTCTCGAATCGTTGAATTGCGCCAAGAATTTTTGCACAAAGTTAAAATCTATAGAGAGCAGAAAAGAAATCTGATTTACCTGGATGAAACGTGGTATGATACCCATGATGTTGTGCAGTACGGCTGGGTTGACGACAGCAACAAGTGCATTTTAAATGCACCATGCAACCGTGGAAAACGAATCATTATTCTCCATGCTGGCAGTGAAAATGGATTTATACCTAATGCCTTGCTGTTATCTGCCAAAAATATCAAAGAATCATGTGCCGACTATCATGAGGACATGACCTCCGACTTATTTGAAAAGTGGATAGAGCAGCAGTTAATACCAAACATTTCCCCAAATTCAGTGATTATTATGGACAATGCGCCATACCATTCCCGACAGAAAAACAAAATTCCGAATACAGGCACAAAAAAACAAGACATTATTGATTTTATGAAGGATAATGGAATGGAAATACCACAAAAATCAACCAAAGCCATATTATTGGTTCTTATTAAAAGACAAACATTTGAAAAAGAGTATGTTGTTGACAATCTGCTTCAGCAAAATGGCCATGAAGTATTACGTCTACCTCCCTATTACTGCATTTTTAACCCGATTGAGTTGGTCTGGGCTGCTTTGAAAAAAAAGTAAGAAAACATAATCAGACCCCTCAATTAAGTGAATCGCTATTGGCCACAATAAGAGATGCAGTATCTCATATTGCTGCCACAGACCTATGGAAGCAGTGTTCTAGGCATATTATTGAAAAAGAAAATGAATATTGTGTTTTGCCTCCTGTAAATCCCGTTGTAATTCCTCTACAAGATGACTCTAGCGACAGCTCCGAAGGCGAGGATGATATATAAATACCTATAATGTAAGTCTTTATATACCTTTTTATATACCTACCTGCTATGTAAACATTTGCCTATGTCAAACGTTGGAATTCTGTAATTTTTCCATTTCTTAACTTTCAGTCAACATAAATTAAACTCCCAATATAAGTATTTTTTATCCCAAATCAAAAAAATAAGAAGATAGTAAAATCCATTTATTGTGATATAAAAACATTATTATTATCGTTCTAAATAAATGACCGCACGCCTATGATACGTCATGAAATTACAAAGGACGCGCCGACCAAAGGTTTTTATGCTATTTCACGTGACTTCAGATAAAGTATACAGCAGCACCAAGATTAGAGATCCGAAAAGTTATTACTTAAAAATTCTTCGAAGTTGTAAAACGCTTTCCGGATAAGGTACGCTTTAATTCCGTTCCTAAATGAGACGGTGCCAGACATTCTGTGTGCCGCAGGAAGAACATTATAGAAGTGGATTCCGTAGTAGTTAGAACCGTTTCTAGTTCTTTGCAGACGCTGTTTAGGAATATCTACCTTATGCATGTTACGTGTTTTGTAACTATGTACATCACTGTGCGTATAGAGATCTAAATTGTTGTGTACATAACATAATCAGATAAATATATATCGAGATGGAAGAGTAAGGATCCCTAGGTTGATGAATGCCTCCCTACATGGCTGCATATAACTCAGACCTAGGACGACTCTGATGCAACGCATTTGGAGTGCAAATACCTTAGGCATATGCACAGAGTGACCTCAGTTCAAAAGTGCATATGACATTCTTGAGTGAAAATATCCATAATATGTGGTTAGCAACGTATCGCCAGAAACACATTGACCTACCTCTTTATAGTAAATTAATTTTTACTTGAACTTTTAATGTACGTGTTTTTTGTTTTTTTAATACTCGGAGACTTGTTTTTACATTTAAAGTCTTGTTACTATGGGGACTACATTGATTATTATTTTTACGAGATAATCCCTTATTGTCTCAATTTCTAGAATTTTATCATACACTCAAATAGCTTCACAATGATTGAAGTGTATAAACTTTATTATACAAAAGTTACTAAAAACTTCATGGAGATCTGAAAATAAAAATAGAGGGCTTCCATTTAAAAATATAACGTGTAAAGCAATATCTTATGTTTGGATCACCCTGTATTGTACGGCTACAGATGAAAAGACATTCCTCCAGAAATCAAAATTGTGTCCGAGCGATTTTCCCAAAATGTACCAGGAGGGTCACGAATAGGGGTGTGACCTTTTCGTTGGGTCACCCTGTATACATACAAAGTGTCGTGAAGCAAAGGAAAGGATTTGATAGAGATGTTATTTCTAATGAAAGTCATGCATTTACTATTTCATGTACCGGGCAGAGGTCGAGACATCTTGCAACGTCCAAATATGCCGTATCTAAGGGTCAAAACATGGGGCTTAAACCCTTCCATGATACACTGGACGTACATAATGGTGGTAAGACCCATGATAACGTATGCACAGGGCCGTCTTAACACAAAGGCTTGCGGGGCCCGGGCCCAGGACCCCGCCATGATGGGCGGCCCTCAAAAGCCAAATGCTTATATGCAATATGTTGCGCCATCTAGCCATTACACACTTCTACACTTATTATTCACAAAAGTAGTCGATAACAGTGCCATCTAGTCGCTATAACTCCAACTGTACTGATGCAGGTATGCATAGATAGCCAGCCACATCCACATAATATATTATTTAAGCTAGAACTGACATCAGAATGTTCACATTTGGGACATTATCTGCTGACCTTGAAAAATGAATCAGCTGAAAGTATTCCGGCCTTGCATAGCCTCTTGAGAAGGGACAAACTGGAGGGAAGATTCCCACACGTGGACATTGCAACAAGAATTGTCCTGTGTCTAATGGTCACTAACTGCAAAGTTGAAGAGGACAAAAAATTAATCAAGAAAGTCCATGTCACAAGAATGCCTCACCAGTTTGTCCCTTATGTCTAAGAGTGACATTTTGCAGCAACTGGAGTTTGACGACATCATTGAAGATTTTGCCCAAATGAAATCACGGAAAAAGCTCATAATATTGTTGTAAGGCAATTTGTAATTCAATAAATATGTTTTATTAGAAGTACGCATGTCTTCGATTTTTTTGGGGCCCCAAGCTGGTGTGGGCAAAGTGCCCCCGCATGGCTTAAGACGGCCCTGCGTACGCATCTCTGGTGTGGTGGCCAAAGATGAGACAACGCTCTGCCATTGCAGAATTAAGCAAGGCACAAACACTTGCTTGCCTGTCGATAACAGCTGCAATGAAGAACGCTCCAACTGCAGCACTTGAGACCATGCTGGACCTCTCACCGATAAAATTTGGAATAATGAGGAGGCGAGAATGGTCTACTCTAGACTACAGTCATAGCCAAAGGAACATCAAATAAGGAAACACGTAGGAAGCGATCTACTGGACGCGACGAAAGACCACATAGTTTCCAGACTTGAATTCAAAAAGAACTTTGAGACCAAAACAGGAGATCGAACGTAACACCAAAGACGGCTCAAAAACTGAGCAGAGAACAGTGCAGGTATGCAAGGTCCTTAAATTTAGTAATGAGACTGGCAACGTAGCGTTCGATCTGGCAACATTGGAGGCTCCGGGTTTGGGGGAGGCAGGGGAACATGTGATCCACCTTCAGTACAAGCTTGCAGTCGCTCGAGTCATTTGGTTGTTCGTTGCAATTTTTTTTGTGAAACAGTTTTTCCTGTTGTGTTCTAAAAATGAGAGACATCAATTTCGAGCAACGGTGCGTTATCAGGGTTACTTCGGCACAATGAGATTGAAACTCTTGTTAAGCTTTAGCAGGCCTACGGGTATTTTGTCAAGAGCCCAGGTCATTCGGTGGTTTAAGACATTTTCAGCAGGGAGGCAGTCGATTGAAGATGAACCACGAAGTGGAAGGCCTTTATCTTCAAGAATCGATGAAAATATCGACAGAATCCGAGATGCTGTGCTTTCAGATCGTCGGTTGACAGTCAGAATGATCGGAGAAGAGTTAAATTTGACTCACACCCCATCATCATATATTGAGCAGATAATTGGGGATGCGAAAAATCTGCACACAAATGATTCCAAAAAACCCTTCGCAAGACCAACAGGATACCAGGATACCCTGGGTGTTTGAATATGACCCAGAAACCATGCGCCAGAGCACGGAGTGGCACACTTCAATCTCAATCTTCAAGACCCAAAAAAGCAATAAAGACAAATTCGAAGTTGAAATGCATACTGATTTGTGATTTACTTTTTCGATATCCACGGAATCGTCCACAAAGGGTTTCTACCTCAAGGCCAAACGGTCAATCAACACTTTAGCGGGAGGTTCTTGAAAAACTTCCAAAAAGGGCCATCCGTGTGAGACCAAATATCAAGAACAACTGGGTGCTGCATTACGATAATGTTCCTTGTCACACAGCTATTTCAATAAACGAGTTTTTGGACAGTAAAAACATTCTTGTGGCTCCTCAGCCTCCTGATTCGCCTGACTTCAGTCCTTGTAACTTTTTTCTCTTCCCGAAGTTTATAAATCACCTCAAGGGAACTCATTTTGGGGCAGTCCAAAACATTCAAACGGCTGTAACCGTGTAGTTACAGGCTTTCTAATAGAATCCAATGGCCTGAAAGAACACCCGCGCAAAATATTGCTGTATGATGGACAACTGGGCTGCAGACAACGTGTATAAGGAAGGAAATCAGCCCCACGTGTCTTATTTGAGTGCGAGACACTGGATCACAAACCACAACTCTTCAGGAAACCAAAACTAGAACCAAGGGAGTTAAGAGCAGTACCAACTGGTACAGAACACTAGACCGCTGGATTGGGTACTGTGAATTTGAGGAGCGAGGTACAATACGCCCAAGAGGCTGCACTGCCATCGGGGACAAAATGTTTGGCACAACGGAGTTTGAAAGGACGCATATCCAGCGGAATAGCTGGACATTCATCAGATAGTAAAAAATCTGGTCAAACTTGCTTACCTGCGTCTACTATCTTTCGTATTCGCTTATTTGTATAAAAATCGACCCAATTGTTGATAAGCCTACTTGTCTCTTGTTGGTTAGAGAAGTTTGCTGTTATCAAATCAGTTTTAAAGTATCTTCTCGCAATATTGTCGTACGAGGGTTTTATTTTGAAATGTTGATCTAGGAAAATAGACGTGGTCACTACAAGTGTCTGTTGTCTTCTTAGATCTGGATTCTGAAAGAATAGTTGTCAAAAAAGTATCGGGCACGAAAATGGAAAGGATCGGGATCTACGGTGCCTTAAAATAACTTATGTTTAAGGTTGATTGCATCTATGCAATTTTTGCATTTAAATATTTTAGAATAAATGTATTTTAACCTTTCATCAAATGTGTCCTTTTTGTTCTAGTACTCGATTTCTTTTTGAAAGACTAAAGCTTGCAGTTTTGGCATTTTTGTCCAAAATTCATCCACTTTACGAGGGTTGTTTCAAAAGTATGGTTCTCAACGCTGTAACTTAGCCCCGCGTGATGTTAGGTGAAATCTGGCAACACTGTCGTGTTTTTCGGCTCCCCCACTACCGATCCCCACAAGAGGCGCCTACTGACGGCGCTCAGTACCGGCCTGACAGCCATGCGCAAGGGAGCCCCTTCATCGCTGTCCGAAATTCGTGCGATCATCCGGTTTTTGAACGCAAAAAGGTTATCACTCATAGAAATTCATCGCCACTTGAGTGAAGTCGATGGGGAAACGTGTATAAGCATTCAACATGTCCTCAAATGGTGAAGAGTGTGATCTGACGGCCACATGGATGTCCACAATGAACAACGAAGCGGGAGGCCATCAATCTCCGGCTGGCGGCGGACTTCCTTGAGGCGCTAGTGAAAAAGTGGATTCCACTTCGAAAAAAATGCGTAGAAAAAATAGCAACTACGTAGGAAAATAACTTAAAGATCAACGTTTCTAATGATAAATTCGGTTTTTTAACAAAAAAAAGTGCGTGAAAAATATGTAGGAGCCTTATTTTTGAGACTACCCTCGTAAAATAATTTTATACGAGCGCATGATCGCAACACTTTCTACTTCGAATCTATAATAAAACAGTAAGACATAGCCAGTCTTGGAGGTTATTACTGCTTCGGGACGCAGCAATCTTGTACAGTTTAATGCTTCCAAAACAATACTGTACTTTGACTAACAAGAAGCGTCCTAGGGCTCATCCGGTTTCGATGGATGACCGAGTTCTACCACATGGCCGTTCGTTTCGGCTAGATGGAGTCCAGATTAGCGAGGGCTTGATGTGGCACGAACACATCTTGTCAATAGCGGCAACTGCTGACAAACAGTTAGGCTATTTGTTTAGGGCTAAGAAGTTCTTTTTCTACATGATCTCCTCACTCTGTACAAAGCCGAGATAAGACTACTTCGACTACTGCTCACATTTTTGGGGTGCTGCCGACCCATCTGTGCGACTGATCGATGATTATTCTCTGACAGACAGTCTCGGGACCTTTTCGCTCTGACGCGCCGTCAGCGATCTAGCTTTCCTCTACCGCTACACCAACGGGCTTTGTTCTTCTGACTTCTCCTCCATGGTGTCGCCGCGTAATGTGCCTGTTAGACAGACCCGCCTAACTTCGGCCCCCCATCCTAATCGTACATCCAGAGCAGCTAGCCTTTACGACCGCTTCTTTGTCCCTAGTTTATCTCTCTGAAAGGGAGAAGTATTTCTAAACACCTCCGCCAGGCACTGAAGCTCATCTTACGGCCTAGCACTAGAGCTGGACGTTCTTGCTTATCTCTTGACAGAGATAACATACGGTTTCTGGTGGGACTGTTTGTGTGGACATAATAAGTTGAGGCGGCACCATACTGGACTCCAATATTATGGATCCCCAGAATGTGGAGGAATTGTGAAGATCAAGGTCATACATAACTTCGTCAGGAGAAAAGTGTGACCACCTTGTAGCGCCTTAGAGCGCCACATGGGTGCCATATAGGTCGATAGATTTCCTAAACCACATCCGCTGAGAAATGTGCACATTATCGGCAAATGTTGCATTATTTGCAAAGGTGTATTATTCGCCGCCGGTGGGAGTTGTATCGGTTTATAAAAACTAGATGGGCTGACACGTGTGATTATTCCTGCCCCGGGATCACTTGGGGCGAATCTCTCTTCGCGGAACTGGACCTTTCTGGGACCAAATAGTAAGTACCTATTTTATTTTATTGTTCCAACTCTTTTTCGGTAAAAACTCTGGAAAAATCGGGGAAAATGAGGACTTTTTGGTATTTCGGTAAATAAGGTTAAGGTACACCGATGTTATTGGTCGCTTCGATGTCGATACATCGAGATGCAACCATCGATGTCTAATCATCGATGTTTTAGGTTCGATGTATATATCATATTACTGTATGTGTAAGCTTTCTATAGTAAACTTGATCACCTGTAAAGAATCTAGCATCCCTCTATACAATTCCCGTACGGAATCTTTATTCGAAAAATGCAGAACCTGCTCGAATTCTCTTTGCGTACCAGACCCGGTACCTTGATATAACAGAGCTAATACTGTTTTCAGACTGATGGGAGAAACTAATATGTTGCTATGATTTGCGAATGCATAAGTCTGTAAAACAAAAAAAAACATTTATCAAATTAATGGTCGCATTCCATAACCTACGACGTATTTACCTTAAAAAGGCTCCAGTCAAATGCATCAGAAAAGTTGAAACTTGGATAATATACTTCCTCATATATGGGATATGGTGCAAATTTTGAAGTTTGCGCGTCTATGGAGATTATGCAGGAAAATATGGCTTCAAAGTAAAATAAAATATTTCAGTTTGGCATGATACCTAAATGCATAAATCAAATTTAGAAATCCAAGGCTCTGGTCACCCAGTGAACATGACGACGCCAAAATTCCGTCATTATTCGGTCACTTTTGGTCGAAAAGGTCATTGACTAAAAAATGACGTCTTTATGACTCTATTCTTATGAACACGTCTTTTGAAAGGCTGTCATTTTGACATCTTTTTTAGGACAGTCGGTTAAAAATCAACACTTAAAATATTGACTTTTAATAAATTGTAAGGTAAACTAGATATCCAAATACTAATAGCTATTACTACCAAAAATATACTAAATCCGAAAACCCAGTTTAAATGGTTTTATTTTAATAAAATTTTGTATAAGTACTTAATGAAGCATAATAAGTAAATGATAAAAATTTCAAAATGATTGCACTGCTTTAAAGCCCTTTGACCTTTAATAATGTGTGGATGCACCCTGATGTGCTACGCATTCTCCAACGCACCTAGGCATGCTTCTGATCAAGTGGTCAATGTCCTCCTGTGGAATCTCATTCCAGGCAACCACCAACTCCTCTCGAAGTGCTTCTAGAATCTGAGGAGGACGTTGCAAATTGAGCAATCTCCTACCCATCATATCCCACACGTGCTCAATTGGGGATAAGTCGGGAGATCTTGGTGGCCATGGTAACAATGTGACATCATTATGTTGAAAGAAGTCTATTGTGACTCTTGCAACATGTGGTCGGGCATTATCTTGTTGGAAAGTTGCATCTGCCAGGGTGTCAAGATAGGGTAAAAGATGGGGTTCTAGAACTTCGTGGATATAACACTGCGCGTTCATGTTACCTCTGATGAAGATTAAAGGTGACCTGGAACCATAAGCTATAGCACCCCAAACCATAACTCCAACGGTGTGATGAACTTTTTTTTCCACCAAAAACTGTGGATTCCTCCTTTCACCACGTCGCCTTCTAACCCTGGCACGACCATAGTGCATGCCTAAACAAAATCGAGACTCGTCACTAAAGACAATACTGTTCCATTCCTGATCCCAGAGTGACCGTTGTCTGCACCACTCAAGGCGATTACGTCGGTGTTCTCGAGTTAAAGGGAGGACCCAGTGTGGCCGGTATGGAAACAAGCCAAAACTTCTCATTCGTCGGTAAACACTTCGCATGCCAATAGGTCTTCCGTGTTCTGCAAACCATTCATTAGCAATGACAGTGTCTACACTTCTTTGCACTCTAACTGCAATTGCCCGAAAAGAAAGTCCAGCTTCCCGAAGTCCCACTATACGGCCCCTATCAAACTCACTAAGTTGACGAAATCGTACAGGTCTCCGTACTCTAGGCATCGTAACCGATCGTAAAGGATGTCAAGAACCAAAATCCGCCAACGTTGATTCTTTACTGCGGCTGAAATATTCATTTTTAGAGCGTTAGTGAATTAAAAAAAAGCAGTATAAAAACCGGAATGTCCAACTGATAAGGCTGAAAATTTTTTCTCTTGTTATTTACAGTAAGATAAATACATTTACCAACTTTTTTTAAAATAAAACCATTTAAACTGGGTGTTCGGATTTATATGTCACTTAGTATATCTTTTCAATATGACTTTTCTAATGATAATATTCCATGTTCAGATATTTCAAATTGCCATGTTACATCACGTTTTTTCCCCTGTAAATAATAAATTTAAGCTTCTCTGTATGACAATAAACAAGTTTTACTAAAATATTTGTGATCAAGCTCGGTAAAAATTCAAGTTTTGGAACGGTAATTCATTCAACCGATCATCAGCGAAGAAGCACGACTGTGCTTGACGGTGAGCTTGACCGATGACCAAGCTTCATGCGTGTTCGCCGTTTGTCAATGGTACGGCCATTTTGTTTCATGAATCTGTGGGTTTGATGGACATCACGATGGCTTCGTCATCTTCAAGGCATATTGTGAACCATCGGAGGACTGGAACGTGTTGAGTGTTTTTTAGTTCTTTATTAACCATTTCGATCAACTTTGTACAATTGCTCATGAAAAATTGCGGAGGTGACAATAACGACGTCTCGGTGTGAGAGCGCTACAAGAGTGGTGCTTGTGAGGCGTCGTTGTCAAATCCTCGATTTTTCAGGAGCATCCAGATACACGGCACGATTATTTTTGCGAGCGACTGTACGTTATATCAACGTCACATAGACTTCATATCGACCTCAGATAGACGTCATATCCACGTCACACATACGTCATATCCACTTTGTATTTGGTCTTTTATACGACATACTATCACGTCATATCATGACCGTCATTTCTACTTAATTTTTGTTGATCGGCATACGTCAGTAATGCCCTAAAAATGAAGCGCAAGCTCCATGCGTGTTCGCAGTTTTTCAATGGTTCGGCCATTTTGTTTCATAAATCGATGGGTTTAATCGACATCACGATGGCTTCGTCGTCTTCAAGGTACATTGTGAACCATCGGAGGACTGGAAAGTGTTGAGTGTTTTTTAGTTCTTTACCATTTCTACTACTCCTGAACTCACTGCTTATGGGGCGTCGTTGTCAAATCCTCAATTTTTCAGAAGCATTTGAATACACCGCACGAGTATTTTTGAGAGCGACTGTACGTCATATCGACGTCACATAGACGTCATGGTCACGTCATATCCGCTTTGTATTTGGTCTTTTATACGACATACTATGACGTCAAATAATGACCGTCATTTCTACATCATTTTTGTTTGTCGGCCTACGTCAGTAATGCCCTAAAAACGCTAACATTATGACGTCACTATTTTTACTGGGTAGGTTCTTGAGAAACATCAGGGTAAATAATTTTTCCCGCAATTTGAATGTACTTCTGTTAACAATAATTTAACTATGAAAACAGGGGAAAAGGAGCTGCTGCAAAATTCCTGTTTGATTTACCGCAATATGCATCGCGCACTGACAGATGAACACGTGCGACGTTTTCATTTTTATATGAATTCACTAAACCTACTACTTTTTTTGGGCGTGTGCAGAAATTGCAAAAATAATCCATGTCTCCCCAAAAATGGAAAATAAAATTGGAAGGAAAACTATATTGCGACTTATTATGCTATAACATACTAGCGGCATATTAAATCTGTTTGTAAATATATCTATTTTACATAAACACCGATGATGTGTTTACAAGGTATTAATAATCACTAGCATTTTCTGCTAGGTACCTACTAGCATAAATTATCGCATTCTCAGAGGAATTTCAAAAAGCTAAACGAGATATATTAGTAAAGAATTGTATTACTGTAAATCCGATTGAATCGTTTCCCTCATTGATTCCTAATATAATGATTAAATTAAAGAGTTACTCACCTAATGTTATTGTTAACATTTTGCCAGTTCAGCACTAATTAAATGATGACCTCTAATGCCTGATGAGAATTCTCAAAATTGATAGGCACAGTAGAAAAGAACCTAGTAACTCATGTTTTTCATTACGGCTTCAGTAAATTAACTGAATGATCAAAAATAAGTCGGAGCTATTTCTAATGATACGCTGATAAGTATTAAGGTGATTTTAATCGATAAACGATTATAATGAAACGGGAAATCCAATATTCTTGCGTGAGTAGAACTTATTTTAGTGGTATGCATCGGCAACCAGCAATACCCTATTCTGTATAATGGATTGCCTACATCATCTACTCAATTGACGGTGACAGTTTTTGTCAGCTGTAAAACGTATTTTGTTTTTATAAGCTTCGCAGTATTTTCTTCGGCCTGTTGGCTGATAAAAATAAAAATTACCGATTTGTGCATCACATACGAAAATAAACTTATTGGCAAGTATTGCGAATAGCAGTAATTCGACTTCACTGACACACCTTATTTATAAAATTGAACTGTTTATATTTATTTTTAGTGCCTTGCATGTGATTATGCCGTCAGTGGATAAAGCTACGAAATCAGCTAAAGAAAGAACAAATAAAGATATTGTTACGATGGACGATGTTGAAAAAGAGGCAAAATCTGTCGTTAAAAAAGTTCTTGGGGACATCAGCAAGACATCCGCCACAAAACAAATTATTTTGGGGTCTTCCTCAGGATGGTATGTCAAAACTGTTGCACCTTTCTAGCATGATTGACCTATTCATCATTTGTCTTTGAACTAGTATCAGAATAGAATCCGTATTGTTTCACATGCACCTTGCCTAAAGGCTTGTCATAAAATATTTGATAGAATTAGCTCCTTTTTAAGGCTCCTCTGAACAACAAGACTGCAGGGGAGAAAAATTGAAAATTTTGCAGGACTGTCAAACCAGTCTTAAATCTGTGCAAAGGCCTGTCGCTGAGGGGTCCCCAGTATAAAGTGAAATCCAGGGGCTTACTTTAGAAGACATTTTCACTTTGATTTATTTCTGAGCATTTGGGGGGCACCCAATTAGACTGACTCCATTTACCCATAGACTGAACACAGAGTAGATCTAAACTCCAACATTATTTTTTAAAATTGTTGCAAATTTTTGATCTCATTTCCTGTGTAAATTGATTGTGTATATTCCAATTTTATATAAATATCTATTGTCCCAGATGACCCATTTGAACCACTTAATTGTGTTCTAAATTACTTGGGTGTACCAATTTTCATTCATGTGTGACAATGGAGAATTAAAATGAAATTTTCCAGAGAATCTATGAAATCTTGCTTCCTGAGTGAATCATTTGTGTACATTCCTATTCCAATTTCAATTTGGTGCAAAGACCTACAAGGGGACTCAGAAAACTATTCAGCCCAACAACATTTTGTGGTCGTTTTAATTATTGGATTGCTTTATTTTTGTAGGGTCACTGGTTTTTTGGCAATGAGAGTTGGTAAAACTGCAGCATTAGCTTTGGGTGGAGGTATAATTCTACTACAAATTGCTAATGAGAAAGGATACATAAAAATAAATTGGGATAAAGTCAACAAGAATCTCGATAAAGTTGCTGATAAAGTTGAAGAGAAAGTGACTGGTCAGAAAGCAAGCTGGGCAGACAAAGTAAGTTATAGAAATCAGATTTTAGTATAGTAGTTGCTTTGATAATGATCTGTTTGGTGGTTCTAGTTATATGCATACATTACTAACATTATTTAGATGTTTTGGCATACATTGCCAATATTTTCTTATGTATTTGGGTTGTACATTCATAGTGAATTTGCAGCCATTGCTCAATATCACCTCATAAATTTTTGGAATTAACTGTGCATGCTCATATGTTGGTAGTCTTCTTATGGAAATTTGATATTTTACAACTTGAGGCTAATCAAATACTTACTGTGTTTTAAGTTGGTTCAAAATTCCAGCAATCACAAATTTTTAACAATGTCTCAAGTTGTGGAATAGATAGCAGAAATGTAGCTGTAACATTCTAAATAGGGTTTAAGATATTTTATAATCCAAAAAATGCAGTACTTAATAAAATTGCAAACCCAATATTTTTTCCCACTGCACTGTAGATCGTTGTTCAATCTTATGATCTCCTACATTTTGGGTCTTAGCAGTACCATTTTACTTTATCTTTGTTAACTACAAAGATACAGAATAGTACATGTGGTGAAAAAAACAAACTAAGCTATATAATATATATGGTGGCAGGTTTTTCTTTTTTATCTTATATTTATTTGAAATTGAGTGGAAATTACATAAAAATTGGATTATGAATTTTGTTACACATTGCATGAATAGTAAGAACAATATATTGACATTAAACTACTTTTAGGTATTGAACTTTGCTCGAAATAATACCCCGTTTTCAAGTGGTTTTGTCGGTGGTTTTTTGATTGGCTTAGCATCCCATTAGAAGCAAGATATGCTAAATACCGAACAAATATAGAATTTTAGCTTAGTATTGTGTTGTAATAATATTTGATTAATAAATTTGACCTTTGTTCTCATTTATTGGAATATTTGTAAATGCTCAACTACATTTCAGCCTATAAATAGATAAATGTGTGTTTGTGCGAGTGTTTTAATAAAACAATAATATTTATTTTTTGCTTGAATTGGTTAAAACAGAATTTAAAAAAGCACTGGATATAAAATGTGAGTTGAGGTTAAACTTGTCAAATATAAATATCAGGAAGCAGACATTGATTAACATATCCTCTATGAATATAATATACGAACCTTGTCTGTATTTGGACGTTCACGTAGAATTTTCATCACCACAGCCATATTGCCAAGTAATGTATAATTTCCTTATAAGTATTGAAAGCAGACTCAATTTTCCTTTCAAAGAATATTGCTTATAATAACATGATATCAACCTCCAATGAAAAAAATACTCTTAAACCTCCCAATAATTTCTAAGATTTCATATTCTCAGAATCTCTCATGGTAAACTAGGTGTCCCAACATTTTGTGGACGAATTTTGAGTCTAAAAGTATGTGGTACTTCTATGTTCACAGAATATTGGGACACCCTGTATAATCCTGTTGTCGGGTCTTCGGTTGAACTGGATATTTTCTGGTGGAATGCGTTAATCAATGATACTGGTCAGAAGAGTAAAATTGCAAATAACCCATATTGAACTTGAAAAATGCAACACCGGTTTGACAAATACTATTTCCTTATCAGAAATATTTTACAGGCAGAGAAATATGTTGATAGGACGATCGATAAGGCTGAGCGCACTGTCAAGAGAGGTCAACGCAAAGCAAAATCGTGGTGTTCCAAAGTCTTAGGAGACGAAGATGGAAATGTCAAACTAAAAGAAGTGCATATTTTCATAGTTTCTTTTGTAGCTGGCATTGCAATAGGAATTGGAACAGCCTAAACGAATATGTAGCTGCCTTATTTATATAATACTATTCTCATTGGAACTCACCTATATGATCAACTATACATAGTGGAATTTCACTTTCATCAGCCCCTGTACTTATCCTAGAATGCCAATAATAGAAAACCAATTCATATCACCAAAGGCAATCCATCCATGTTGTTCAGGTAACATTAATATTCTGATATATTGAAACGTTCCGGAACCCAACGATAATTTGTGAAAAAATAATCTTAATCGCGTGATTGATAGCATTTATCCCCAGCTATTTAATGGTGACTTTGGATTTGACCTTAAACATTACATTGAAGGTCAAGTCGATTTTTTTAAGTGGAACCCTTCATCTTTGACCCCGAAAAGAGTGGAAAATTTAACGTCAAAGTATGGTCTTGACTGTTCTTAAATTTTGACCTTGGGACGTCATGGCCAAGGTCAAACCCTGGTATGGTAATATAAAACCAGTAGTCGTATAGGGAAACTACCGAGAAATTATTTTCATCATTTTCCCCCAGATATCCGATGGTGACCTTGGATCTGACCTCAACCATGATGACCTTTAAGATTGTGGCAAGGTCAAGTCTATTTTTGTAGCCAGGGAACAATCCCGGAAGAGCAGTAAAGTCAGTTTATCTTGGATTACACAGTTCTCTGAATTATCAAGAAATCAAAGTAAACTTGACCTTGACGGTCAATTCCAAGGTCATGTTCCAAAAATGGTCAAGGACATATTTTCAAATAAAATTTGTCCTTGAAGGATAACGGTTGACCTTCAAATGACCTTGAGAGTCATGGCCAAGGTCTGATCCAAGGTCACCATTAGATATCCGGAGAAATCGAGAAAATAATATCCTGGTAATTTTCCTATACAGCTCCTGGATTCCATGGTATATTACAGTACCTAGGTTTGACATTGGCCATGGCCCCTTAAGGTCAAAATTTAATGGTAAAGACCATATTTGCACGTCAAATTTTACGATCTTTTTATCTACGGGGTCAAAAGTGGGAGGTTCCTTTAAAAAATCGACCTGACCTTCAAATGACCTTAGTCAAAGTCACTACTGGATAGCTGGGGAAAACTCGTATTAATTGCGGAACTTCGTTTTTCCTACCGTTATTAGTTCACAAATTATCGTGGGGTTCCGGAACTTTTCAGGTACCCTGTATAAATGATTTGATCATATGCTCCGCTATGTGCAAAACTTCATACGGCTTCTTTGTTTAATTGTCGGACAGCGTTGCGGTTGTCTAGCAGCTGAAAAGTTTCAGATGCAATCTTCTTTTGTACTACGCATTACTGATGTCAAGTGTAAAACGCCCTATATCATCAGAACTTTGCGGTTCTAACAACTGCCACATAGTTGACATGTTGACAACCACAGAGCCACAAGGATTTCAAGATCTGCTCATAGACCATGATCTTTTTGGAAATAAACGACTAAGTTCTGAAAATTTAGTCGTTTGCTACTTTTTGTATGCACCTTAATAACGCTTGGTGAATACGAAGTCTCCCAGTGTGGGTTTGATTGCCATCTACGCAAGTAATAATCACATATACTCGGATACCAAAACAGAAGAGAGAAGCGTACGTCACTGCTAACGCGGCGTGTTTTTGTATGGGCAAAGTTTGTGCGTTTTCAAAGCCAAGTGGCGTTCGATGTTTTGCCAGACTGTAATACTTACGTTTCTCATGTGATACCTTCATGTATAGTTGATCCCAAATCATAACCATGAGGCTACCTATACATACATAGGATACTATAGACCAGTGACTTCAAAGTGTAAATTAACATTGCAAACATCGTCATGAAACAAGCTATTAGCTATTTCTTACATCTTTTGATTTTGATCATGAAATGTACACATTTTTATCACTGGTGAGTGGGCTATTTTTTTTTTGCTGATAGCTGTATTATCTTTTTTGGTTTGTTCTTACATTTAGTGTTGGTTTTTCATGAATTTCACAAGCAATATTTTACGGAAGTATTATATTAAAATGCATCACGTAAATTATCTTAAGTTGAATCAGTATTTACCACTCTAATGTTTTAATGTTTATGCCACTTTTGGTGTTACTATAAGTTTTCGAATGATTAACGAGTCCAAATGCATAATGTATTTGTTAGATTTTTAGAGATATACATTGGCATAGTTAATGTTTTTTATTCTGCTATCCTCTGTTACCTTACCATCATATCGAAACATTATCACAATTTTCATTTGAAAAGATATAGTATAGAGTTTTACCAGTGCCCACCAGGGGCTCCCGCGTACCAAAAAAAAATTAGTGTTAATTAAAATAAATTTAAAGCGGTATTCAGAATACCGATTGCTGACAAGAAAAGTATTCAATCGAATACCAAACACACGAATGTATTCGAACACCAATCAAATGTATTCTGAGTGGGATTCGAAGAGTATTCGAATACTACCAAAGTCTGTGACTGTGTTGTAAAGTTGGGGGTCAATAGGTCAGTACGCGGCAGACAGCAAAAACACGACCAACTATATATATTATTTATTATAAAAATACAAATTATATACTGTCTTACATGGAATGTCAGTCACATAATAAGTGCAATAAACGGCTTATACATAAATTTGTTTCATGTAGAACTGTGATGATTGATAGCGATTTATTAATGATTTACACTTGAAGTGAAAAAAGCAAAACGTCAATCTAGATAAGTTCATTTTTGTTGCACGATACGTAAATGTGAATAGTTCTTTACGCATTATTCCAAACATGTTTCTCAATCCATGAGACATATTTTGAGACCCTGGTATACACGGCAGGTGTATTGACTTGGCCACAAGATTTCCCGAAAGACGTCACACCAACTACGTAGAATTGGCACTGGTTTTCTTTGTCGGACACCACTAGGGGTCCCCCAGAATCTCCCTAAAAATGATATATCTTATAGCAGGGCTAAAGTCTCTTTGCTCCCTCGAAGTAGGGGCTTGCCCAGCTCAAAACGGAAGGGGGGCACTTCACAAAAAAAATTGATGGAAGTTCCACAAATCATATCTACTTAGCTATACTTGATATTTTTCTTTCTATTTGCATTTTATTGTTTAATACATTTATATAGAGTCTTCCACAACGATTTGACAATTCATATGGATATGGAAAACTACAGGGTTCGGCAATGAAACGGGAAGATTTCGTAAATAATTTTATTATCGAAAAAATATTTTTTTTGTAATTAGTAATACCATACTGGGAAATAAAAGAGTAGCCATTTGATATACAATGTTAAAAAACATTATTTTTTGAAAATTATATCTGTCAAATGGCCTCCGTTGACACGTATGCATTCATGGAGTCGAGCCTGGAAGTTCTGCATAACTCTTCGCAGCATATCAACAGGTATTGCTGCAATCTCGTCACGAATTCGTTGTTTGAGGGCCGGGATTGTCCTGGGTGGATCAGTTTCATTTTCAGATAACCCCATAAAAAGGAGTCGCAGACAGTAAGGTCGGGAGACCGAGGGGGCCAAGCAATATCCCCGTTTCGAGAAACGACACGCCCTGGGAACAAAGCATTCACCGCATTCATCGAAATTCTTGCAGTGTGGCTTGTTGCACCGTCTTGTTGAAAAAGTGTGTGTTCATTAACTGGAAAGCGGTAGAGTTCAGGTGTGAGGAAGTTCCGAATCATTGAAACTTATCTCTCAGAATTAACGGTAACGGCATTTTCAGCCTCATCCTCAAAAAAATACGGACCGATGATTCCATTTGCAGACGTTGCACACCATACTGTCACTTTCTGAGCATGAAGAGGTGATTCATGAAGCATACGAGGGTTAGCCTCCGCCCAGTATCTAAAATTTTGTCTGTTAACAAAACCGGAGAGGTGAATATGTGCCTCATCGCTCATCCACAAGTTGTTAACCTGGTCATCAATTTCTTCCAGCCTTGCAAGCATAACCTCACAAAATCTGAGACGCTGTTGATAATCATCCGGGTGAAGAGATTGAACAACCTGTATTTTAAACGGGTGATATCGAAGATCTTGATGGAGAATCCTTCTCACCGATCTGTCACTTAATCGAAGGCGTGTGGCGTGACGGATGGCCGATCGTCGTGGACTTCTTAAAATGGCTTGTCGAACACGTTGAATATTTTCAGGGGTTCGAATCGTTCTGGCACTACCACCTCTTTCTCTAGACGTCGATCCAGTTTGCTCGAGGTTGTTTAGCCACATTCGAATCGCATGGTCTGACGGAACCGGTTGGTTACGCGGTATGTTAAAATGCCGTCTAAAATCTCGACGCGTTTGCACTAAACTCTCGCCATTTTGGTAATAAGCCTTAATTGCGTAACCGCGATGCTCACCCGTCCAACGCTCCAGCCACTCGGGTCCCGACAGGTCTGTGACTGTCCTCCCTACCACTTCACCGCCCGCTGCAAGCCCCACCCCAAATCTTCCCGTTTCATTGCCGGACCCTGTACTATGACTTTTTTGGAACATTCAATCTAATTCTTTTTTAAATAATAATAATTTATTGTCATAAGGTTCACAGTGGTAAACATAGACAACGCCAAAATGAGAAGAAATAAACACTTTGATGGTACAATCTCGCATTTAAAAGCATTATTGCCACACGTACACAAAAAAACATTACATCAAAAAAAACTATGGACAATTAGAATATTCATTCAGTAAATAAAACGCTTTTTCTATTAAATAAACTTTCAATATTTTTTGAAGCCATATGTACTGGTGCAGTCTTTTATATGTACTGGCAAAGCATTAAGAATTTTTACACCGTTATAGTATGGGCTTTGCTTATATAACCTGGTTTAGATTGTTACAGTTTCTAGTGATCATATTATTGTAATAACAGTATGTATTTGTATGGTAATGTTAATATTTTCAACTTTTTGAAGTACTATCTACAAGATGTCATCTGGGATAATTTTAATGCTGCTCTTAAAATTATTTTCTGGCATATAAACACCTCGTCAGATTTCGAACAGTGAAACCAAAATACTATGCTGAATTGCAATACTTGAAAGCAACGTTTGAGATAATATATGACAAATATACTGCAAATTTTATATACCTATTTTTTGGGCGTTAATAGACCAGGAAAGTATTGTAATCGCGAAAAAACTTGAAATGGAAGAATAATTTCCAGAAATAACATGTAGGTACATTTTTGTCGCGTTCGTCAGGTATTCCTTGGCCCTCTATTACAGTCAGAAAAATACTTGAAGTTTTTGTTTATCGGTCCTGTTACGATAGAGAAACCGTCAAAAAAACTAACATAATTATTGGTTCTTCTATAACTTGGAAAGTACCACAGGCTTTTAAGAAATTTTGAAAGGCCTGTTTAATGGTACCAGTATTATGACCAAAAAATCTGTAACTCCCCCAAACTTGACTTTATCTTTTTTTCCATTTCTGATGATTTTGAACACAATCAAAAATGCAAACTACTGTAAAACAGAATAAAAATGTTATTTACAAAAATTGTCGACTATACGGTTCCCTGCAGGGTGATTCATACCGAAATGACAACGACTTTTTTAATGGGACACCGTACATCTGTTAGTATATTTTCTGATATGCCACTTTCAAAGGAATAAGTTTTGATATAGCACGGAATGCTAAAAATAGTTTTATAGCTTATGTAGAAGGATGTTGTACCTAGTTTGTTCTAGAATGATTTGAAAAACAAACTTGTCATATTTTCACCATTGTGATCTCCGAAACAGTAAGAGATGTGGGTCGGTTGAATGGTGGCAAAGTTGCGTATTTATATATTTAAGAACATCCATTTGAAAAGTTTTGATGCTTCGAGTATCTCTGGAGGTACACGGAAAAGGGAACGATTTTCCCAGAATCGTTTCTATTTTTTTCTGAATTTATTATTTTATTAACATTGCCACTTTTTGATCCCTGCAAAGTGGCATAAACAGAACATTAATATCATTTTTCGTCTCTTATCCCCCGTCTGAACTTTGATTTGTCTCATCTATGCCATTTTTGCATAGGCGAACAACTTTGAAATTATCATATAGTCATTTATTTCATAGAATATCAAAGATGATAACATGTTACGCATTGATACAAAAGTATGCATTCTATAAATAATTAAGACATAAAAAACGGTATAATTTTAAAAAACTGAGAATTGAAAAGTCAGAACTAAATTTTAATTAGGCCACCATTTAGAAGAGGAAAAGTGATAATGTTATTGTGTAACTTGTTTGAGATTTGTAGAAAATGTGGATGTTTAAAAAGTTTCGTTTCGGACTAAAGACTAAACACGACTTAGAATAAATTCGGAAATGATTTGAATTTCCAAACTGTCCAAGTTCATTCTTTAGTTGTCTGTGCAACTTTGCCTCCATAAAATACCCCGCGACGTTTAGACGAATGTCACAAGATCAGTATTCACTGTGATCCATCAATATATTTATCAAGAGATGTGACATTTATGGATCGTGTAGCCTAGATATCAGTAATTATTGATGCATAATTTTACGTAGAAATCGGACCACAATAAAACTGAGCGTATGGCATTCTCTTTACCCTTTCCCGAGTTCCAAACACACGTAACATATTTAGTGCTTTTAGCAAAATTGAGTTTATATCTACCATAGATTTCAACTAATCCTGCTAATTCCTCATCTAACAGATTTAGATTCCGGTTGTGGAGAATCCTGAACATGAATAATTTAATTTTTGTAAAAATGTTTCCTCTATTTAATTTAGTCCAAGCTAGGGAAAAGGGGGGGCGCAGCTGTCCCCCCTTGCCCCCTTCTGGGTACGCCCTTGATCTGCTAATGAATGATAACATACCTGACAGGTGTCTTTTCCACCTTTCAATTCTCCTGCACATATCATGGTTGACGTAATTCCGTTTGCTAAGCCATTGTTATTGCGGTAGGCTTTTTGACATAAGCTATTATCGTAGATGTTCAAATTAACCTCCAGCAATCGGTCGCTGGTTTCACCAGCATAATCGATTCTTCCCCATCTATAAAATAAATTATTTAAACCAACAATTGTCAATTTCCTAGGTCAGCTTATACGAAAGAAGATCATCCATACAATACAAACAATTTTGGAGAACGCTAAATTTTTTTTTTTAAAATAATCCGCCTTTTTACCCCTTGTCAAAAAATTGTTTTTGCCATCCATTGCCCATTCCATAAAACCAATACTGACATTGATCACCCTGTATAAATACAATTACTCAATGCGATTACAATACATTTTTTGAAGCAATAAAAAAGTGCGGGACCTCTTCAGGTGAGGCACCTAAAAAAGAATCCGAGTTCTTAGAAAAATGTGGGCATCTTTAGAAGTCAGAATATCAAATCTCAGTGCAAACAGTATCGTCATAATGTCGGCATTTTTGGTACACTACTGACGTACGCCGACCAACAAAAGTGACGTAGAAATGACGTCATTATGACGGTCTAATGTCACACCCTATTGACGTCATTATATGACATCATAATATGTCATATAAAAAACAAATACAAAGTCGATATGTCGTGATATGACCTGTATCTGAGGTTATAAATAATCACGCTGTGTATCCTAATGATCCCAAAAATTGAGGATGTGACAATGGTGTCCCACAAGCAGTGAGTTCAGAAGTAGTAAAAAGACGCCGGAATGCCGTTCCAAAATATGAATTTTTGCCGCGCTTGATTACAAATATTCTGGTAAATTTTTTTAATGTTATACAGAGTTTCTAATAAATTTGTTATTTACGGGAATAAAACATGATGTAAAATGGCAATTTGAAATATCTGTACATGGAATATTATTATAGAAAAGTCATATTAACAGGATATTTTTGGTCGAAGAATCCCTGTTTTTATAAATAGCAATAAATTAGTTATTAGTATTTGGATATCTAGTTTACCTTACCTTTCATTGAAAGTTTTTGTTTTTGTAGGTAAGTGTTGATTTTTCAGCCCTGACTCATAAAAGAGACGTGAAAATAACAGCCTTTTAAAGGACGTCTTGTTATCGTCATAAAAATGGCGTCAATAAATAAGTCATTTCTAAGCCAATGACGTTTCCGACCAAGAGTGACCGAATAATGATGACATTTTGGCGTCATCATGTTCACTGAGGAGGATTTTTCACGAGTGGCTTTTCACTGGCAAGTTTGTATTCTTTGGTACAACGGTAGTCCGAACCACTTAATAAGTTTTAGATGTTACTCGAACACTCCGTAT
Source organism: Acanthoscelides obtectus (assembly GCA_963669975.1). Taxonomy (NCBI): domain Eukaryota; kingdom Metazoa; phylum Arthropoda; class Insecta; order Coleoptera; family Chrysomelidae; genus Acanthoscelides; species Acanthoscelides obtectus. Next base: position 23,904,630 of record CAVLJG010000002.1, read on the forward strand.
AAGCTTTGACTTACCCAGTAGCTATAGCCGCTTTTTGGCTAATATGATCCTTGGTATATAGACAAGCTGGGCGCACATATTTGGTAAACTTGATGTCCCTCTCTACTCTGATTAGAGCGATATCATTATATTTTTCTGGATATCGATAATTCGGATGAACGATTATATCTGCGACTCTGTAGTCTTCGGAAGTACTAGTCTCCTGGGACAGATATAGTGCTCCCAGTCTAACCACCACCGGCGATCCACTGCAACCCATCAAAAATATACAGCGTGTTAATAAATTCATAGAGGTACTTTTTTCTAAAACATTAAAAAGTAAAAACAATCAATTGTGGCTGGTCATCATCATTTTCAAACAAAAGAAGCGTCCATTACATTCGTCTTTCTAACATTTTTTTTCAAATGTTGCCCGTCACTGTGGAAATTGCCTCTTTCGGAAATATTATTGTACTGCTGTGAATATAATTTTGATGTAAGTAGGTATTTGGTTAATATGGTAAAAAAGGATCGACTTAAATATTAGTGTATAGATAAATAACGGTGTAAACGAGAACGGTTTATAGATTTGATTAATGCTTTTATTTCGAGATAATGTGAATACTGTTATAGTGATCGTGTTTTTCCAAAAATATAAAAAAGTAACAACAATCAACTGTGGCTAGTCATTTTCATTTTCAAACAAAAGAAGCGTCCATTATATTCGTCTTTCTAACATTTTTTTTCAAATGTTGCCCGTCACTGTGGAAATTGCCTCTTTCGGAAATATCATTGTACTGCTGTGAATATCATTTTGATGTAAGTAGGTATTTGGTTAATATGGTAAAAAGGATCGACTTAAATATTAGTGTATAGATAAATAACGGTGTAAACGAGAACGGTTTATAGATTTGACTAATGCTTTCATTTCGAGATAAAGTGAATACTGTAATAGTGAACATAAAAAAGTAACAACAATCAACTGTGGCTAGTCATCTTCATTTTCAAACAAAAGAAGCATCCATGACATTCGCCTGACTAAAATTATTTTTTTTAAAATGTTGCCCGACACTGTGGAAATTGCCTCTTTGTACTGCTGTGAATATGATTTTGATTGGTTAATATGATAAAAAGGGTTGTAATAAATATTAGTGTATAGATAAATAACGGTGGATAGATTTGATTGTTGTTTTTAATTCGAGATAATGTGAAAACTGTTATAGTGATCGTGTTTTTTCAAAACCAAAAAAAAGTAAAAACAATCAACTGTGGCTAGTCATCTTCACTTTAAAACAAAAGAAGCATCCATGTCATTCGTCTTTCGAACATTATTTTTTTTTTCAAATGTTGTCCGTCACTGTGGAAATTGCGTCTTTCGGAAATATCATTGTACTGCTGTGAATATCATTTTGATGTTAGTAGGTATTTGGTTAATATGATAAAAAGGATCGACTTAAATATTAGTGTATAGATAAATAACGGTGTAAACGAGAACGGTTTATAGATTTGATTATTGCTTTTATTTCGAGATAAAGTGTTATACTGTTATAGTGATAAACATGAAAAAGTAAAAACAATCCACTGTGGCTAGTCATCTTCATTTTCAAACAAAAGAAGCATCCATGACATTCGTCTTTCTAAAATTATTATTTTTTTAATTTTGCCCGTCACTGTGAAAATTGCCTCTTCCGGAAATGTCATTGTACTTCTGTGCATATCATCTTGATGTTAGTAGGTATTTGGTTAATACGATAACAAGGATCGAAATAAATATTAGTGTATAGATAAATAACGGTGTAAACGAGAACGGTGAATAGATTTGATTGTTGCTTTTATTTCGAAATAATGTGAATACTGTTATAGTGATCGTGTTTTTTCAAAACCATAAAAACGCAAAAACAATCAACTGTGGTTAGCCATCTTCATTTTTAAACAAAAGAAGCATCCATGACATTCGTCTTTCGAACATTATTTTTTTTCAAATGTTGCCCGTCACTGTGGAAATTGCCTCTTTCGGAAACGGAAGGATCGACTTAAATATTAGTGGATAGATAAATAACGGTGTAAACGAGAACGGTGGATATATTTGATTATTGCTTTTATTTCAACATAATGTGAATACTGTTATAGTGATCGTGTTGTCTGGAGCGGGAATACTCATTGAATCTCGTATGTGTCGACGTGGATGTCAGCTAAGGAAAAAATACGATTTTTTACAGCAAGCTAAGTATTATTTTGAGCAATGTACGAGAGCTGTTTCAAAAATAAGGGGATCCCAACGCTGTAACGTGTTTGTCGGCTCTCCCGCCACCGTAAAACTGCACCACAACAATGCGCATCCTCATATCTCACAACAAACGAAGGACTTAATCGAACGATTTGGCTGGGAAGTCATTGCCCATCTCCCTGACAGCCCTAACATAGCGTGTCCGAAATTGAAGGAGCACCTAGGTGGTCAACGGTTCGAGACGGAAGAGGAGTTGCAATAAGCAGTAACCAAGTTTCCAAGAGGGCTGGTAGCGGACTTCCTTGAGGCAGGAGTAAATAAGTGGATTCCGCGTCTAAAAAACTGTGTAAAAAATGCCGACTCTGTAGAAACACAGCTTGAAGATCAGCGTTTCCAATGGTAAATTCGTATTTCCAAATAAAAAAATCCTTGTGCCTTTCTGAAAATGTGGGAACCTTATTTTTGAAACAACCCTTGTATTTTGAAAAATTATGAAAATTTTGAAGGGAAATCATTTGCTGTATCGCCCAAAAGGGCGTAGAAAAAAGATCGAGTGTATAGTAAAAAAATAATGACACCAAAATCAAGTCAGTGGCTGTGGCTTCTAGCCTGAAGCTAATCTTAAGAAATGATGATTCTTAAGACCATTCCGCATAGAATAGGCGGAAAGCCAGTATAGGTATTCACACTTGTTGCAATTACTTCTACAAAAGCATGCAGATGTAACTATTTTTTTAAACTGGTATTTTCATTTTACCTACGGCTAGATGTGCAGTGTGCTGCTGTTAAGATGAACCTGTGACTGATCAGTGTTCCTCCGCACAGCCATTTTTCATCTGTGTTGAATCCAAGAGCCGCCTAAAAAATATAATACATACCTAATACATACATAGTATGAAAAATAATTGTTTGATAAGTTTAATTCATTTCATATGAACAGCTTATTAAAAATATGGGAATTATGTGCATGACTCATTTAAAATCCTGCTTAATAGGGCGTGACACAATAAATCAGAATTAGAGAATGATGACAGAATAAAATTCATATTACCATATAAATACCGATCTTATTGATTTCTTTGAAACAACAGAAGGTAAACCACATGACTATTATAATAGAATAACACATCATGATACACCACACTCAATGAATACTAATTTTGAAATATCGTAAAATATGGAAACAAGAAATAGAGCTATTTATAATTTGTGAAATACCTTTAATCAGGCATACTCCCGGTTTAGTAGCAAGCCCATCATATATTTCACAAAAAAAATTACCTATTTTCAGTCTTTGTCTTTAGACCTTGAGAGTGCTACACATGCTGCAAGTACCTGCCACGTGCAATCGTGGCGTGTGGCTGACGCTGTGTAGCCGTCAGCGGGGCACATGTTTTCAATATGTAGTCGTTATTCTCGGCAGCCGAAGGCAAAGTGACATAGAAAAAATGGCGTCAAGTAGATCGATTCTATACTTCCTACGCCTTCAGGTTTCAAAGAAAATTGTCGAGTCAAATAAAATGGATCAAATACATGCGAAACGACTTCGGATTCGGTTTAAGCGACTGAAAATCCGTACAACAGACGTCATTTGAACCGCATTTAAAGCATTTTAATTTTTAGTTACCAATTATTCTTAGAAAAAAAACGCAAAAAATGGATCAGTCTGGAACTGAGCCCAAACATTCATGTAATACGTTTTTTGAGTCGCTGGAACCAAATCCGCGGCCCATTCAGTCCGGAAATGGCTTGTTTCTGAGATACTGGTAAGAATTCTACTTTGTCAAAAAATGACTAATAAAAGACCTCCAAAAACTGTTGCGCGTCTATAATCTAGGTGGAAGCTCGTTTTCTAAATAAATTTGGTGCGTAGATTCCGAATTCGATATCAATTCAGTGCTAGGATCCACGAGTAGCCCCGAATAACTAGTTTTTTATCAATTTTTCACCCCAAACTTGGTCCAGTGATACTTTAGAATTTCTCCACAATGATAGTAATATTCAGCGCCCCAAATCACCTTATTGTACAAAGCTTCGCTCACATATAGTCGCCGATAATGAAAATGTATTTTTAGCACCTTGAAGAAGCAAAAAATGTTGCAACTTTTCGCTAAATAATTAGATCTACATGATTAACGATACATCTGAAACGACTTCGGATTGACCCAAAATACGTACAACTTGAACCATTGAAGCATTCAAACCATTTTAAGTTTTAGTTACTATATTACAACAAAAAAGGCGAAAAATGGGTCGGTCGGAAACGTGAGCCCAACCATTTTGAAACCGAAACAGGAGGACTTTATTTGGGTCGCTGAAACCGAAGCAGGAATATCAAATATGAATATATTTGTATGACACATTTTTTGGGTCGCTGAAACCGGATCCGGGGCACATTCAGTCCGGAAATGCTTCGTCTTCGAAATACTGGCAAGAATCCTACTTTGTCTAAAAAATCTCCAAAAACTGTTGCGCGTCTATGACCTAGATGGAAGCTTGTTTTCTAGGTAAATCAGGTGGGTAGATTCCGAGTTCGAGATTCGGTTTTGGGAACTTTCCGCCTTGTTGAAAACTTACCATGAAAGGGTATTTTCCAGATTGTGCTGGTTTACCCCCAACTATCAGTGGTACACTATTATGATCGCATTTATTGATTTTGATGCTAATTGGTTGTGGATTTGCAACTAATGGCAATACTTGAACCTCACCCACAATAGCCTTGTTATATTCTTTACATTCTGAAATAAATCGTTATTCTTCAAGAGCTTTCCAATAACAAATAAAACAAATATACAGGGTGTTGTAAAACGTTTATCAAAAAATTGAAGTACAGATTCAGCTACCTAGAAAATGAAAAAAGTTTGTATAAACATAGTTCCGGAAATGCTTCGTTTCTATAAACTTGCCTGTATTTGATAATTTCCCTAACGTTTTTTGAAAACAGGTTGACATGAGTTTTGTTAAACGTAAATTTTCAACAATTGAAGGTTACAGTAAATTGTATGTAATTGTTTTCAAAAGTACTTACATGAGTAGCATTCGTGCCATTATAACTTTGACAAAACGGCACCTGTTTTCGCAAAAATCAGTGTAGTACAAAGCTCTCATAGAAACGAAGCCTTTTCGGACCGATGTTTATAATGAATGTTTTCATATTTTTAGCGCACAAAATACCGATTCTTTTTTAAAATCTATACCCACTTTTTTGCTTCGCGTCCGCCTGACTCCAGGACTAGACCTGTACCGTACCGACGAGTGCTAAAAAGCACGAAATGGCGGTGTCTGCGATTGGTCATGGAAATACGGAAAACAAACATATTCAGGTTTAGTCTTTACTAAAATTTAGCTGACAATATTCTATAACACCTTGTATATCTTAATTTTATTCAATGCTCTATTCCTAGGACACTATATATATGTACAGGGTGTCCGCTTATAAATTGACCCCCCGATAACTTTCTGATACGACCTCCCAGAAAAAAAGTTTTATATAACAGTTATAGGGTCTAATATGAAGTTTTTCATGCAAGATTTTTTTCTGAGAAGTGCTATTGGGAAAATGATGTCCCCTCCTTTTTTCTGATTCAAATTTGACCCTGACCATTGGGATCTCGAAAACTGTAAGTAATGGGCTCAAAGTTGCGTATTTAGAAAGTTTCGATATACAAAATACTTTCGGAGAGATAGAAAAAACCGAATTTTACCAGAATCAAGGGTCACATAAAAAAGTTAGAGGGGGTCAATTTATAGCCTATACAAACCTTTGTGTAGTACTCACTTTGTTCGCTGATTCTGGAACTACCAGTATTTTCTTTGATTGGATCTCTGTCTCGTATAGGTAGTTCTTGATCGGGGAATATAAAATCCGACGTTTCCGGTCTGTAAGGATCCTCGTTTGTCTGAGGGCTGTAGTTATGACTTTGGTAATTGTTATAATTTTCGTTGCGATTGCTATCTAAAATATATGACCGTAAGTCTCTGAACACATATTGCTTCTTGACTAATTATTTGTTATTTCAGAGGGAAAGAGAAGTAGCCCAAATTATATAGTTATTGTATTTGAATTGCTTTTATTAACATCACAAACACGGAGAATTTGTTTTTTGTTTTATTTTTATAGTTTGAGCAGTTCCTTTTCTATATACTGAGAACCAAATTTATCTGAAGGCTGAAGTTCAACGTGTACGAGAGAGAAGTGTGTATACACACGTATGCTAGAAAGAGATAGAAGCCGCCTGGATAGCGAAGCTCATCACCGCGTTACCCAACAACGCTGACGCGGCAATCTGCCGCGTTGCCAGTATGTTACACCAGTTCCTTGAATTAAGATGCATGTTGAAAATATGCATTACTTTATTCTCTATGCCCAAATAATGGTTATATTTTAAGTGTACACATTTTTTAATTGTGTTGAATCTGTTAAGGATTGATTCCCAATCGGTAGTAATGGCGCTCCATTTTAGGTTAGGATTTCCACAAGTTCTGCAACATTGCATCATTACATTCCAATGCAAGGTTTCCACCTCCATGACCATAGATGAGCGATTTTGGTCAGTACCCATCTAGCGCTTGTACGGGAGTGTCGTCCTTCTTCGAAATGGCTTTCACCTGCGTACACGCAGGCAGTGTTAATTTGTATTGCATGAGGTTATTTGTTAAATTTTCCGACCGCAGCGCTGTCGTAAAATGTAACAATGGCTCACTATGTGTTGATTTTATCACCATCGGTGGAAATCAAAGATAATTCTAAAACAAATTAAAACACTAAGTCGCATCAAAATTGAAATAAATAATTCTAATCAAAATGAAAACAAAATATTAAATTAAATGTTCGAACATGCCTCCTTCTTGGGTTTGACAGTAACCTCTAACCTATTGTAGAAGTCTGAGCGCATTTTTTTGTGTAACATATTGGCAACGCGGCAGATTGCACGAGCTTCTGCGTCACCGTTGCTAAGCAATGTGGTGACGACCTTCGTTCTTCAACTGGCTTCTATCTCGTTCTAACTTGTGTGGATACACACTTCTCAGGCTTCTTTCTCGTACACATTAAACTCAAGCCGTCAGACATATTTGGTTTTCCCTGTATAAGCTTTTTATAAAAAATGTAAGTACCTTCGCAACAGACTATGATAGTATTGCGCTGGTAGCCGCATACTGTCGGCTCAATATCCCTCCTTGCACCTTCTTCAGCACTACGACAGTCATGGAAAAGCTTACATATACCTTCTTTGTTGCGTCCTTGAAAAAAGCATCTGTCCCCAACTGAAATGATTTTTTTGCTAGATACATCAAATCTCTAAAAAATGCGTACAGGATGTTTGCTAAACACGGGACGAACGAATGAATTTCGGTTTTTTCCGCTGAAGCAGCGGCGCAGGCGACTGCTAAGAGGATTTCAAAGAAATTTTGTTGATCCGATTTTTGAGCTGCCTAAGGTTAGTATAGAACTGGGAAAAGAATCTGACTGGCAGGCACATCGTTGGTGTACTGGTAGAAGAGAGCTAGATCGCCGACGGGCCGCGGGTAAAAAAGGGTTCCGAGGCTGACTGTTAGAGAAGAGTCATCGATCAGTCGGATAGCCCTCCTCTGGTCAGCATCGAGCTAGGACGCTTTTTGTTCGTCAAGGTGTATTTTGAAAGCATTGAACTGTACAAGATTGTTGCGTCCTCAAGTAATGATAGCCTCCAGGTCTCTCGTCAGAAAGGAAGTCGCTGCTAGTCTTTTATTTTCTAGCTGACAGGCCGAGATCGGCTTGTCGCTCTGAATTCCTGCATGTGGGGTGATGTCATCAGCAAAGCTGTGGATTGGGTTGACCGTATAAGAAAGGAGGTCGTTGATATGTAAGAGGCACAGTGTCGGAGCCAAGACCAATCCCTGGGAACACCAGCATTGACTTGTGGGTTGGAGAAGAGAACACGGCAATTATACGACGGATATCTTGCGGCCAAAGAGAAAGTCAGCCACCCATCTGCAAACCTTGCCATAGGATGGAAGTTTGCATAAAAAGGGCAACGTGCAGCATGCCATGGCTGATCGAACGCTTTTATGATATCAAGAGCAACGACATAAGTCTCACCATAAGACTGGATTAGTTTACTCCGCAATTGCGTGACGTAGGGGGTCCCCTGTGGCCGCTGTTCCCTCACACCATACTGGCGAGGAAGTATTGTAATCGCGAACAATTTCGAAAATTTTCGCCAGTAGGTGTGTAGTTATAAAACAAAACGCATATGTATTCAAGTTTATCAAAATGTATATATCTATAAGAAACTATGATATATTAGTTTTTAACATTTTTCGAAACGAAGCTGTTTTTCGCAAATTGTAAAAGGACAAAACAATCTTAGAATTATCGGAATAATCAATTAATGCCTCACATTTAGGAAACACACACAAAAGTTTGAGTTGAAATAACAGTGGAGGGATCCAATCAATTAAGTTGTTAAAATCCAATTAGTTTCACTCTATTGAAAATTTTCGAATAATTATAGTCGAGCTTGAATTATTTGTAAGTTCAAAGATTCCAAGTCAAGAAACATCTCTCATAAGAACTCACTGCTATTCTATTCGATTTCTTATTGCGATAACAAATCAACAAAACAATGTTTTGAGTATTTTCGGGTGGGAAATATCCTTTTCCAATTTGAAAATATGAATGAAGTAGATTTCAATTCCGGAAAATTAACATTCAACTAAATTAAATTTCGGAAATTGTTAAACGACAAAACAATTGTCGAAATAATGAATGAATACCTCATATTTATGAAACACTCTGTAAAATAAAACTATTTTCTTGGACAGCTTTTGAGTAAGGCAAACTGATCATGACTAATTATGGAAGTTTGAGTCGGAACAACAGTGAAGAGATTCAATCAACTAAGATTTAAAATCCAATCAGTCTCACTCTTTTGAAAATTTCCGAAAACATATTATAGCCAAGCTTCGATTATTTTGTAGTGTCAAAAATTCCAAGTCTTATAAGAACTTGCTGCTAATCTATTCGATTTCTTATTGCAATAACAGATCCATAAAGCAATATTTTATGTGGAAAATAATTATTTTCAATTTAAGAACATAAATGAAAAGGATGGCTTCAATTCAAAAAATTACCATTTAACTAAATAAAATTTAGCACCAATTTTGCATAATTTTGTTACGAAGTGTGCGACCTTCTATACTTGTTTTTTTTTCTCCTGATGTTCATTCAAGCAAATCCCATGTGTTTACTCACTTAAACAATAAGTGCATTAAAAAATAACTCATTTACTCACCTTGCGCATAGACAAGATGTCCTATACACAGTAACACGCTGAACTCTAATATTTTGAAGAACATTGTAAACGTTAGCTTTCAAAAGACCATTACAGAGTATTTTATATCGAGACAAAGGAGGAATTCCTGGGTTTACCAACGTTATTCACTCGCGTCACGAAGATTTCTCCACTCAACTGACTCTGATTTGAACAACGAACCGTGCGATTGTCAAGAAAAAAATCAGTAATCCGAAAAATTGAAGCGCATTGTGTGTGGTGACATTCTTTCTGGACACGCTGTATCATATTAGAATATATGCGTGCGTTTGTAAATGACGTTGCTTATCACTTTACCTTATAACTGGTTTCGTAGTCTCATTAATAAACTGTATATTAAATATATATTAACAGGGTCGTACAACGGGGACCGACGCAGGGGAAATACCCGGCATGCAGACAAGGCCATTAAAATTTTTCAGTCAGGCGAAAGCTTTTATAGTTGCTCTCAATCCAAAAATGGCGTCAAGTAGGTTGACTAAACACTTCCCACGCACCGCTGGGAAGTAAAGTAAAGGATTATGTAGATCGCAATCTAGTCCAGGGGCAGAATACAACAGAATAGCTCTACTCCATCAAAATGTCGAGTCCCTTGAAAACTCAATAACTGAGGTAAACCAGAGGATAGCAAATAATAGTGACTGTAAATTCATGTGCATCACTGAACACTGGAAGACTCAAGACCAACTTATCAACTATGGAATTAGGAACTTCAAGTTAGCATCGTGTTTTTGCAGAAAAGAAGGGAAGCACGGTGGGAGTGCAGTTTATGTGAGGGTGGGAGTTCAGTGCTCGGAAAGGTCAGATATAAAAACGTTATCTGTGGAAGGTTCCCTGGAGTGTGCTGCAGTAAAATGAACCTTATATGGGTTAAATTTTATAATATTGTCAATAAAAACAGGAAGCTTAAAAAATCTCTAGATACAAACCACGCGGTCACAGATCCAAACTGCTTATGCTATCAAAGAATATTAAACATTGAAAAAAGGAAAACAGAAGAATAGCCACTACAGTCCCATCCAATTAGTCAAGTAAATTTATCCAGTCTAACCAAAAAATCTGCAACAACTAATATATACTAAGTGACATATAAATCCGAACACCCAGTTTAAATGGTTTTATTTTAATAAAAGTTGGTGAATGTATTTATCTTACTGTAAATAACAAGTGAAAAATTTTTCAGCCTTATCAGTTGGACATTCCGGTTTTTATACTGCTTTTTTTAATTCACTAACGCTCTAAAAATGAATATTTCAGCAGCAGTATATAATCAACGTTGGCGGATTTTGGTTCTTGACATCCTTTACGATCGGTTACGATGCCTAGAGTACGGAGACCTGTACGATGTCGTCAACTTAGTGAGTTTGGTAGGGGCCGTATAGTGGGACTTCGGGAAGCTGGACTTTCTTTTCGGGCAATTGCAGTTAGAGTGCAAAGAAGTGTAGACACTGTGGTTAGGTGTTGTCAGGCATGGCTTCGAGAAGGCCGTACGCAAAGAGCAAGGGGCACTGGACGCCGCCGTAGAACAACAGACCGTGAAGATCGCCGCCTAAGATTATTGGCCTTAAGGGACCGTTTCTCCACTACCAGGTCCATTGCAAATGAATGGTTTGCAGAACACGGAAGACCTATTGGCATGCGAAGTGTTTACCGACGAATGAGAAGTTTTGGCTTGTTTTCATACCGGCCACACTGGGTCCTCCCTTTAACTCGAGAACACCGACGTAATCGCCTTGAGTGGTGCAGACAACGGTCACTCTGGGATCAGGAATGGAACAGTATTGTCTTTAGTGACGAGTCTCGATTTTGTTTAGGCATGCACGATGGTCGTGCCAGGGTTAGAAGGCGACGTGGTGAAAGGAGGAATCCACAGTTTTTTGTTGAAAGACATGTTCATCACACTGTTGGAGTTATGGTTTGGGGTGCTATAGCTTATGGTTCCAGGTCACCTTTAATCTTCATCAGAGGTAACATGAACGCGCAGCGTTATATCCACGAAGTTCTAGAACCCCATCTTTTACCCTATCTTGACACCCTGGCAGATCCAACTTTCCAACAAGATAATGCCCGACCACATGTTGCAAGAGTCACAATAGACTTCTTTCAACATAATGATGTCACATTGTTACCATGGCCACCAAGATCTCCCGACTTATCCCCAATTGAGCACGTGTGGGATATGATGGGTAGGAGATTGCTCAATTTGCAACGTCCTCCTCAGACTCTAGAAGCACTTCGAGAGGAGTTGGTGGTTGCCTGGAATGAGATACCACATGAGGACATTGACCACCTGATCAGAAGCATGCCTAGGCGCGTTGGAGAATGCGTAGCACATCAGGGTGCATCCACACATTATTAAAGGTCAAAGGGCTTTAAAGCAGTGCAATCATTTTGATACTTTTATCATTTAGAGGCTCAATTCCATTTGCTATGGTTTTAGGGTGATATCAAGATATCTAAATAATACGAGTATGAAAATATTGTACCATGCTAATTTTGAAAGTGTTCTAAAGTATGGGATTATTTTTTGGGGACGCAATAGGTTTATTCAAAAAAATTTTGTTGTTCAAAAAAGAGCAGTACGTCTGCTAAAGGGACTAAATTTCAATGATACATGCAGGGGGGTGTTTAAAACTGAAAAAATCATGACTGTGTATGCCATCTATGTGTATGAGTGTCTTGTATTTTTTTCAAAAATAAAAATTTATTTGAGCTTGAGGTGCAAACTGTTTATGATACTCGAACAGTCAATGTTACTTATCCAATACACAGATTATCCTCCACAGAAAAAAACCCTATTTACATGTGTTTAAATTTTTTAACAATCTACCAAATGAAATTAAAAACATAAACAGTTTACATAAATTTAAAAAGACTATTAAGTAATTTCTAGTACAGTCAGAGCCTTATACAATAGATGAGTTCTATGGGAGTTGTAATAGTATAAGATAGTAGCTGTTTTAAGATAAATAACCATGTAACATAAAAAAAAGGTCTCAGGTAAACTACTATAGTTATGGTGACAGTGACGCAACATTTCATTTTGTAGTGGCTATACAATTTTTGTAATGTCATTGTACAATTTGGAATATAGATTATTATTATTATTAAGGTAGCGTCTTAGGACCTCTCCTATTTTTGATTTTTGTGAACGATCTGTGTGCTCCTAATGGATTATCTCTGAATACCTCAATAACAAATGCGATTGTCTTTAAGCTAAGAAAAAAAATCGAAGCTACAAACATCACTTTAGCCGAAAGAATAGAAGGCAGACTGTGGGAAATTCTTGGAAGTTCATATTGACCAAGCATTTTCCTGGGCTAAACATCTGGCACATCTAAAAAAAAGGTTAAAAAACGCATGTTATAGCATTACAGTACTAAGTTCCCAGATCTAAAGACACTAAAAATGGTATATTACCCGAATTTTGAGTCCATTACACGTTTTGGAATAATTTTTTTCGGACATAGTAGCCATACCAATAGGATCTTTCTAGTGCAGAAGCGAGTGCTGAGATGCAAATTTCCCCTAGAGAGATTTGCAGAGGAAAATTTAAAAGTAATAAAATTTTAACTGTAGCTGCCAAGAGATTCTAATTTTAACATATAAAAATATTGACAATTTTATCGGTAACCCACGAAGTGACTATAACACAAGAAATAGAAGCATAAATCTTCTGTATCCAGTCCATCATCTCACGTTTACCGAAAAAAATGTGGGGGTGTCTGCGAAAGGATGGGAAATCTCGAAACTGAAGATACTAAAGACCAAAATATGTGAATTGACCTATACATACCTCAGGCGAAAAGTTGATAGTTTGCGACATACAGGGTGTCAAAGTTACAATTTTATTTTCTATTTTTCTTTATTGCTTGCGAGTATTTCAGATTTTGGCATAAAGCTCGTTTTCTAGTATGAGAAGCAAGAATCCGTTATTTGTTATGGCCAAACTTCTAGAGGGCACCACGTACAGCACTATTTCGTTCAATAACCGTATCATAACTTTTTTGAGCTACCCTGTATACAACAACTGACCGAAAAATCTTATTTTCTCGATTCCCACAACAAAAAAGATTTACCTGTTAGAAGTGTCTAAAGCTAATAGTTTTCGAGATATTTGTTTTTAAAGGTTACAATGCATGATCTGAATAGCGTTGCTATGGTTTCTAATGTATGTCATAATATTGCTTTAAACTTCATGAATAATTTTAAGTTGACAATAAATTGTTAAACATCATGGAGTATACGTTTGATGAATATTCTGATATGCATTTAATGTACGGATTGGCAAGATGTAATGCTTTAAAAACAAATATCTCGAAAACAATTAGCTTCAGACACTTCTAACAAGTAAACCTCTTTTGTTGTGGAGATACGAGAAAATATGATTTTTTGGTCAGTTGTTGTATACAGGGTAGCACAAAAAAGTTATGACCAGTTATTCACCGAAATAGTGCTGTAAGTGGCGTACTCTATAAGTTTGGCCATAAAAAATAACAGATTCTTGTTTCTCATACTAGAAAACCTCCCTATACCGAGTTTTATGCCAAAATCTGAAATACTTCTCAAGGAATAAGGAAAAATAGAAAATAAAATTGTAACTTTGACACCCTCTATCTCGCAAACTTTTGGACTAAGGTAAGTTTAAGTCAATTCACATATTTTGGTCTGTAGTATCTCCAGTTTTGAGATTTTCCAACCTTTCGCCGACATAATAAGTTACCACAGGAAATTAAAGGGTTGTTGGATATAAAAAGAGTAGTTATCAATTGTTAATGCACTTATAACCATATGACCTTCAAGAATATTTTGAAATGTAAAATCTGTACCATGTTATATGTTTGCCTCTTTGTTTTTTCTGTCTCGATGATGCTGTGACGTATATTTCACCTAACAGTGTGTAGTACACAGTAATCATGCTCTGTTATTTTGAAATATAGATTTATTATTATTATTATAATGAATGGCTGACGATTTTCAATAACACGCCTTTGGAGCTCTCAATCTGCTGTAATGCGCTCAACACAGTGCACCCACTGCTCTTGGGTGAATGATTCAAAAGCAGATCTACACTTCTTCATCACATCCTTTGCTTGTATCTGCATATCAGCTTTGTTGGACGATTTTCTGGGTGCCTTTTCCAACAGTCTACGGTAAGGGGAGTTGTTCACCACAATTATTAGATTTCATTTCTCCATGGTAGTCCCCTGTCTTCAGCTTGGATTTAAACAGCAAGGCAGCCCCATTTACAAACCCCAGGCTGCTACCTGCATCAAATATGAGTATCAAAGCAGCCTGCAGAGACTGCAATGTGAGAGTTGTATCACAGCCGACGTCAACTACGAGCCGTGATGAAAGAAAGGCAACGCCGCGCTCGGACGGCATGGTAGTGCTACCTGTGAACGTCGGCCGCCAGCGGCTGTGTGCTCCGTCTCCGTGTAACGTTCAAGAACTAAATTTAATTTTGGAAAAGAGGACAGTTCGATTCGATACCAATCGTCTGAATATGAAATAGCTCTAAAAAATTTAAAAATACGAAATAATCGTGATATATATATACAACAACGAAAAATTGAATCAAACAACAGTAGCAAAATAAAAGGCGATTCTCAATAAGTATAAATAAAAAAATTACAGTTGTAAGCTAAAAAATGATAAATTGTAAATAATTATAAAAAACAAAAAATAAAAACAGTAGTAAAACAAAAACCAATTCCATGTAATTATAAAAAACAAAAAGAACAAACAGCAGTAAAATAAAAAGCAATTCTAAGTGATTATAAAAAACTAAAAATAAAAACAGTAGTAAAACAAAAAAATAATCCCATGTAATTATAAAAAACAAAAGATAAGAAACGGTAAAATAAAAAGCATTCTAAGTGATAAGAAAAAATAATAACAGTAGGAAAAAATCATGTAATTATAAAAAGTAACAAAGAGTTGAATAAAAAGCAATTCTAAGTGACAACACAAAACAAAAAGTAGAAACAGTAGTAAAACGAAAAACAATTTCATTCCATCCAAATTGCTTTTTATTTTACTGCTGATTATTATTTTTTGTTTTATACTTAGCAAGAATCGCTTTTATTTTTGCTACTGTTGTTTGTTTCAGTTTTTTGTTTTTGTGTTCCATTAATTAATATAAATGTATATAAATTTTCTACTTTTCATATTTTTCCCTAAATACGGAGCCAATCCGGCAATACCGCAGGTAAGCGCCTCTCATATATGACATATAGTAGATGGCGGTGGAAATAATGGGGGAAATAACTGTTAAAAAATATAGTGTTTTGGGGAAAAAAACATGAAAAGCGTACTTCATACACACTTTTTATGATTTAAAATAATCTATAACACTACCCTCTATAAGTTTCAAGTGAAAAACAGTGAAATCCGAAATTCTAAAAGATGCAACAGTACCGATTTTTGTAGAGTTCTCAACCGTTGACCCATGCCTGTACTCACGAACACTGCATTGCCCCAGTTATGTACATTTCATGACTTCCTGCAATAGTTGTACATTTAACTCAAATTTTATTTTATTACTTGTTAGAATTACCTGGGTAATGTTCAGACCTAATTGAGGGAATCGAACCTCTATCAACTCGATCATATACTGCCACACATTCTGAACTAAATATATGGCTGTTTCATTGCCCTTTAAGATCATATGGTGTTTCAAATTCTAAAAAGTAGATATAATTAATAAAGTCAAAAACTCTTTATCTCATTTTATTCCTATCTGACATGAAATGTAGTCATGGTCATTAGCAGCCATTGTGCTTGTAGCGTTTCTTTCGTATGCAAAGAAACTTTTCTAAACAAAAGGGTTGTTTGCAAGTACAAAATGAATGTGTAGCCTACAAAGAATCACAACAAAATACGAATACGGGTCTGACTACCTGGATTTCACCGATCCCTGGGAATTAATTATGTGTCCTGTGCCGATATGGGGAATTTTGAATTATTACTAGAAAGATAACTAGCTGTCATTGTCCTGTCCCATGATGGATACTTGGATAGTGGTGAAATCATTTTGAGGTTAGGTTAGGTAGCAAACAAATAAATACAGAATATTGTGAATTATAAGAAATCAAAAAATGTGGACGTAATTGACTGCAAGGGAGATGTCGGTCTGATATGCACTGCTCAAATTAAGCAATAAACATGTCAGGTGAATCTCTAGACAAAACAGTGAGAGTATAATATGGATATGGAACTGTGACAATATATTAGGATTTAGTTTAAGCAATGATTACAGTGCATTGGACCATTCGACGCATCCCTGAATCTCTACAGTAAGTTTGTTGAGAGAAAAAAATAACATCGTGATAAACCTTGTTGTTTTCTAGTGATTTTGTAAAAACATTCTTCAGAAAATGTCACATTACATTCCGTTCTCTCACATACAACTACTTTTTGGACCAAAGCTATGCAGCCGATGTCTGTATGGAACCTATGTTTTGGTTTGTTGACAATTTTACTTATGCAATAGGACCTGTGAGTATACCATTCATTTTTTTTTTAAATATTGATCTACATCTTATCATTTTTCAAAATCCGTCTGCCTCCACCTTTTTTTTTTGGAAGGCTGGTCTACTCACTATATTTTAAAAATCCAGCCATTTTTTTTAAATAGTAGGTTGAATTGACAATTTTTCTGAAAATCGGTCTATACCTACTATTATTTGAAAAATGGAGTTCTCAAACATTAAAAATTAGTATGAGCCCAACATTTTCAAAAAAATTGGTATGCACATACCCATCTTTGGAAAGGCAGGATGCCTCCACCCTTTTTTTATAAATATTCTGTATCCACCACATTTTCAAGAATCTGCTTCACTGTTTATTGAAAAACTGGCATTATGCCCTTCATCCACTATTCTTTAAAAAGTCAGCCTACATCCACCATGTTTTCAATATCCTGCTGTCACAATTTTTTAAGAACGAGCCTGCATCCATCATTTTTTTAAAAATCAACCTGCAAGTGGCATATTTTGAAAAACATTGGAAAAATTGGCATGCATCCACTATTTTGTTTAAAATCCATAACTGTTTCTTTTTCCAGTTATTTGTTGTTGCGGTTGTAGCCCTAACAGCATCAGTAGTTTCCATAGCATATTGGATAGGGATTCCATATTGGTGGAATCGAAATAGTTATCTATGTATTATTCTAGTCATCATGGGACACTGGCTGTTATTAAACATTGTTTTCCACTATTATATGGCTGTTGTTACGCATCCTGGGTTCCCCCCTGAGGTAATATTTTCAATTTGAATCATGTTTGAATTCTTATAGATGTAAAAGAATCTTTTCTCAAATTTTATTTTGAAGTCTTCCAGACATTAATTGTAAATCTGCAATTGCCATTCAGTACTAACATTGGCACAAAACACCCAAGCTCAGTAATAAAACTTATCCTCAAATAAGTATAGAATTTGTCCTATAGAATTGGCCTATTAATTTTTGATGGTTTTATGACACTTTATCATGAATATTCATTTCAGGGTGAACTAATAACTGAGGCAGTAAGCATATGCAAAAAATGCATTGCCCCAAAACCACCAAGGACACACCATTGTTCTGTATGTAATCGTTGTATTCTAAAAATGGATCATCACTGTCGTATCCTTTTTTAATAGATATACATGCAGAAAATGATGGCAATCTTTTTGATGCACATGGAACATAAGGAATAAGAGTGAGGTTGGATTTAAGAAAAACTGATTTCCAGTAGGATTGTTTAGGTACGAGGGATGTCGTTTAAGTTTTGCATATGGACATAAAACAACATGGTAGGTAGGTTTAAATGACTTTATTGTTTTTTTTGAAGTATTCTCCATGAAGATTAATACACATCTGCATGCGCTCGAACCAATTTCGAATCACTTATTTCACTTGTTTGCTGGCAGATCCCAAACGGCATTTTTGAATGCGTCAACTGCTTCTTCTGGTGACTGGAACCTTTGACCACGCAGTCTGTTTTTAATATTCGGGAAAGTAAAGAAATCGTTAGGACTTAGATCTGGACTATATGGAGGATGGTCCAATAATTCCACGTTTTCTTCCGTTAAATACTGCCTTGTTTTTTGGGCTGTGCGCGAGCTTGCATTGTCTTGGCGGAGGATGATTCTTCTTTCGGGTTGATTTTTCGAAGCTCGGTGATGACTTTTGGCAGACAAATGATGGTATACCAATCTGCAGTACTGCAGACTTTTGTTGGCTTTTCTTCAACTTGGAACACCCAAACAGCCGACTGTCGTTTATTTTCTGGTTCATAACACTAAAACCACGATTCATGACCACTAACAATGCTGTAAACATTTTTTGAGTTTCCGGAATTGAAACAGTCAAGCGTTTTTTGACGCCAATTAACCCTGGATGCTTTCTGCTCTTCAGTCAACAGGTGTGAGGTCTTTGAGATCTTCAAGGACGCCTCAATCTCGCGATATGTCACATGTCTATCTTCAATGGTGAGTTTGCGCACAGCATCGACGTTTTTTAAGTTTCACTCGTCCACGTTTGAATTCTCCATACCAACGGGAAATTGTCGATTGATGTGGCGCTTCGTTGCCGAAAACAGACAGTAACTCAGCAAGACATTCTTGTTGCGATAATTGTCTCTGAAAGTTGTAATAAATTATGACGCGAAAATGTTCTCGGTTGAGTTACAGTTTCCTAATGAGTTGGTGACACTTAAAAATTCACTGTAATGAGAACACTGCACGTGTTGTTGTGAAACTTTGAATTTATGTATACTAAAGAGTGAGTTAAGATTCAGTACTGACGTTCGATCCACGCGGCCTACTATGTTTCTATATGCAAAACTTAAAAGACATCCCTTGTATCTGTACCACCATAAGGGAGCCCTGTTTTTCTATTTTTGGCATCTGAGAGACTACCATTTTAGCCTGGTAGTTAACACTGGGGCAGGGACAACCTACTTTATCCTCAAAAATATATATTTCCTTAATGATATACTCAGCATGGCTCAATAACTGTGTGGGTTTTAGAAACCACCGGTATTTCTTTTTGTATATGGTATACACAGTACTGGGTGTACTGTTTGTGATAATTTGTGGATTTGATGTAGCTTATACAGCAATATTTCTATCACCTGCTGATTTGGATGAACCTGAACTGGAAGGGCATTCTGTGAAAATCAATAGAACAGGGGCATTGATTCCAGTGGTAAGAAGCTTCTATAATAAATAATAATAAATAGTGTTCATTGCCACAGATAAGGAAACCATTTACAGGACAGTCCTAAGAAAAGATAAATCTAACTAACAAAAATAAGAAAGCATACAAAAAGCAGGTTATTTTATCTAAAGGATAAAATAAACAAGAAAAAGAAGTAAAAAACATTTCACTCAAATGAGAAACATGATAAATCGTTTAAGTAATTCCTCGCTACTCCCAGAATGATGTTCAAACTGTAAGCATGTATATCACAATAATTTGATACAGCATTGAAAGTTTCACACATTACATTGTGCATACAACAGAAATTGTGAAACATACAAGAGAATATTTAGAGAACGTCAAACTAGGGTTAACTATCCTGAAACATTTGGCAAAGTGAAGAACAAATAGCAATTAAAGCAGCAAAATTTTATATACTTAAATATAGAAAGCCTATTAGTACATAAAGCATAATTAGTTTGGCTGGTACATTAATAGAAACCTGCGATTATTTGTTTGTCTGAAACACATATTACTACAGATTTGGAAGAAGGGGAATTGAAAATAGATGGATATCGAGCAGTCCATGCATACTCAGAAAGTAGGCATACTGGAGGAGCCTCTATATACAGGGTGGCGCATCGAAAACGAAACGCATTTACTGGCAGCTCAGTTTTTTTTGGAAAAACGCTCAGACCCGTCGATTTTGTTTTCGAGGGGGACACAAGTTTGGCAAAAAATCACGTTAACACGTGCAGCCCCCTGGGCGGGGGTGACACCAACCCTAAAATCTTAAATGGAAAGGGGGGTCGAGTGATATCTTATTATAAATGTCTTCCAATTCCCTTTATAAAGATATAAAATTAATGTAATTCAGTTCAGTAGTTTTGAAGATTTATTGATTTAAAGCTTAAAGTAGACTTTAATAGGTACATCAGATTAGTTTGTACTACTTTCAGAAGAAATTTGACTAAAAGAATTTACTTAATAAGTAAATGCTTTTCTTCACTACGCCCATGGTTTGTTTATCATTTTGTTGTTGAAAATAGCTATTGGAGCGTTTTTTTGTGGCAAAAAAGTTATTTCTCGAAGAAAGATAAGGAAATATCTCGTACTTATTTTAAATAGGAATTTAGTATATAGTTTGCGATTGATTCGACCAAACTTTGTTGCTAAAATAACTTGTAATGCTTTATTACATAAATTAACCATTGTATATTCCACAGCAGAAAGAGTTGAAATTTTCGAAATATTTTTCGGAAATAATCAGTGCGCTAATAGAACAGCAGAAATATTTAATGAGCGACATGAGAACAGTAACGTGCATCGAAAATATGTTCTAGAACTAGTAGCTAAATTTCGGGAAACTGGGTCAGTCGCCAATAAAAAACGCAACATTGAAAATCCCATAAGGAACGAAGCAATAGAAGTGGGGGTTTTAGGGCAAGTTTATGTAGATCCTACGTTAAGTACCCGCAAATTGGAGACTGTGTGTGGTGTTAGTCGACGTACTGTCCAACGGATTCTAAAGGCCCATAGTTTTCATCCGTATGAAATTCATCTGGTACAAGAACTTAATGAAGACGATTTTAATCGGCGATTACAATTTTGTGAACATATGAGTGAACGAATTATAAACGATGAACATTTTTTATTCAACACTTGCTTTTCCGACGAATGTTCCTTTTTCTTAAATGGCGTAGTAAATCGTCATAACTGCCGATATTGGTCCGATTCTAATCCCAGAATTTATCATGAGGTTCATACACAGCAGCCACAAAAATTAAATGTTTGGGCTGGTATTTTTGGCGATCATTTAGTTGGTCCTTTTTTCTTACCTGGACATTTGACCGGTGAAATGTATTTGGAATTACTGGAAGACGCCATAGATACTGCATAATTGAAAATCAGAATGATCGGCGGTACATTGCGAATAGGTTGATGTTCCAACAGGATGTTGTCCCACCACATTACGCATTACGTGTTCGAAAATATTTAGATCAGACGTTTCCAGATCGATGGATTGGTAGAAGAGGTGCCATTGAATGGCCCCCAAGATCGCCAGATTTATCACCTTTAATTTCTTTATGTGGGGTCATCTAAAAAGCAAAATCTATGCTACTCAGCCAACAGCATTAGAAGACCTGCGACAAAGAATTGTGAATGAGTGTCATGGTGGCCATTTTCAACATTTACTTGCCTGACAGGTCAGTTCATTCTTCATTTTTAAATTACTTGGCTGCAAAATGTATTGATCTCCACTAATGATGATGTATTAGTTTTATTTCAACTTTAAATCAAAACTACTGAACTGAAGTACATTAATTTTATATCATTATAAAGGGAATTGAAAGACCTTTAAAATAAGGTATCACTCGAACCCCTTTCCATTTAAGATTTTTGGGGGTGGTGTCATCCCCACTTATGGGGCTGCACGTGCTAACGTGATTTTTTGCCAAACTTGTGCCCCCTTGAAAACAAAATCGACGGGCCTGAGCGTTTTTAAAAAAAAACAGCTGCCAGTAAATGCGTCTGTTTCGTTTTCGATGCGCCACCCTGTATATTAATACATTTTAAAACAATACATAACTGTATAATGGAGAGGAACATATGGATGATTGGAGTAAATTTGTCTATAGATAATGAAAAATACAACATTTTATGTGTATACCATTCTCCAAATTCAAAGAATAATGAATTTCTGCAGAAGTTCCAGGAAACTTTAGATGATTATTCAGAAAAAAACTGATACCCTCATAATGATTGGCGATTTTAACATCAACTTGGCAAAAAAGTCTTTTTACTGCTCTAAACTTGAGAAAGTTATTGAAAGAAGTGGATTCTATCAAAAAATTCAAAACTTTACAAGGGTTACACAAAATAGTTCAACCATGATTGATCTCATAATTACAAATGAAAAGTGCCTGGAAAGTGAGATATGCTATACTCCTAAAATAACGGACCATGCAATACTGAAGGTTAATCTTTCTACAGCTGAGCTTACCAGTCAAGCAGAATATTACAGAGAAATGAAACACTTTAACGATCTTGAATTTCAATTAATGCTAATAGAATCTCCATGGTCATCCAACCTTATCAGTACTGATGAAATAGCAAAAAAATTAGTAAAAATAATAACAGAAAAGTTAGATTATTGTGCACCAATAGTTAAAAGAAAGATACGTGTTAAATGGGGCAACTTAAGATGGTGGTCACCAGATTTACATGACAATATTTTAGAAAGGGATAGGCTATAAAAGAGGGCTATGATAACACAGCAGGAAGAACATTGGGTGAGCTTTGGACAACAAAGAAATAAAGTTGTTCAATTAATAAGACAACAAAAGCAAGTATATTACCAACAAAAAATAGATGATGCCAAAGGAGATTCAAAGGCTATGTGGAAAAGTTTGAAGGATATCATAGGCAATGGATTGGGAAGTAGAAATATGGAAGGTATTGATTTTGATGGAACTATTTACAAAGAAATTGAGACAATAGTAGAGAGTTTTAATGATTTTTTTCTGAACAGCGTGAATAATTTGACAATTGATATAGATGACATACATATGGAAAATACTTTGAATTATATGCCAACTCCTACAAATAGCTTTAGTATATTTAAAACAGTTCAAATAAAGGAACTAAGAAATACAGTTAATAATTTAAAAAATAAAGATAGCAGTGTTGACGGAATTAATACCAATATCTTGAAATTGGCTTTTGAAGTCATAGGCAACCACTTTCTCCAGCTTATAAATTCCAGTATGGATGTGTTCCCCAGGATTGGAAAATGTCAACAGTCATCCCTATAGAAAAAGTGAGTGGAACAATAAAATGTGAAGAGCATACACCAATTAATATGGTACCTGTATATGAAAAACTTCTAGAAACTGTTGTCAATCAACAATTACGTCAATACTTACAAGAAAATAAATGACTTACAAAATACAAAGCTGGTTTCAGGAAGGACCATTCATGTGAGAGTGCGCTTCAGTCTGTTATTTCGGGATGGAAAAATGTTTTGAGTGTGGGTCGTTAGGTGGGTGTTGTGTTTATCGACTTTAGGAGAGCATTGGAAACAATACATAGAATTCTGTTGATGAAAAAACTAGAAAAATATAGCTTTGAAGGCAACGTTTTAAGATGTTTCTTCTGTAAGAGAAAATAGACATGGTGTGCCTTAGGGAACAGTGTTGGGTCCTGATCTATTTGTGCTGTATATAAATGATATTGTAAAGGCTGTAAAAAATTGCAAAATTCAGTTGTTTGCAGACGATACAATTTTGTTCATGGAATGTGACAACATACACAATTTGGTTAAAATGATTAATGAAGACTTAAAGACCTGCCTGGTTAGGGAACAGTAGTCTTAGTATTAATGTTGACAAGACTAAGTGTATGATACTGGAATCTAAATTTAATGTTCAGGATACTTATCTGCACGACGGCTTTATAATTGAAAATAATAAGATTAAACAGATTAACAAGTATAAATATTTAGGAGTATGATAGACTCAAATTTAACATTCAATAGTCATGCAGATTATATTATAAAAAAGTTAATTTAATGTGTAGGGTAACAAAGGACCTTAATTCATGGACGTCACTACTTATATATAAAACAATAGTCATGCCACACTTTAACTACTGTTCCTCCATATTATATATGTTGCAGAAAGGTGATATAGATTCACTACAGAGAAAACAAAATCAGTCTCTTAGATGTATATTAAGATGTAATAGATACACAAGAATTAAAGACATGTTAGAAGTAACTAATTTATTAAGTATCAAACAAAATATATTTTACAATACAATGATAGTCATCTACAAAATAAAGGATGGAATGTATCCCGAACACATATTGGAAGCTTTGCAATTTGTCCGTGATAATCATAGTCACAATACAAGTAATAAGTTTTATTTTTATGTTCCTGCTGTGGGGTCTGCTTTTGCGCAAAATAGTTTATTTCATAAAGGCCTTATAGATTTTAATAATTTACCAGCTGAAATCAAATCTACAAATTTTGTCAAATTCAAAAGACAATTGAGAATTAATGTAGAAAATAGTGTTAGTTTTAGATAATAACATTATATATATATATATATATATATATATCTTGTATTGTTTAGCTTGAAGCTATTAAATAAAGATACTATATATGGATGCCTTCAGAAATAAATGTGTGCGAGCCCTGTCACAATAAAAGATTTTAACGGTATGAGTTCGAATAGATGGGACAGTTGAGCCACAAACTCATTAGCATCAATTTGATACTGCAGCATTTTATGCAAAAAATCATTGATGCATAGTTCCTTCTTAGCTCTAAAGACTGCATTTGAAATCTGGACAATAACAAACTTCCAGATCTACCCCGCTCAGGATATGCACCATCAACCTTGAATGACGATAATTTGAGAAACTTTCTCTGATAATGCTCAAGAGAATCAATTTAGCAGTTGTAAATTGGGTTCCAGATTAACGATCTAATATATGCAAAATACAAAACCAACAGTGACTCTGTGCGGCTGAAGCTTCTGCATTTTCTTATTATAAAATAGTACGCCCGTGAAGCTTCACTCACCTTTTGGGCTATCTGGAGTGAAGAATTAAGTTCATGGTCAAAAACTACACCGAAATCCTTAATTGAGTCTGAATGACTATGTGAACATCCTCAATCTTATAATTAAATTTCACAAACAAACGTTTTCCTGGAAAAGCTGACTACACTACACTTGGACGCATCAAGAAATAAATTTTTCTCATCACACCAAGCTACTAAAGCCTCAATTATCAGCCTCAGGATCAACAATCCTGAATAATTTTGAATGTAAAACCAGTGATAAACATATTCCGTCAGAAGATACCAATTTCGATTAAAAACTGGGGTATGTTTTTATCACTTCTAATGGAATTTATGTTATGGCTGTGACGAAAGAAATTGTATGTGAACGTCCAAACACAGCATAGGGTTGGGCATCTTCTTGGAGAATACAATGGTCATTATATATACATAGTCATGCCATAAGTTCTGTCCCTCGTTTTCAAACAAGTGTAGACCTGTTAATACTTGTCCGATTGTTTACATTGTGGTGTCAGTTGATTAAGCGCTTTTCGGGTAATTACATATACCTCAGTTTGTATTGATCTCTCGAAGCATAACGATGGAGTGGGGCAAGGCAGAGAACCGTATTGCAGTGATAGCTTTACATAAGTGTAATCACAGTGCTAGTCAGATTTTTGAACTCTTACGCGGCCTTCAACTATCGCGTAAATTTGTGTCTAGGACCATTCAGCGGTACAATGAGACGTCTTCTGTTGATGACAGGCCAAGAAGCGGAAGACCTCGTCAAGTAAGGACTCCAGCAGCCATCAAAGCCGTAAAAGCCAGGATTCAAAGGAATCCACTCCGGAAGCAGAAGATCCTATCCAGGGAAATGAAGATTCCTGTCCGGACGATGTCGCGCATCATTAAACAAGACCTAGGGCTAGGGGCTTACCGGAGACGTACGGGCCAGCGACTTACGGCCACCTTGCGACACATCAGGGCGACAAGATCCAAGAAGCTCTTGGAGAGGTACGCAGCTGGGGGATTCCGAAAGATTTTATTCACGGATGAGAAAATCTTCACCATAGAAGAAAAATTCAACCGACAAAATGACAAAGTGTATGCAAGGAGTTCACAGGAAGCTTCGGAGATCATTCCGAGAGTTGAGAGAGGCCACCACCCTGCGTCAGTCATGGTTTGGTGGGGGGTGTCCTACGAAGGGGTCACTCAGCTCCATTTCTGTAAACAGGGCGTGAAAACAAAAGCGGCAAACTATCAGAGCGACATACTGGATCCTATCGTCAAGCCTTTAAGTGGTACATTGTTTGCCAACCAACACTGGGTCTACCAGCAGGATTCCGCCCCCGCTCACAAGGCTAAGAGTACGCAGCGCTGGCTGGAAAGCAATGTGCCAGAGTTCATTGCTGCGGAAGATTGGCCCTCAGGGAGTCCGGACCTCAATCCTTTAGACTACAAGTTGTGGGACCTGCTAGAGCAGTTGGCCTGCTCCAAAGCCCACCGTAATATCGAGTCCCTGAAAGCGGATTTGATCCGATCAGCGGCAGCTATTCCTTTGGAAGCTGTGCGTGCAGTGATAGATGAGTGGCCCGCGAGATTGAAGCAGTGTGTGAAGGCCAAGGGGGGACATTTTGAATAAAACTGTTTGATTATGAATTCTAAAAATGTTGTCGAATAAATAATATCTTTCATATAAATATATCTTATTTTGTTTCATTTTTATCATGAGATTATCATGGGACAGAACTTATGGCACGACTACGTATATATATATATACAGGGTGACTTTGAAGTTGAGTCATTAATTTTCAGATAATGATTGTAGAAGGAAGATAAACCAAAATATGTGTGTAAAAATAAAAAAAAATGTTATCTTGTTTAATAAAGTATCCTCCCGACAAGTATTTCAGTGCGGACCTGTATTTGATCGTGCGGTCTTGGAGCACCGGCATGCTCTCACCTGTGAGGTCTTAAGTCACCTGATTCACGAGCCCTTTGTACTACATTAACAAAGGCACGAGGGGTTGGTTGCACTCGATTGGGAAACCGATTCGCATAAATCCGTGATGCATCCGGCAGCATTTTGTAAAGACTGTCCCCCCGTAAATAAGAATCATGTCCACAAGTTCAGCATTTTCGTAAACATGTGCCATTTCTCATTTCGTTTGAGTCACGCAACAAACATCACTATTCACCCACGCGTTACCGACTGACGAAAAACAACGTGATAAACGTTTCAAATTCTTTCGCTTTTTTGTTTCCGATGCGATGAACCGATATCCGTTGTTGCCAAACACATAATATTATTATTGAGACAGGGCGGTACTCAAACTTCTAAAGGGCTATAACTTTGTTACTTTAATTTTACCACAAAAATGTTAAAGGAAAAAACATTTCTTTTGATCAGATCTACTCACTGTTAAAATAAATGACTCAACTTCGAAGTCACCCTGTATATAATATATTATATATTTCCCTCATCCTATACGAAAACAACAATTAGCAACATCCTCACATACTACTGTAGGTTGATTCAATTTAAATTCATTTTACACTTTTGTTGCTACTGTTATCATTGTAATTGCAGCTCCTGATGATGATGGCAAAGTCCATTGAAAGCTAGAGAGAATTGAAAAAAGTATAAAGAGTCCTCTTTGCTTAAATTTTGTCGAAGTACCCAACAAAAAGCGGAAGCTTTAATTTTTCACCTAACTGGTCTAGACGACAATGACCACGTCTCAAGTTATATATATATATATATATTACTCATATGTCAAAATTCGTATTTTTCAAATTCTGTTTTCACCTTTCTATATCAATTTTTTGTAGACTGATGCTCCTGATTTAGATAAGTCTCTGATTGAAGATGAACCAGTGTTGGAGTATATTAGTCCTTGGAGGCGCAGAGCTATCATATATATGGCGCTTATTAACACAGGTAAATAAAAATATAACAATCGAAAGGGTTTTATTATAAGGACGAGTCAACCTTGAATTGGAATAAAACAGGCTTTGTGTGGATATTAACGAAATTTGTTCTTATTTGGAAGGCTCATATGGACAGAATATCTGTTTTTTTTTGCGAAATATTCTCAGATAGTTTGTCTGCCATTTGAAATATCATTTTTGATAAATACAAATAGGTAAACTTGCCAAACTAATTTCTTCTTCGTAATTGTTATTTCAGAAGAAACGATAGTTCAAACGAGGAAATTTTTCGAAATAATATCTCAAAAATAGTGAAACTTTTACTAGTCTCCCTCCTCAAATTGCTTCAGTACTGTTTAACGTTAACCAATTGAAATATTCCAGTATCTGTTGATCTCCCATGTAGGTATCCAGGCTGATTCTACTAATCTTTTGAAAAAACCGTTAAAATATTGATTGGCTTATAAATAAATACATTGCCACAGATTTCATAATAAAATGTTTGATGGGGTCAAATCGCACGATGTTGATGGAAACTATACGTGACCGACCAGATCATTGATCCATATTTCAAAGACCCCACAAGTGACACGTATAGTACAAGTTTCTATAGGTAGCTCCCTACAATCATGTAACACAAAATTGTATCAAAATTCCATCAAAATCTGAGCAGTGCTTTCCAAGTTATAGAAAGATAAATGATTTTTTATGATGTACATGTCGTGTAACGTCTAAAAATACAATAATTTATTTTCGAAAATTTTTATAATACTTACTCAATTGGCATACTAATTAGAAAACATCCTAGCTTTTCCTCATTTGGCCAACATTTTCTGTATTGCAGTTAATTTACACCTTAGTGTACTTAGCAGTATGATACAGGGTGGGCCAGAAAGACGTACGAATTTCAAAACCGCATTGCTCGTGACAGGCACGCGGGAGCGGGACACGGGTAGTGGGGATAAGTAGCTTGGTGCTCGGAAATTTAGTCGTCATGAAGCGTTTCAGCGGTGAACAACCTGCGTTCTGTGTTAAGGCTTATTGTAAAAATGGAGATTCGTGCACTGTTGCGCGGCGTCTATTTGTCTCTGAGTTTATGATCTAAATCAATGCCCTAGTCAGAATATTCGAGTCTACCGGTTCGACACTGAATCAGAAACCTGGATCCAAGGTCAATACGAACAAAGGAAACTGTAAGCTAAGTTGCGACGTCCGTACGGCGCGATCCACAGTTATCATCCCGAAAGATATCAGCTAAGCTCGCCATATCAAGAACATCTGTAAGGCGTATTTTGGTAAAATACCTCAAATCGCATCCACATAAACTTCAACTAGTGCAGGAATTGAAACCGCAGGACCACCATCTACGCCGTGTGTTTGCCGATACAATGTTAGAGCGCTTTCCAAGTTTGGGCAATATAACAAGCAAAATTACCCGTATTGGGCCGCAAAAAATCCGAGATTAAAACACCAAATACCTTTGCATTCGCGTTATGTTACAGTTTGGGCGGCCATGTCGGCTGAAGGAATCATCGGACCCTATTTCTTCGAAAACGAGCAAGGACAGACTGTAACAGTAAATTTTAATGGGTACATACCGCCAACGAGTCCTTAGCAGTTGTATACGAAATGTTTCATGGAAAACTGATATCGCGACGAGGGGACATTCCATGGAATCCCCGGAGTCCAGATTTCACGCCACTGGATTTTTTCTCCGGGGATACCTCAGGAGCCGCGTTTACGCCAATAAACCGACGACGATTGCCCAGCTCAAGCACATTTCCGAGGAGATGTCCGCTATCCCGCGAGCGATGTGCCAAAGAGCTTTTACGAATTTGAAGTCGAGATTCGAGGAGTGCGTCTCGATGGCTCACATCTCAAGAATGTTATTTTAAAAAAGTAAAATTCCAATTGTATACACTTTATTAAAAATATAAATTATTTTCCCTACGCTTCGTAGTTTTTTCTATGATTTTTTAAAATCCGCTCAACTTAACGGCCCACCCTATACATAAAACTATATATACACACAAAAAATGTAAACCAGAAAACGATAAAATGTATAGAGGCGTGTTAAATCAAAGCACACGGTCGCTTCTATTTGGTCGTCGAGACTTGAATGCACAATAGTTTCGGTTTTACTTTTAGCGAATTTTCTCGAATCTCGGATTTTGGACCGAAATTGGTTGAAAGTTTGATGGGACACCTCTTGGATCTGTGACGCTAAACGATGGTACATTATACCAACATTGTATTTTCTCTAGGTGTATTTGTGGCCTTAGGAGTTCTATCTTTATGGCACTCAAACCTCATTGGTCGAGGAGAGACGAGTATTGAAGCAAACATAAACAAAGCAGAGACTATAAGATTAGCCGAGCTTGGCAGAACATACCTAAATCCTTACAACTTTGGCAGAAAGAAGAATTGGAGAATATTCTTGGGCTTAGTACAGAGAAGGTAAAGCGTCAATTTATAGATATATAGATATTTATTGATCACATTTCAGTAAATTATTACATGTGACAAGTCAAAGAAGGAAAAAATGATTGATGCATACTCAAGCGCGGATCCAGGGGGTCATAGGGGTAATGTTGTTTAAATCACATTTAGTCATCACATGAGTGCAAGGGTAGGTCACTGCCACCCCGCTCTTCAGTTTTTAATTCCACCCCCTGTCCTTATTTAATATCAGTTGATTTTGTTTACGCCAAGACTCCATCTCAAACATAATGCTGGTTATTTTCCCTTTAATCTCTTCTGGGGATTCCCCATACACTATCACATGTGTATCATCTGCTTTTACTTGTTTGGGGAGATCATTCGCAAAAAGAATAAAAATCAATGGCCCTAGCACTGTTTCTCTTGGATATACAGGACATTTTTTAGATTCTGTATCTTGTATTTTTACCTTTAAATATCGATTTTTAGTAGAATTTGAACCAGTCCAGTAGTAACCCTTTTCTGCCTAGCTGATGACGTTTGCTCGAGATTATTGTGATGCTAAGGCTGTCAAATGCTTTTGCTAAATCAAACATTATAGTTACCACATACTGATTATTGTCTCAGCAGATTTATTTTTCCTGAAATCATGTGAATAAGTTAGCAAATCATTGCTCCGCAAAGTCTGCAGCTATTTTATACAAGATTGCTCCAATATTTTTGATGGTTCGGGTAAACGAAAAACTTGTCGATAATTATCAGTAACATGCGAGTCTCCCTTTTTATGAAGTGGACGGACTGGGATTCGGTGGGCTGTACTTTTGGGCACTCCCGAGCTTGCTTCTTTTTGACGTACTGAAGTACTCGGGTCTTCTTCGACTGCTTGTAGTAACATACAATGTCCTCATCATGAAAGGAAATTCTTCCTTCACCATGTGCTTGATTTGGGAATCGTCCCTCTGAGAGTAAACGGTGCACATTCACAAAAACTCGGTGATCGGGATGACGAGCAGCATTTGCGTACCATTCACGATAAAGCCTAGCTGCAGCACTAAATTTGCATCTACATTCCCAATCAATGAGGTGCATGTTGGCGTATTCCTGCACGATGTACACAGACATGATAGCACTACACAATCATGAATTAATAAAAGTGGCGTTACTGTCTTGCTGTAACTAGGTAGAATGACACTGTCAGTCTTAGGAAAAATTGAAATTTGTAAATCTAGAAAGATCATCACAGGGTGTAGATTATGCCGATTTTTTCAAAAAGTACACGACTTATATTTTTTTATATTTTTCTGACTATGACTTTACGTCGACGTTTGGGACACCCTGTATATTGACCAACTATTCATTATTATAATTGATAAAGTTTTACTGTATTCTTTATTGTTATTCCTGTGATTGGGTACACACCTGTCGGAATAAATATTATTATTAAAAAAAACTGTGGCGAAGTGGAGACTATGCACTAGAAATAACATTTGTTTTCAGGTCGTTTTTAAAGAATGTTCTACTCCCATCTGCTCATGAACCAATTGGAGATGGTCTGACTTGGCATACAATACATGATGAACACGTTGACGAATGGCCATAAGCTTGAGGAACAATTTACATTAACCAAATTTAACATTCCAACATTATCATTTTGCCATTCCAAAGAGCTATTCTAAATGATGCATAGAAGTTACAGTTTAAGAAAAAAAAAACGTTCATTCTATGCTATCCTCTATAGTTATAAGAAATATTCAAGTATTTCGTAGATTTTCGTACCTTCCATTACATATTGTACAGCTTAGGCACATAGCTCATTCTGTATATTTGCGTAAAAAATATTCACAAAATGTGTGATAATTCATCTTAGTTAATGAAATCCTATATTATTTGTTTGAATTGTGAGTCGCACTGAAAAAACATATCCAATTTAATATTTTTCATAGGTTGATATTTTTCATTTATTGAATGAAAACTTGTGGAATTTTTTTGGTCATACTACTACCTCTGATTATTACCAAAGAGTTGTTTTAACAATAAGGTACATAACGTTGAGTATAAAACTGATTATTACCGTGAATGAGAACAGTTATAATCTTTTTGTATTAATGATTGTGAATGTGCGGTTTTTATTGAATACATTTATTTCCGTAGAAAGTTTTACCCGATCATTTAGCGATATTTGGTCATTAGGTGCAATCGGAATGTCTCTGCATAAAAAAACTAAAATGCGAGCTTATGTTTCAGAAAAGAACCCTCAATTTATGTATACCTCAATGTTAACAAAGCTCACGATTCATTGTGGGCTTGCAGACGTGTTGTCTGTTGTCTAGAAATATTGTAATTTGTTATGTGGGCACTCTTACTGATGGCATATGATCGGTTTTCTGCTTTTTCATTATGCAATAAGTTCAAATGATTGATTGTGAAAATATATTTCTAAATTTACTTTGTAAGTGGTGGAATATATTAATGGTTAAAGTAAGTCATTTACATTTTCGTATATAAAATGTGACTCGATCCGGGTTTTTTCGAATTAGTTTTCTAGGGAAACATTTAAAAAACACTTGAAACGTACTTTTTGGCGCTTGTGAAAAGTGTGTTTCAACAGTTTTAGTATTTTTTTTCGCAGGGATAAAAATCGATAAAACACGGATCTCCCTAAAATATTATTAAGTTTGTTGTTTACTATTTAAAAGACTGGAAAATTGTTAAAGTGTAGTTTCAGAATTAACGATCTCAAAACTTGTTTTGCTTTTGCAGTACGCTACACATAAGCGAAAAATAAATGATGGTGTAGAAAACGTGTTTCATTTAAGCTAACGAACGAAGACCGGTAGCGCATCAATTCGACTTCAAGTAGCTGCACTAATCTTGATATCACTCAGGCTCAAACTGCAAACTTTTATATATGTCACCATTGAAATGTAGGTATTTGAGGTGTAGGCTTGAATCCCTTACAACACATCTTGCGAGAAAATAGCAGCGTCCTTCTCCTTCCATGCACTGCGGCCTACTGAACGGATTTCAGCAGCCCCTCGTAGTCATTCAAAATATATTCATCCGTATACCTGTTATGAATGATTTCAAACTAATTCTGTGCCTTTTAAACTAAACAAATGTTAAAAACTGCAACATAAAATTCGAGGAGGTATAAAAGACTGCATAAAAAATTAAGTTAGCCAACGCATTATTGAATCCGAAGTTATTTTTACCTATGCTACTTATCGGAGGTCATTCGCCATATTTTTGGGATGAGTTACTTCGCATATAATTTGAAGTATTATAAACTGTGCAAGGTGCGAGAGTTGAACTCATGAAACACATTACCGGAGATCTTTTGGAGAGTAGATATGTGGAGACGGAATGCAAAAAAGAAGGCAGGAATGGGTTTTTGCAGTTTTTATTTTTTTTGTTTTTTTTTTTAGTGTCATTGGAAGACAAAACATTAACCACACTTCCAGAACACGCTTAGTTTAAGCTTAAATTACTGTAATACATTACTTACATGTAAGGAGATAGACAAGAATAAACACCCATTATCAAATTTTTAGGAATTTTTTGCCTAATGTAAAACAAGCCCCAGCCTGCCCGAAATGGAACCCTTCACAGTAAGTCTCCTTGTTTTTCATTAGACAAACAATTATTTTGTAATTTTGTAAATATACAGACCTAGCACACTTATAAACACATAACTAAAATAATAGTACACATGCTAAAGCTCCTTGCTTAATTTGTAATTACCTTTTATGATTGAAAATAAGTTCGCTTATAAAAAATATCCTTTAAAACAATATATATGCATATTATTTTACGCTGACTTACAAAGTGGTATGTTAAAAGGAAAAAATCAAATTTTATGATAAGAATAACTTTCGAGGCAGTGAAGTATGGCAACAAAATACACTAGGCGCCATATTGACATTGGCCCACGTTCTGTAAATAAATTGTGATAACACGGAACTTGGAAGCAAAATTAACTAGTTACACGAAAAATTAAAATTTCGGGCTTTTTGTCAGCCATTCTGTTCAAAACCGCACGACACGGATATTCCTCTTAATTTTGGATTAGATAAATGCATTGACAGAAAAGAATCCTATTTCCATAGCCTTTTACCATTTATTGGTTTAATGGTTTCACTAACAAATATTGAGATACCTACACCTGAATAACAGTGCTTCATTGTATGTAAGTGCACCGTCTAATCTTTTCAATCTTCAGAGTTTTGTTGTTTATTTCAAAGTATTTACAAGCGTCTAGAACCTTCCGAATAACAGCTTGAAGTAAAAATATATAAAATAGAAGAACTTTGAGCAAACTCCAAAGATGAAACTCAGATAAAAAGAACAAAACTATGTTAATTTTAATGAGGCCTGTATATGAAACTAGCTACTCGACTAATTTCTTTCAAAATAAACATACTTTTGTTTGATTTTGGAAACGGAAAAATATGAATAGTATAAATTAACAAAAATAGGTAGTGCAGTATAACACAATCAAAAAGCTAGCCCAGGAGAACTTTTGAGCAGGATGCTCTGGAGAGCGTATTCCCAAAGTTTGAGCAAGATTCACCGGGGACTGATTTCCGTAGGTTTGTGCCTCCTTTACACATGTAGTAAAGGCGACAGTGATGCAATACATGGGGTTCAGATCTAAAAGACTGCCTTCTTGAGGAAAATGACAATACTTTTGTCAATATTAGCAAAGCAATCAGGCGTTCTCACAAGTGAAGGAGCGAATATGTATTCGATCCTTAATGCTGTATTGAGCTATCTTTACGTAAATTAACAGCTACAATTGAACTCTCAAAGAAAGTTTAATAGAAACAATGAACAAAAGCAACTGAACGAAATTATGAACAAAGCAACGAAAAGACTTGATACACATTCAAGCATGAAACTAAAAATAACATAAATGAAACCAAATATAAACAACATAAATGATTTGTCGAACTCGATAAGATTGCACGAATCAGTTGGCATGTCACCAGTCTGAAATTATCTGTAAGCAGTTTTTTTGTTATGGCCCTGCTTAATATAGAGTGGATTATGAGATTGATACATATGCTGATATCGAGTTGTACATCTTAGAAAGTCTTCTTTAACTGGAGGATTTTTGATCCGTCTCTGAAAGGGAAACTTCTGTTAATGATTAATCCTAGTACTAGTACATCAGAACTCAATAACGTGAAATGATTTTGATTTTGAATAAACTTTGTCTGCAAAAAACGGCGTCAAGTAGATTGACTCTATACTTTCTACGCCTTCGTTTGAGCTTTCAAAGACAAGGGGTGAGTCAAGTCGCACCAAAATGCGAAATAGAATCGTGATTTGGTAGGTTCACTTAGGTACGATGAATCTTCGTCCTCTGCATATAAAACTGTATAAAGCAAATCTATCATATTTCTGTTTCCATGGCAAATGTAGGGAAAATATGTTTGACTTATTATGTCTAAGAGCTGCAGAGTATCACTGAGATCAGCAGCTTCTTAATAATAAGAAACATGTAACAATTTACAACCATTTACCACATACAGCTTCCAACCTAGAATGTCCATCCCCTTGAAGCAATGTCTGAAAATGAGCAGGAATCTCTGAAGCGTTGTAACATTATGTTCCAGCTATTTTATTTTCGCCGCCTTTGAATCAATTATCAAAATTTACGACTACTTAAACGGCGGAAGTATTAAACTCGCGATAATATACGAACTTCGGTTCACAAGTAAAAATTTCTCATTTATGTCGGTTTGTCAGTCCGTGTCTGTTGTATATCAATGCGTCATACGTACTGAGTCAACCTACTTGACGAAATATTCAGAGAACCATTATAGACGAAGTAACACAAATTAATTAAAGGTAAGGCGAAATGGGTGGTACATTTAAGGATCATAGAATGCTAAAAAATATATGTGTAGATATAAAAACAGTTGCGTCGACATTTACAAAACCATCGCGGAACGCTAAAGTGGTACGCATTTTTGACATTCAAATTTTGTTAAAATATAGATATGCTTATTCAGTTAACAAAAATTTCAAGTTGAACAATGATGGAGAAATTATCAGTTACGCTCATGACACAGCGATTATTTATTTAGACAGATTCTTTAAGAAACAAAATTGTATTGGATTCTCGAAAGGTTATATATTTTTTCACGTAAATGATTTTAACGGTCAGCTTCAACAAAACATTTTAATCTCCTCCATATTAAAACGTTGAACAGCTACAAAAACATTCGATCGATTTATAATTTCAAATATTTAGGGGTATTCATAGATAACCATCTAAGATGACATAACATGTTGGACATTTAATAGGAAAATTAATATACCAACATTTCAGAAGTTATTTGAGCGAAAAATATCTACACATGATACGGTTCTTGACGTGTTTTTCCCAGTTCAAGCGACTGTCCACATGAAAGCCAATATATTGCATAGATAGATAGAACCAGTCTTCAATGTACTGCAATTTCTTGACCAAGGTCTTCAAGTTTGCTTACACAAATAGACGTTGTGTCATCAGCATATAGCACTGAACGTTGAGTGTTGTATTTGAAGATGTCGTTAATACAAATTGTAAACAAAGTGGGACCTACAATGGAACCCAGGGGTACCCATAACCTAACCGTCTAAACGACTGATTTTTCTTTGTGCAATGCTACGTAAAGTGTTCTGTCATCTAGGTCTGAAGACACGAGGGCGGTCCGATAAGTACTTAGCCGATGGCGCCACTATCATAAGAGAAATTTACTATCATGTTTGACGCTGTTCATGCGCGAACCATGGATCCACTTTAACACACCAGAGACCAAGGAACAGTCAAAACGGTGGACTTTTCCTATCGGCCGGAAAGGTGGCCACCGTTTTCTGGGATTCGCAAGGTGTGACCTACATCGACTTCCTGGGGAATGACAAAACGGTTACAGTGCTCTACTAAGCCGGATTATTGGGCTGATTCGATGCCGAATTGCAGAAATAAAACGGCCTCATTTGGCAAAGAAAAATGTGTTCTTTTACCATGACAACGAACCGGCTCACACTTCCGCCGTCGCCACTGCCACATTGGTCCAATTAGGCTACGAAGTGCTGCCTCATCCTCCAGAAAACGTATTTTTCAGACGAGTTGGAGCATCGCTGGGTCAAGTGTATCGAGCTAAAAGGAGACTATGTTGAGAAATAAATCGCCACTTCTCCAAAATCTTCGTTTTTATTTTGTAGGCTATGTACTTATCAGACCGCCTTCGTATAAGTTGCAGACTGTTATTATGAAAACCATATCTGGACAGTTTTTCCACCAGTAAAACATGGAAAATACAGTAAAAATCTTTCGTTAGGTCAAAAAAAGTTGCCCTTAGTTATAGTAGCCATGACAGCCGGTGCACACGGACGTGTTTTGACGGTGCGTCGACGCAGACAGTGTTTTTGGGAGAAGTGCACACGAGCCTTCAATAACGCATGCAGTTCTCTCGACGCGACGCAAATAACAAGATGGATTTTGATAATGAAAAATGTGCTTTATTTGCATATTACGTATATAAGTATCATATTTGTAAAAAGAAAAGAAAATACTGGGTACACCCTTATGTGAGTGTCCGTGCATCAAAAGGAGCATTTGTTCGTGATTTTTCGGATCTGAAAAATGACGAGGATAAGTTCAATTATTTTAAAATGAGTTCCAAATCGTTTGACGAATTACATAATGTCTCCTCACCTCTTCAATCAATATTTCAGTGTCTATATCAACGTCCGTCATTTTCAACGCACTGCTTTCCGTCGCTCGTGTGCACTCAATGATATAATCTAATGTACCGCTTGCGGCGAAGCAGTCAACGCACGTCGGGTTTCAACGGTGCGTTACCGGCGAACGTTGGACGTCGACATCCTGCGTCGACGTCCCGTGTGAATTGATCCATTTACGGCAATGTATTCCCGTAACATGAGTATTTTAACGTTTGCGTTACCGCACCGGCTGTAAGTGGTTTAAGCTTTCAGTTGAATTGGGTTCTGATGGAACATGTTAATTAATACTTCAAGTGATCAACTGGCTCACCTGCAGTAGCAGAGGCTCCGTTTTCCTCCTGCTCGCCGGAATTACTTCTGCGACGTGGGGTAGATGCACCGGTAGGATTAAACATGCTTATATCAGACCCAGTCGACTCAGTATGTGTCCGGGCGTACCTAGAACCAGCACCAGCTAGACCACTCGTGCTAGGTTGAGGCTGGTTCTCCTTGCCACTCCTGTAAATTTTGTTTTCAATAAATACGTTGATATTGTCATTATTAGGAGGATTTTTAACACTTGTAGATGTGTACATTTAGGGGTCTCGATGCAAACAACCCATTGTTACGAAGCGACAAAACTTTCTACACTGGGGTAATCTAGGACGCTGGTTTTGGATATGCTATTTTCATATACATATATTAAA
Organism: Acanthoscelides obtectus; assembly: GCA_963669975.1. Lineage (NCBI taxonomy): Eukaryota > Metazoa > Arthropoda > Insecta > Coleoptera > Chrysomelidae > Acanthoscelides > Acanthoscelides obtectus. The sequence goes on from CAVLJG010000002.1 coordinate 23,943,695, forward strand.
GTAAGATCTATAAAGCCTAACACTACATGTTTTAAATGAGACATATCAACATGTCAGCCCAACAGTATGGTGACATTTTACGCAATAACTTGAATAACAGTGATGAAAAAATGGGGATCAATGAAACATCTATCATCTATCTTTTAGCAGGATAATGAACCTAAGCTGACCGACTGAAACAAAGAAATGGTCACTTTACAACGTTCCTGCAGAATTATCCAATCTGTTCAAACTTTCTAATAAGGATACGACAGTTTTGTTAGATATCTGTCTGTTCATCGTGATAACATACGTGAAACCGTCGTTGCAATGCACTTTAGCGGTATAAGCACTTAACCATTATTTATGCTTCTTAAAGGCAATGAAGGCTCACGAAAGAATTGAAAAAAATATTTCAAAGGAAGCTTCACAAAAGATCTGCCAAGATTTATGGTGTTTGACAGATGAGGTCTCTGTCTTATCTTTGTTTGACGACGGCGTCGATGAGGAAACTAAAGTAATATGTTTTGCTAATTTACACAAAGTCCATCAGACCACGGTAAACGTTACATCCCATAGAAACAAGAACTTTCTGGCCCACTTTATGGTAAGTCTGACGAATAAATAGTCGTTTGTCTTCCTTTACTACTTCGATCTAATACATTAACTGTTAAAATAAGCCAGCGTAAACTGCGATTCTGGCAATAGATGTCTTGTTTTGATAGATCTTATACCTCAGATAGATGTATAAATATCTAGAAATTATAAGATACAAATAAAGCAGGGTTTTATTTGTCGAATACAAATTAGGTTTTGAAATCCATACATGGTTTCCTTATTAACTTTCGAATTCGAAGATTGACCAAAAATTATCGTTCCCCGATCGCAATAATATTTATTTCGTGAGTTAGAGTCAAATGGAAAACATTAGAGGATATGCGTATCTCGATTCGAACAAAAATTTGTTTAACTGGCTGGGACACCCTAATGAATGTACATAAAAATATCTTTCCTTAGTGAATGCGCATCCCATTTCAAAACTTCTAGTGTATTCTAAACACACTTTCAGCTACAATTATCCTCATCAGCGAAGAAATTTTCCGGGAGTTTAACCCAATGTATCGTGCGCGTGATTCTTAATAGAACGGTGTAAAAAATTAAGTGACTTCAAGATCCTACATATCATCAGAGGGCGCACTCGCACATGGTGTGTCTACCAAATCCGGTGCCGCGCGTGATGCTAGGCAAAATCGGCAACACCGTCGTATTTGTTGGCTCCCCCACCACCGATCCCAACAAGAAGCGCCTATCTACGATGCTCAGTACCGGCCCGACATCTAAGCGCAAGGGAGCGCTCCATCGCCGTCACCGTCAGGTGCGAAATTCGTGCGGTCATCCGATTTTTGCACGTAAAAACGTTACCACCTATAGAAATTCATCGCCACCTGAGTGAAGTATATGGGAAAACGTGAATAAGCACTCAACATGTCCTCAAATGGTAAAGAGAGTTCTTTGACGGCCGTAAGGACATCCACAATGAACAGCGAAGCGGAAGACCGTCGATCTCCGCGGAAGTTGTGGCGAAGATTGAGCAAATCTTGCTCGAAGATCGGCGAATCACGATCCGGAAATAGGTGGTTGAAATTTCCGAGCCTTCTGAAAAAGCTGAGACGGGCCATCCAAAATCGTCGTACAGGAAATCTCACCAAAGCGTAAGACTGCACCACAACGGTGCGCATCCTCATGTCTCGCAACAAATGAAGGACTTAATCGAGCGATTTGGCTGGGAAGTCATTGCCCATCCCCCTGACAGCCCTAACATAGCGTGTCCGAAATTGAAGTAGCAGCTAGGCGGTCAACGGTGCAAGAAGCAGTTACCAAGTTTCTAAACGGGCTGGAGTGCAAAAAAGAATTTCACGTCTAAAAAAAATTCGTAGAAAAGAATGGCGACTATGAAGAAATAATAGTTTAAACAGCAACGTTTTCAATAGTGACTTTGTTTTTTCAAATAAAAAATTCCTCGGCATGAAAAAATGTGGGAACCATAGTTTTGAAACAACCCTCGTATTATGAAAATCTTGTACAAATACATCAGATCACGAAGCTCATATTTGACTATACAGATATTCAGAAAGCTCCGATGTGGAAAAATTGTTACATAGGAGGTTTCACCATAACAACGACGATAGGCTTATATAAGCGCTTAAAGGCCTTTATATGTAAATTTCTGCAGTTCATTACTATGAAGCCATAAGCCACCAATGATTCTTACTTTATTTTATTTATATGCTCACCAAAAGCTTTATTCATTCTATTCATCTTTTGATCAAACATACGTAAATCATCTTCTTGGCATATCAATAGAATACGGATATTCACAACGAATCTTTCTCCTAGTGTAACTGACTATTTTTGATACAACCATCAGGAGTACTTATACGCGAAGATTTTCCGGAAATTTTAACCGATTTCCAAAATCCAATGCATCGTGTGCGTGATCCTCTACACAAGAACGATATAAAAAATTAAGTAGTTTAAAAATCTTACGTATCGTCAGAGGACCGCCTCGCACCTGGTGCGGCCTTTCGCTGCCGTACTCGCTTCTTGAGAACAATTTGGTTTCTAAAACGGATCGGGTTAGGATAAACTGGTGGAATTGGAGCTGGACCTGGGCCAATAGTAACTGGATGTGGAACCCAGATTGGAGCCATCATTTGACGCGGGAGCACAGCTGGATAACCAAACGGAGGTGGTTTAGGAAACTGAGGCTGGTTCATCGTACTGAAAAAGGAAGGTAGGTATGTGATTCTCCAATTATAATTTTAAAGGTCTCCACGTTTAGATTTTCTTAGCTTTAATTTATCCAAGGATTGTAGAGCAATAAATTAAATTATTGAACAGATAGTAAGCAAATACTAATGACGCAAAGCAACTACTTTGTTTCAAACGACTACACAGATTGCTCATTGATTGCACCTCTCGCTGGATATTACACGCCAATCCTGAACAAAACAAATTTTGAAAACATCCGTTATACTGTTTCAATAGCTGTGTTATACCATTCATACTAACGGTATGAAATAATACTACAATATTCAACCTCTGAACAAACGTATGCATTATATTACAGCTTGCTATATGTATATGTTATTATACAGGGTGTTTGTGTTATTTTAACTGTTTGTAGGACAAAAATCACCTATATAAAAGTTGCATAATAACAGTAAGACAAAAACAGTGTTATCTTTATCATTATCAACGGGTACAAGCGCTACAACCTGAAAATCATCCTAGAAGAGTTGCATTGTGCCAGTGGCTTTTAGAACAATTCGGCAGGAAGAATATTTTATGAAATTAATTTTGTATACAGATGAGGTCACATTCACCCGAAATGGGGTGCACAATTTCCATAAGATTCATGTTTGGGAAGTATAAAATCCGCATGCTGTAAAAAAAACTTCAACATACGTTTTTCATTGAATGTTTAGGCTGGCGTGTGTGGTTCCTACATGATGGGGACTCACCACATTTTAGACGAGAAGTTCATGAACATCTAAATAATGGTTTTCGGGAAAGATGGATACGGCGAATATGGACCCATTTCTAGGCCTGCTCGCTGTCCGGATTTAACGCCTTGCCTTTCTTTCTGTGGGAGGATTTGAAAGAGTTAGTGTACCGTGATGGAGCTGTAACTACTCTGGATGAACTTCAACAGCGCACCGAAAATGCTTGTGATTTAATTCGCGGACACCAGGATTTTATTTTCGAAGCTTGTAAAAAGTCGTGGATTCGCCGAGCAAGATTTTGCGTTAATCGAACAAATGGGGACAATTTTCAACACTTTTTGCAAAAGTGGTATCAATTTAACTTGATAATAATTTTCCTTAAATAGTTTTTGATAATGTGAACTAACTCTCTAATTATGCAACTCTTATGTAGGCGATTTCTGGTATATCAACTTCTTTTGGCGAGTTCTACAAGCTGTTAAAATAACTGAACTTTGAAAACACCCTGTTTACTATAGTATGCTTATGAAATACTTTATACTTTATATATATATATTTATTATGTTTATATTAATTTTAGAAGGGGTTATGATATTTTTAATGGCTCCTGAACACAGGTTTTTTACTATGTATCTCCTTATGGAGTTTATTAATGCAAAATTTCTATGCCAATAAATAGACAAATAAGAGCTTAATTTTGATTGAACATACGTAAATAACGTACATCAGATCATCTTCTTGGCATATCAATAGAATACGGATATTCACATCCAATCTTTCTCCTGGTGTAACTATACTAAGTGACATATAAATCCGAACACCCAGTTTAAATGGTTTTATTTTAATGAAAATTTGTGTAAGTACTTAATGAAGCATAATAAGTAAATGATAAAAATTTCAAAATGATTGCACTGCTTTAAAGCCCTTTGACCTTTAATAATGTGTGGATGCACCCTGATGTGCTACGCATTCTCCAACGCGCCTAGGCATGCTTCTGATCAGGTGGTCAATGTCTTCCTGTGGTACCTCACTCCAGGCAACCACCAACCCCTCTCGAAGTGCTTCTAGAGTCTGAGGAGGACGTTGCAAATTGAGCAATCTCCTACCCATCATATCCCACACGTGCTCAATTGGGGATAAGTCGGGAGATCTTGGTGGCCATGGTAACAATGTGACATCATTATGTTGAAAGAAGTCTATTGTGACTCTTGCAGCATGTGGTCCGGCATTATCTTGTTGGAAAGTTGGATCTGCCAGGGTGTCAAGATAGGGTAAAAGATGGGGTTCTAGAACTTCATGGATATAACGCTGCGCGTTCATGTTACCTCTGATGAAGATTAAAGGTGACCTGAAACTATAAGCTATAGCACCCCAAGCCATAACTCCAACAGTGTGATGACCATGTCTTTCAACAAAAAACTGTGGATTTCTCCTTTCACCACATCGCCTTCTAACCCTGGCACGACCATCGTGCATGCCTAAACAAAATCGAGACTCATCACTAAAGACAATACTGTTCCATTCCTGATCCCAAAGTGACCGCTGTCTGCACCACTCAAGGCGATTACGTCGGTGTTCTCGAGTTAAAGGGAGGACCCAGTGTGGCCGGTATAAAGACAAGCCAAAACTTCTCATTCGTCGGTAAACACTTCGCATGCCAATAGGTCTTCTGTGTTTTGCAAACCATTCATTTGCAATGGACCTGGTCCCGAAGTCCCACTACACGGCCTCTATCAAACTCACTAAGTTGACGAAATCGTACAGGTCTCCGTACTCTAGGCATCGTAACCGATCGTAAAGGATGTCAAGAACCAAAATCCGCCAACGTTGATTCTTTACTGCGGCTGAAATATTCATTTTTAGAGCGTTAGTGAATTAAAAAAAAGCAGTATAAAAACCGGAATGTCCAACTGATAAGGCTGAAAATTTTTTCACTTGTTATTTACAGTAAGATAAATACATTCACCAACTTTTATTAAAATAAAACCATTTAAACTGGGTGTTCGGATTTATATGTCACTTAGTATATGTTTGATAAATTCATCAGGAGTACTTATCCGCGAAAAAAATTTCCGGAAGTTTAACCGATCTAAAAATCCACTGTGAAATTAAGTTACTTCAAAATCTTACGCATCATAAAAGAGCGGCCGTATTTGCATCATGGGAATGTATTGGTCAACATTCTGTATCGGGTAAGGATAAGGTGCTGGAAATAGAGTTGGACCTGGTGCAAAAACTGGATGTGGAGCCTGCACTGGGGCCATCATTTCAGTCGGGAACTCATCGGGAATTGGAGCCTGGTTCATCGTACTAAAAAAGGAAGGTAGATATGTGATTCTCCATTTCTCATTTCAAAGGTTTCCTTGGAACTCTTGGCTCTAAGTTAGAGACGTTTGAAGTTACTTTTACCCCCGGAATAGATCAAACGTCCATGGTTTTCAAACCAATGAACGGGCAGCGAAAAGCAAAAGTTAACACTTGTTAACCTTCCAAGCAAGGTTGAAAACTGCATTTAGCAAAAACCGTATAAAAATAAATTTTATGTTAAAATGTATTTAAAACAATTATTAGAGGTAAAAATACTCTAGCCTATTAATGCAATATCACGCAAACTTATCGACTTAAACAAGCACCTAACGTCATACCCTGGGCAACATGTATGTACATAAAAATACGAACCTCCTTAATTAATTAATTTCAAAACTTCTGATGTATGTATGTTAACACGTCGACTGCCAATTACGAGATAGCTTGCAGATTGCGTTCTTTTCCAAGTCGTCAACTGCGAGTTATATCGTCCTCTGTATACTTGCCGTTTATATGCAGCTGCTATATATCAGTGCTAATATCGATAAATGGCTTCTGGGAAAAGAACAAATAAATCAATGCTGGCTTGCATGAACAGAAAATTTATTAAAAAACGAACAGAAAATAATAATTATAAAATATACTAATTCAAATCCAAGAAATAGAATAATATAATCTGATTAAATCAAATTGTCATTTTAGGCCAGATTTATGAAAATTTCGTGGCAGTCAACGTGTTAAACACACTTTAGGGTATAATTTGTAAGTTATCAAAATTTTTCTTTGAAATGTTTACTTCCGGTTTAGCACCTTGAGTTTTTTTTAATTTCAAATTTAGAGTCTTTAAGAAAATTTACTATAGAAAACGATATGTTTCATATCCCAATATAGTGTTCGAACACACACGCCCAATATGAACGGATTTTAAAACCTAACTATTTTTTGGCTGTCAGCTGAAGTGCCCCGAGTGTCAATACTTTCTTGAACCACGGTACGTTTCCAGCAAAAAAAAACATTTTAATAATAATAATCTTCATTCAAACAGGTTTGCACCCAATCACAGGAACAATAATAAGAACATGAATAAAAAAGATTATTACAGGAAATAAAAACATAAACATGAATATGAATGATAGTAAAATTGACACAAAAAATATATATAAAAAAATACGGCTCCATTTGCAAAAATAAACATTACTGGTTAAGTACTGCATATATTTTCTTAAAACTGCTTAAAATCACCTTAATGGTATCATTATTG